>CM033474.1:103392238-103891658 GCA_019447015.1 Hymenochirus boettgeri | reverse complement strand
CCGCGAACAACCACAAACTACCCCTGGAAGATGGAACTACCGAGAAGGGCTCCAAGTGCTGCGGGAAGCCCCGCGGAACCTCCCAACACTCGCGGCGGGGCCTAAGAAGCCTGGTTTTCAGCCGCGACCAGCCGCAAACTACCCCTGGAAGACAAAACTACTGGGAAAGCTATCATTACGAAAAAACGTATCTAATACATAATAATTACACTACAAAAATAACAGCATTATTACTCATGTTCTCTGTCATTTTTAGATAGGACAACTCTAATATGGAGGGCCTTGTAAGTGGCGGGTAGCTTACACATATATTTTCATCAAATCTGTACAACAAACACTCCAGCAAATAAAACTAAAAAAATTAACACATAAAAACCACTGTGCACCAACGGGCACACTTTTGCTAGTATATTATATAAATTATAAATTTATATATATATATATATATATATATATATATATATATATATATATATTATATATATATATATATAATATATATATATATTATATATTATATATAAAATTTACCGACACGTCCGATCGGCCTTTTGTCCGTTCCGGATGAACGAACGAACGAGATTGGTCACAGCCGGCTGCCCCACACCAGCAGATATTTTCGGCTATCCGACCGACAGAAAGGGCCATGAATCGGTCGGTCAGACGAAAATATCTGCTGGTGTGTATCCAGCCTGAAGGGAGTTAAAAAACCTAAAACCATAATGCTACCTTGGATAAGATAAGGCTGCATTCCTGAATTAATAATTACTGCCTCAAAGAGCAAGTCCAGT
Source organism: Hymenochirus boettgeri (assembly GCA_019447015.1). Classification (NCBI taxonomy): domain Eukaryota; kingdom Metazoa; phylum Chordata; class Amphibia; order Anura; family Pipidae; genus Hymenochirus; species Hymenochirus boettgeri. The sequence goes on along the minus strand of CM033474.1, from coordinate 103,890,867 downwards.
CATCGAATCAAGATTTGTATATAGGTAAATCACCCAAACCCAATAGTTAAAAAGCTGAGATTTAAGACTAACCTGAAATGCTGCTCCATGTTCTCTTACCACTCTTTCTGCTTCTTGGTTCTTCCGGTTAGCAGCTTTCAGTCATGGATGTGTTAGATATTTTAAAATATCTTTCATGTGTGTACACACCATTATTGGTTACACAACTGTAATTACAAGACTTTAGTTGTACACGCTTTGCATACCACTCTGGTTCATTTGTATTATACGTTTATTATAAGTGTGTTTCTTATCAGCCCTAAATTCCATGTCTGTATCAACTGTACGAACATGGTTGTAAACATTGCTGTTAACATTCCAGGATATGGATAAGTACTAAGATTATACCAAGTGAGCATAATGTAAAATTATCTGTGTGCTACAGTAACGATAAAGACAAAGTTATGTGAAGATGCATAATTACAGTATATAGCATTCAGAAAAGATGTAGACTGTGGGTCCTGGTGTTTTGGAAAATCAGGTATGATTCTGCTACATATTTGGTACAGTGTTTATTTCACAAAGCTACTGTAGTTGTTCCGATAACTGGTCAACTACTCACAAACAACATCAATCCTTAATGAAACTACAGTATTTTAATCTAAATGAAATATAAATCACCTCATTGCAATTCATAAAACAATGTAATTAAATGTGTGGGGATGTATATATACCTAGGCATCAAAGCTAGCTGTCCACTGTAGTGGAATTTCAACGCAGAACTACCAATATTTTGACAGTCAAACAGCTTTCAAATTTACTACTGTTCTGCAGCAGGTTTGTTCATCTTTACTCTATGTTAGAGATGTTCGAAACTTTCATTTCGGAAATTTCGAAAATTCGAGTTTAGATTTTCGAAAATCGTCTACTTTAGATTTTCAAAAATCAAAATCAAATTGAAAATACTTTCGCTTTTCAATTTTTGATAAAAATTGAAAATTCTAAAAATCCGGGTTCCGTGAAATTCGGGAGTTCCGAAAGTTTTGTCCGGACTTAAAAACCTTCAGATTCTAATCGAAACTGGGTTCTATTCGAACCCACATTACATCTCTACTCTATGTAAATGCTCTAATTTTCTTTTCAAAGAAACCAATCCCTGGTTAATGGTTTGTCCGACACATGCCTAAATATCAGTAATATCCAGTTGGATATGGTAGAATTTGCCTATTATAGGGCATGTGTATGGCCAACTCAAGGTTCTGGTTATTGGGGTGGAAATAAAAGCCCATTTTGCACTTCCTTCATCTACATTTTATTCCATACTAGGAAGCATATTTATAAATGCGTGGTCAATTCATAAAATAGTTATCGGTACGTTAAGAGCGTTTATTTTACGTCTTGGGTTTGCAAATTTACAACCGCAGTGATAAAAAGTCTTTTTGGTCATTAATAACATATCTGTTGTATTCAATTAGATCAACTGGACTTGAAATGTAGTTCTTGAAGACGTTTCGCTAGTCATCCGACTGGCTTTCTCAATTCAGAATGACTTGTACAAGAATCTGTGGCAATTATGTACCCTGGAAAATCCCAATTAGCATATCACAGCCAGGTGTTAAGGGTGTGATTAGATAGTGGCTAAGAGGTGTTATAGGAACGCCCAGAGTAAGGTGTTAAAACAGCATTGTACATGGCAGACAGTTGGTGTCGAACCCCCCCACCTCTATTTAGGCTTGGTTTCTTTATTTTCACATAAATGGCCTCCTTAACACCTCTCTTGAACCAGTCACGTTCCTTCGCCAGTATGTTAACATTACAATCTTCAAAGGTATGTCCTTTATCCTTAAGATGCAGATACACGGCTGAGTCCTGACCCGAGGAATTGGCTCTTCTGTGCTGGGCCATACGTTGATGCAGTTGCTGTTTGGTCTCCCCCACATACAAATCAGAGCATTCTTCACTGCACTGCACTGCATATATGATGTCGCTTTTCTTGTGTTTTGGTATTGGGTCTTTCGGATGTACCAATTGCTGCCTCAGTGTGTTGTTCGGTTTAAAGCAGACAGGGATACGATGTTTTTTGAAAATTCTTCTTAATTTCTCGGAGACCCCTGCTACATATGGGATGACCATGTTCTTCCTCCTGTCTTGCTTTTCCCCTTCACTGTTGGTATTCGTACATTATATTTTGTATGGTATATTATATATTGTATTGTACATTATATTTTGTATGGTATATTATATATTGTATTATACATTATACATTGTATTGTATATTATATACTGTATTGTATATTATATACTGTATTGCACATTATACATTGTATTGTACAGTATATTTTATATTGTATTTTACATTATACATTGTATTGTACATTATACATTGTATTATACATTATATACTGTATTGTACATTATATTTTGTATGGTATATTATATATTGTATTGTACATTATATTTTGTATGGTATATTATATATTTTATTTTACATTATATATTGTATTATAAATTATACATTGTATTGTACATTATACATTGTATTGTACAACATACATTGTATTGTACATTATATTTTGTATGGTATATTATATATTGTATTGTACATTATACATTGTATTGCACATTATACATTGTATTGTACATTTTATTTTGTATGATATATTATATATTGTATTGTACATTATATTTTGTATGGTATATTATATATTGTATTCTAAATTATACATTGTATTGTACATTATACATTGTATTGTACATTATATTTTGTATGGTATATTATATATTGTATTATACATTATACATTGTATTGTATATTATATACTGTATTGCACATTATACATTGTATTGTACAGTATATTTTATATTGTATTTTACATTATATATTGTATTATAAATTATACATTGTATTGTACATTATACATTGTATTATACATTATATACTGTATTGTACATTATATCTTGTATTATAAATAGGGATGGCGGGTTTGCGGATCCGAACCTGGATCCGCCGCGGATTTATCCCGTTCGCGAACGGTGGATTTTTCCGGATTTTCCGTTTTTTTCAGCTTCCGAACTTCCGATGAGCGGGATTTTTCAGTTTTCACGTATTTCCGAAAATTTCCTTACATACGTATTTTCGAAAATATTCGAAATTACGAGGATTACTTGTATTTTCGAAAATACATATTTTCGAAAATACATGAAAACTCATAATTTCGAAAATTCCCGAAAATACGCGAAAACTCGTAATTTCGAAAATTTTCGAAAAATACGAAAAATCTCGGTATTTCAAGGGTATTTTTAATTTTAAAGGGTCCGCTCGCGGATTTTCGAATTTTCTAATTTTTTCGAAAATTCACGGATCCTCGAGCGGACCGGATTTTGCGAAGTTCGGACATCTCTATTTAAATGAGGCTTACATCTAACAGATCCGATTTGCTGTACTCCAAAGTAATAAATGTAGAGATTTAATACTGTTTATTTCTACACTATTATTGTTTGCCACTTTTATTTGATCTTTAAAATTTTAAACATTTACAAATTCTCTAAGTGCTCATAGTTTTCATATGATGTAAAAATTACAGCCTTTTACCACTTACAGCTCTGCAGGTTTTACTCATCTTTAAAATTATTTACATGTATCTATTTTATCAATATGTACAGTAGGTTAAGTCATATCATTTTCTTATAACGTGTTATTTCTTCAAATCAACCTAATCTATCAATATCCTAAAATGGAATGAATAGTTTTTGCTTTATGTATAAAAAACAAAAACAAATAGAAAGGGAAGTTTAATATAAACTTTGAATTTGGCTTGAAGGGCTGCATTTTGGAAGGGAATATGTGTGTTTGCTGCAGATTTTAAAACTCAATAATGGGAATGATGAGTTTGTAGTGAACGCTTGTTTGGGACAAAAAAAACTTTTGTGTGTACCGAGCCCAAAGTGGATCCAATCAATCAGAAAGCTAACATCTGATTGGTTAGGGCAAAATGATAAGAACTTTTATTGAATCTCTTGTATCTTTTTGATGACTGGTCAAAATTTGTTTTTTTGATATTAGTTACCCTTTAAGTACAGCTGCCACAGTAATGGATAAGTAGATCAGTAGGTGTGTGTACCTGGTCCGGATGGGGGTAAAAAAAACAAACTTTTTGATGATTGGTCAAAATTGTTTTTTTTACTTTAGTTACCCTTTAGGTATGGCTGCAACAGTAATGGAGGGGTAGGTCAGTAGGTGTATGTAACTGTGCCACATGGGGGTTAAAAAAAACAAACCTTTTTTATTATTAATCAAAATAAATTTTTTTGACTTTAGTTACCCTTTAAGTATGGCTGCCACAGTAATGGATATATAAATCAGTAGGTGTGTGTACCTGGGTCTGGTTGAGGGGGTATGTCTTTTTTGTGTTTACAACCATAAAACTATCTTTTATTGAGAATAAATCTAAATTAGTTTTTTTTTACTTTAGTTACCCTTTAAGTATGGCTGCCACAGTAATGGATAAGTAGATTAGTAGGTGTGTGTACCTGGGTCTGGTTGATGGGGTATGTCTTTTTTGTGTTTATAACCATAAAACTATCTTTTATTGAAGATAAATCTAAATTAGTTTTTTTGACTTTAGTTACCCTTTAAATATGGCTTCCATGGGAATGGAAAGGTTAGTCAGTAGGTGGGTGTACCTGGGTCTGTGTGGGGGGTTGGGGGTATCACCATTTGTATTTATTACCATGAAAAAAACTGTTTTGAAATATCCACATTTGAGGATTGTTACCATTATAGTCTATGGGAAAAAATGTCCAAAAATTCGCAGATAACGCCGTAACGCTTCTGCGGATTCCTTAGCTAGAAGATAGCACACTTCCCCTATATGCCCCGCACGTCTGTACTGAATTTCATGTCTCTATCTCAAAAACTGTGGGCGGAAGAATAAAACGGAAGAAGAAAAAGAAGAAGAAATAGAAAAAACAGTAATTTGGCTTTTTCAAGCCAAATTAATTATTACATAGTAACATTTTCAAATTACTTAAAGGGCATGTCCACCCCTTGTACTTGAATAACATACGCTTGCCTTTATCTTGGATGGTGGGAAGAGGTGTTCCTTAGGGGCCAGGGGCCCTTGGCTGAGTTTTGTCAATATGTCTCTTTTTCTGATATTAATATGGAACTCATCCCCTGAAGTGTTTGGGGATTCTGTTACTGCACTTAATCAGAATGATGTGGGATTAAGATTCACTTACACCATTGGTGGTAGTAGACTGGAATACCTGGACCTCCTTATTATGATAGATGAAAGGGGCCCCCCGCTGCGGCCCCTTCCCAGCAGCCCCTTCTAGCCTCCCACTCCGTATGTTCACCGCGAGCGGGGATGGGGTTGGGAGGGGCTGCTGGGAAGCGGCGGGGGATTGAGGACGGGGAGCGGAGGTGTCAGGAAGGGATTTTAAGTCCCTTCGCGGCAATATTGTGCAGTATCGCCGCAAAGGGACTTAAAATTACCGAAGGACATCACGGCCGCGATACATATCGCCGCGATGGCGCTCGCCGTCCTACTTTAAAATAACTAAACATTACTGCAGTATTTTATTGTACATTTTGATTAGTTACAGCAATCTGTCATTAATATCTACATTGTGAGACATAGAAGTCTCCATGCTGTGATATCTCATGGCTGAGATAGTAGGGAGGAACCGATCAACCTTACCTTTGTTTCTTTAAAACCCCACTTACCTATGCACCACTTACTATGCCCTCCCTTTGGCTCCCTCCCTCTTTCCCTTCCTTTTCACGAACACAGGAGACTTAGTTTGGAGCACAGGGGGTCACAGCTTTTATTTGTACATACATGTTTATATAAAACACACATTTTACCAATTTAAACTTTAAATTAACAGATACAACCGATATATATCCTAACAACATAAACTTTCCTGCCGATGGTTCACTGGAAGGTACCATGGGACCTCTGCTCATCAGTCATAGGAGCACCGACTCAATGAGCGTTTGTCATCCTCACCGTACCATATCGGCCCATTTCCGAACTTGGAGCTGCCACCCCGCGGGCTAACTCCATCACCTTTGACACCAGTCAGCTTCCAGTGACCCACCGCTCCTTGCTGTGCCATCATGTTGAGACCTGAAATAACAAGAAAACACCAATCAACAGGGAGGGCAGGTGGGGAACCTCTTCTTTCCTCGTCTGCCTCTCTCTTCCTACATCTGTTTTCCCTTTTACCACTCTTTTTATACCTTGCCTCTCTATCTCGCAACATTGTTGCTATCTCTCCCTCCAATCCTGACCGCTATTTCTCCCTCCACTCCCTGACTTTGCCTTTTTCGAATCTGCCAATTATTTCTTGTTTCTCTCTCTCTTCCTCCCCTGTTGCCTAGGTCTGCTTTTCTAACACCCCTGCCTGAAAATCCCTATTCCTATCTATATTCCCCCTCAGCCATGTGTCCTTCGGCTTTAATGCTGGGGACTTCTTTTCCCTCTATCTCTCATTCATTCTTCATTTTAATATTAATTTCATAATAAGATAATAAGAGATATAAGATTGTATTTAGGAGCAAAGCATGGCTTATTTAAGACCGAGGGGTGATCGCATAGATATTTGTTTAGGATTTATTGTTTATTGTTATCAGTTCAATTGCAAAAATATTAGTTGTTCTTCCGAACAATTTGTGTTAAACAGTGTTTGTAGTTTTCAGTTAGTGAGATACAGTTGAGGAGAACTATAGTGTACAGTATGGTGTGTTTACAGGTCAAAGTAACGTTCTGAGCCAAGAATTGCTCTTTTGGGAGGCATTTCAGATTCAACATTTAAACAACATTTAAACAAATATACAAATATGTGTATTTAAAGGGATGACAGGAGTAATGTTTTGTTTAAAGGGCATGTTCATCCTAAAAACAAACTGGTGACTTGTCAATTATTTGCCCACAATCCCAAACTTTTTTTTTTTTTTTTTTACCAGTTTATTACATGCATTTGTAACCAGATATTTAATGGTAAATTATTTTCTGTTCTGGCAAAGGTATCTGCCTCCTCCCTCTGCTCAATGAGCTTGTTGTAAGCCTCAGCATGTGCAGTGGAGGCAGCAGGGGAAACAGCAGCTAAGCATTGGTTGTGTGATGTCAGCAGTTACAGCCTTCATTGACTGCAGGAAGGATGGAGCCAGCTAACTCTGCCAGAATGGAGGCATAATTATATATTCATATCTGGTTAAAAATACATCTAATAATGTGCTGAATATAGCAGTTGAGGTTAGGGGTAGGTAACCAGCATTACCATTTCATTTTAGGGTGGACATGCCCATTAAGATAAGTTGATGCCACTCTCATAGAGTGTTGAAGTCATGCTAAGGATGGTATATTGATGCCTACACCATTAAGTTATTCCAGGTACATTTGCAAGAGAATGCTGCTGCTTAAGCTTCCCTAGCTATATGCTAATTACTGAAGAAATACTGAGCTCTAATAGTATACTGCTACCAATAACTAGTACTGCACACAAAGCTTAAATGGCAACTGTGGTCCAAAAATTACTTTAAGTAAATTGATATGCTTTCCTGGGTATTTTTGCAATTTACTTTCATTACCATTTTGTTATATAGTTTTGAAGATTTTTATGCCTTGCACTTCCTGCTTCCTGCTCTTAAACCATCTCACAATGTTCCCTTTGTTTCCTCCTCCTCCATAAAAAAAAGACAAACATTTACATTAAAAATTTACTCACATTCTGCTGTGCTGTTATCCCCCCCTACTCCCTTTCAGTCCTCCTTCAATCATTGTAACTCAATCTCTTCCTGGTTTCTTCTACTTTCTCCTGCACAGAGCATGTGCAGGAGAACCACAGATTAGAAGGAGGAACTAATATGTGTGACTGCAGATTCAGAACCTCCCATCCCCTAACTTTCTTATCAGTGACTTATTCATATCTTGGACTGTATAGCACATAAAGAGGTGGATGGAGGCTCATTTTAAAGGTAGGAACCCAACCTTTCAGTTAAAATCAACTTGTTTGGAGACCACAGTACCCCTTTAAAGAGTGTTATATCATGATACTTTGAATAATTCAAGTTGGTCTGTGTATGTATCAAGAAAAGATTTGTTGAGGTATCCTGTCAGAGTGTGTATGGTCAGCTTCAAATACACTAAATATGTTTTTTTAATCTTTAATCTTTCATGTACATCTTTAATGAACATGTTCTATAAATGCGTATATGTTATTCAAAATACATAAACAATAAACATACAGATATATTTGAATAACAACATATGTGTATTAGTTGCTGACTGATAATGTGCTTGGATATGCTGAAATCTATTATGTCAGAATTAAATGTCTTTGAAACAACAGGAGTTTAAAACATGACGCTTGTTTTGTTTCATAATTGGCTATTCTATTTATCATAAGTTGGCCTAATAGGAAAGCTGTGTTTTTATTAGATCATGTCTGGAAAGCTTTGTGTTTTTGTCAATTTCTCCAAAGCAGTGCGATTTGAATTTGAAATAGATTGAGCTGGGTGATAGGCCAAGGTGAATCACAGAACATCATATTTATGTACAAAAATTAATCGTGAGGTTTCAGCATAAATGAGGTCCAAGATGAAATAATAAAAAAACAAAGTCTAAAAAAACAACTACAATAAAAAAAAAAAAAAACTAAAATGAATAGTAATTGACAGGGAAACGATAATCATTTAGAATACATATTGTGAAAGGGAATTAAAACTTTGCACAATGAGCTATGACATAGCAAAACATACTTCGGATAAGAAATATAGTGAAGACTTGTGTTTAAGGTTTTTGGTTTGTTAATCTTCCAATGTTCAGTGCTTAATTAGCATTGGGGTTTTTTGGGAGAGAAAGTGTGAAAAGGTGTAAAGCAAAGGAAAAAAAATGTACCTTTCAACTGTGTCTGACCTGCCATGGAGTTCGTCGCTTGGGTAAGAGACTGCCTTACGGTGAGTGGCAAACACTATAAGAGACAGATAAGCCACCGATGCAAAGTAATTTGTTCTCATTATTGAGGTGATGTAAATAACATAATAATGTATATGTGCTGTGTGTATTTTTGCTTGTTTTTTATGTGTTACTGTGTTTTTCTTTGCAAAAGTGCAAGCTAGTGATTGTGGAAACATAGCTAGTGATTATAAAAACATTATGCCATTCTATCCATAGTCCCATTGACTTGTATTGGAGTCTATGTCCACAATGAGTAAATGCATGTAGGTGTGGTTTATCACAGTGCTTTACAATCCAGACTGATATGCAAACAAAGATACATTGAGTTGCTTAGGAAACCCTTAAAGCACAACAATATCAAAAACAACAACATCACCCCCATTACATGTACACACTTCCAGCAGCTGAAATCAGTTACTCACATATACAGCCGTGCTGCCCTCTCTTAGATATCACACAGCAAAGATGAGTGCTAAAAGTCTGCCTCCTAGATGGCCCGGGGCCATGATTAACATAACACTTGTCATTGGCTGGTGGGAATGTCTGTTACAACCTCTCTCCTCCTCCTCTGCCAGTTAAATAAACTTGAAACGTCTTGTTGCTAGGATACAGCCTACATAATCAAGCTGATCAAGGATGGGTGGAGGAGTGTTTTCTCCCATGCTAGATTTGAATGACAGTTAGAGGCAGACAGAATTATTACGCCCCCTTCACAGCATGGCCAATTGAAGGCTAACTGAAGGCAGAGAGAGGCTCGAAATCAGCAAAAAAATGTATGGGGATGGCTGCATACCTTTACTCTTTTTTAAAGCAATTATTAAAAAAAAAAAAAAAAAAAAAAGCACTGAGGCAATACAGTAATCCTTTAAATTTCAAAAAGGTACAAAAATGGAATCCTAGTTCCAAGTGTACCTTAAAAACATGAAAGGGCAACAAAATCTCTCCACCACCTCCCTACAAGGATCTGACCAGGATGAGGACCTAAGTCTTCTCCTCACCCCTTGATTTACCTAAGCTCACCTAAATTTGTACTTGATGGTGAAGACACATTCTGCAGAAAGCCAGGATAGAGGGCAGGGCAAGAAGAAAAAGTGTTACATTTATTTAGCTGGTGATCTATTACACCCCAGGGGGTGAGAACCTAGAAGTTTAGGTCCTAGCCCTGTGTACATTAAAAGAGAGGAGGGTTTGTTTGTATAGTATTTGTTTTCTTTTAAGGAGTGTGTGATTTTTGGAATGTACAAATTATTAAAAACTCTGGTACTATATGAGACTACTATAATTTTTGATGGACACTTTACATGTAGCTGTTGTAGACTTATTTCTTATTTTAATACTGTATTTGCCAAAAGTCAGTGTCTTGTATTATCTAGTCTAATCTGGCCAGGTTAAATTGTTAGAGGAATCCTCTAACCAGATATCCTTCAAGTTAAAAGGGTACTCCCGAAAAGTAAATCCCTCTTTATGATATTTGACAGATTATTGTTTTTGCACTCCTTGTATTCTCAATTGGTGCACATTTTAAACAAGGAAACAGTGATCTTTTGGATGTCCATGTGTAGTTTATGTGGGAATGACCATAAATAATTGTTCCATGGGCACAGCATTGCTGCTGCATGAAATAAGGAAGAAAGGACATTTCTATATGCCTCATTGGCTGTGATGTCTTTAGTGTTTGGCTTAAAGGCAGCAATCTGGATTAGTAGATGCAACTGTTTTAGACTCGTTATTTGGCTGACTAAAAAAATTCACATAATAATCAATGATTCATCTGCACACTTGGTGATTGCTCTTTGCCTTACTGATGATTTCAGTAAAACTAGGGAAATCTCAGCTGCTACAAATGTACATATGGCTTTGATGTACACCACAAATGATGCTCATAGGGATAATGTTACTGACATAATCAAACCCTGCTTGCAAGTTTGTTTCAATTTGCCAAACCATTAACTGATCAAACGCCAGCATTTTTTTTTCCCATGAACCAAACTGCAAAATGAATTGCTGATAAATGCCGACCTTTAAATAGAGATATGGCTAAATTATAGAGCAGTTAGAGGTCAACAGGATTGGGGGGGAGGTTCTTCTAAACTTTGAGGCCATAAAAACAGGTAATATTAAGCCAGTGGGTTTGATAGATTTCTCTCTCTACTTTCCTTTTAGACCAAAGAATGACAGTATTGAAAGAGCATGATAGATGAATGGACATCTGGTTTAATATTTCTTGGTGGACCCACAGCACCCTAGACCAACACTGACAATATAAGCCCTGCTGAAAAATTTTACTTTTCAGTGAAACTCCCTCAAGCAATGGCAATAAAGAATCTCAAAATCAGTATTAAAGGGGAATTACTAAGGTATGTATAATAAAATGTATTTAAAAAATAATGATTTTAAGATCATTCATTAAAACCAAAACATTTAGGGGCATATTTATAAAGGAGCAGTATCTTTTACAGCAGTTTTAAAATACCGCAGTACCAGTATTTTTGCCACAACATCACAAAATACTGATACCATGCACTATTCCACCTTGTGGTATCTTACAATGTGGTTGTAATGTAATGACTCACAAAAAAAAAAAAATATTAACTTTATCATTTTTATGACCATTCCATTATATTTCATCCTCATCCTAAAACGACAATGACAAGCAATTAATAGGGATGGCCGGTTCGCGGATCCGAACCCGGATCCGCCGCGGATTTATCCCGTTCGCGAATGGCGGATTTTTCCGGATTTTCCGCCTTCCGAACTTCCGATTCGCGGATTTTTCGTATTTTGGAAAATTTTCGAAATTACGGGGTTTCGCGTATTTCTGAAAATTTTCGGAAATACGAGAAAACATGTAATTTCAAAAATTTTCGAAAATACAAGGATTTCTCTTATTTCCATAAATACGTATTTTCGAAAATTTTCGAAATTCCGAGGGTTACTCGTATTATCGAAAATCCATATTTCCGAAAATTTTCAAAAATACGAAAAAATCTCGTATTTTTCTCATTTTAATGGGTCCGCTCGCGGATTTTCGAATTTTCACGAAAATTCGCGGATCCTCGAGCAGACCGGATTTTGCGAAGTTCGGAGGGTTGATGGGGTATGTCTTTTTGTGTTTTTATAACCATAAAACTATCTTTTATTGAAGATAATCTAAATTAGTTTTTTGACTTTAGTTACCCTTTAAATATGGCTTCCATGGGAATGGAAAGGTTAGTCAGTAGGTGGGTGTACCTGGGTCTGTGTGGGGGGTTGGGGGTGTATCCATTTGTATTTATTACCATGAAAAAAACTGTTTGAAATATCCACAATTGAGGATTGTTACCATTATAGTCTATGGGAAAAAATGTCCAAAAATTCGCAGATAACGCCGTAACGCTTCTGCGGATTCCTAGCTAGAAGATAGCACACTTCCCCTATATGCCCCGCACGTCTGTACTGAATTTCATGTCTCTATCTCAAAAACTGTGGGCGGAAGAATAAAACGGAAGAAAGAAAAGAAGAAGAAATAGAAAAAAACATAATTTGGCTTTTTCAAGCCAAATTAATTATTACATAGTAACATTTTCAAATTACTAAAGGGCATGTCCACCCCTTGTACTTGAATAACATACGCTTGCCTTTATCTTGGATGGTGGGAAGAGGTGTTCCTTAGGGGCCAGGGGCCCTTGGCTGAGTTTTGTCAATATGTCTCTTTTTCTGATATTAATATGGAACTCATCCCTGAAGTGTTTGGGGATTCTGTTACTGCACTTAATCAGAATGATGTGGGATTAAGATTCACTTACACCATTGGTGGTAGTAGACTGGAATACCTGGACCTCCTTATATATGATAGATGAAAGGGGCCCCCCGCTGCGGCCCCTTCCCAGCAGCCCCTTCTAGCCTCCCACTCCGTATGTCACCGCGAGCGGGGATGGGGTGGGTGGGAGGGGCTGCTGGGAAGCGGCGGGGGATTGAGGACGGGGAGCGGAGGTGTCAGGAAGGGATTTTAAGTCCCTTCGCGGCAATTTGTGCAGTATCGCCGCAAGGGACTTAAAATTACGAAGGACACACGGCCGCGATACATATCGCCGCGATGGGCTCGCCGTCCTACTTTAAAATAACTAAACATTACTGCAGTATTTTATTGTACATTTTGATTAGTTACAGCAATCTGTCATTAATATCTACATTGTGAGACATAGAAGTCTCCATGCTGTGATATCTCATGGCTGAGATAGTAGGGAGGAACGATCAACCTTACCTTGTTTCTTAAAACCCCACTTACCTATGCACCACTTACTATGCCCTCCCTTTGGCTCCCTCCCTCTTTCCCTTCCTTTTCACGAACACAGGAGACTTAGTTTGGAGCACAGGGGGTCACAGCTTTTATTTGTACATACATGTTTATATAAAACACACATTTTACCAATTTAAACTTTAAATTAACAGATACAACCGATATATATCCTAACAACATAAACTTTCCTGCCGATGGTTCACTGGAAGGTACCATGGGACCTCTGCTCATCAGTCATAGGAGCACCGACTCAATGAGCGTTTGTCATCCTCACCGTACCATATCGGCCCATTTCGAACTTGGAGATGCCACCCCGCGGGCTAACTCCATCACCTTTGACACCAGTCAGCTTCCAGTGACCCACCGCTCCTTGCTGTGCCATCATGTTGAGACCTGAAATAACAAGAAAACACCAATCAACAGGGAGGGCAGGTGGGGAACCTCTTCTTCCTCGTCTGCCTCTCTCTTCCTACATCTGTTTTCCCTTTACCACTTTTTTATACCTTGCCTCTCTATCTCGCAACATTGTTGCTATCTCTCCCTCCAATCCTGACCGCTATTTCCCTCCATCCCTGACTTTGCCTTTTTCGAATCTGCCAATTATTTCTTGTTTCTCTCTCTCTTCCTCCCCTGTTGCCTAGGTCTGCTTTTCTAACACCCTGCCTGAAAATCCTCTTCCTATCTATATTCCCCTCAGCCATGTGTCCTTCGGCTTAATGCTGGGGACTTCTTTTCCCTCTATCTCTCATTCATTCTTCATTTTAATATTAATTTCATATAAGATAATAAGAGATATAAGATTGTATTTAGGAGCAAAGCATGGCTTTTTAAGACCGAGGGGTGATCGCATAGATATTTGTTTAGGATTTATTGTTATTGTTATCAGTTCAATTGCAAAAAATATAGTTGTTCTTCGAACAATTTGTGTTAAACAGTGTTTGTAGTTTTCAGTTAGTGAGATACAGTTGAGGAGAACTATAGTGTACAGTATGGTGTGTTACAGGTCAAAGTAACGTTCTGAGCCAAGAATTGCTCTTTGGGAGGCATTTCAGATTCAACATTTAAACAACATTTAAACAAATATACAAATATGTGTATTTAAAGGGATGACAGGAGTAATGTTTTGTTTAAAGGGCATGTTCATCCTAAAAACAAACTGGTGACTTGTCAATTATTTGCCCACAATCCCAAACTTTTTTTTTTTTTTTTTACCAGTTTATTACATGCATTTGTAACCAGATATTTAATGGTAAATTATTTTCGTTCTGGCAAAGGTATCTGCCTCCTCCCTCTGCTCAATGAGCTTGTGTAAGCCTCAGCATGTGCAGTGGAGGCAGCAGGGGAAACAGCAGCTAAGCATTGGTTGTGTGATGTCAGCAGTTACAGCCTTCATTGACTGCAGGAAGGATGGAGCCAGCTAACTCTGCCAGAATGGAGGCATAATTATATATCATATCTGGTTAAAAATACATCTAATAATGTGCTGAATATAGCAGTTGAGGTTAGGGGTAGGTAACCAGCATTACCATTTCATTTTAGGGTGGACATGCCCATTAAGATAAGTTGATGCCACTCTCATAGAGTGTTGAAGTCATGCTAAGGATGGTATATTGATGCCTACACCATTAAGTTATTCCAGGTACATTTGCAAGAGAATGCTGCGCTTTAGCTTCCCTAGCTATATGCTAATTACTGAAGAAATACTGAGCTCAATAGTATACTGCTACCAATAACTAGTACTGCACACAAAGCTTAAATGGAACTGTGGTCCAAAAATACTTTAAGTAAATTGATATGCTTTTCTGGGTATTTTTGCAATTTACTTTCATTACCATTTTGTATATAGTTTTGAAGATTTTTATGCCTTGCACTTCCTGCTTCCTGCTCTTAAACCATCTGACAATGTTCCCTTTGTTTCCTCCTCCTCCATAAAAAAAAGACAAAACATTTACATTAAAAATTTACTCACATTCTGCTGTGCTGTTATCCCCCCCCCCCACTCCCTTTCAGTCCTCCTTCACATTGTAACTCAATCTCTTCCTGGTTTCTTCTACTTTCTCCTGCACAGAGCATGTGCAGGAGAACCACAGATTAGAAGGAGGAACTAATATTTGTGACTGCAGATTCAGAACCTCCCATCCCCTAACTTTCTTATCAGTGACTATTCATATCTTGGACTGTATAGCACATAAGAGGTGGATGGAGGCTCATTTTAAAGGTAGGAACCCAACCTTTCAGTTAAAATCAACTTGTTGGAGACCACAGTACCCCTTTAAAGAGTGTTATATCATGATACTTTGAATAATTCAAGTTGGTCTGTGTATGTATCAAGAAAAGATTTGTGAGGTATCCTGTCAGAGTGTGTATGGTCAGCTTCAAATACATCAAATATGTTTTTTTAATCTTTAATCTTTCATGTACATCTTTAATGAACATGTTCTATAAATGCGTATATGTTATTCAAAATACATAAACAATAAACATACAGATATATTTGAATAACAACATATGTGTATTAGTTGCTGACTGATAATGTGCTTGGATATGCTGAAATCTATTATGTCAGAATTAAATGTCTTTGAAACAACAGGAGTTTAAAACATGACGCTTGTTTTGTTTCATAATTGGCTATTCTATTATCATAAGTTGGCCTAATAGGAAAGCTGTGTTTTATTAGATCATGTCTGGAAAGCTTTGTGTTTTGTTCAATTTCTCCAAAGCAGTGCGATTTGAATTTGAAATAGATTGAGCGGGTGATAGGCCAAGGTGGATCACAGAACATCATATTTATGTACAAAAATTAATCGTGAGGTTTCAGCATAAATGAGGTCCAAGATGAAATAATAAAAAAACAAAGTCTAAAAAAACAACTACATAAAAAAAAAAACTAAATGAATAGTAATGACAGGGAAACGATAATCATTTAGAATACATATTGTGAAAGGGAATTAAAACTTTGCACAATGAGCTATGACATAGCAAAAACATACTTCGGATAAGAAATATAGTGAAGACTTGTGTGTTTAAGGTTTTTGGTTTGTTAATCTTCCAATGTTAGCACAGTTGGCTTAATTAGCATTGGGGTTTTTTGGGAGAGAAAGTGTGAAAAGGTGTAAAGCAAAGGAAAAAAATGTACCTTTCAACTGTGTCTGACCTGCCATGGAGTTCGTCGCTTGGGTAAGAGACTGCCTTACGGTGAGTGGCAAACACTATAAGAGACAGATAGACCACAGATGCAAAGTAATTTGTTCTCATTATTGAGGTGATGTAAATAACATAATAATGTATATGTGCTGTGTGTATTTTTGCTTGTTTTTTATGTGTTACTGTGTTTTTCTTTGCAAAAGTGCAAGCTAGTGATTGTGGAACATAGCTAGTGATTATAAAAACATTATGCCATTCTATCCATAGTCCCATTATGTATTGGAGTCTATGTCCACAATGAGTAAATGCATGTAGGTGTGGTTTATCACAGTGCTTTACAATCCAGACTGATATGCAAACAAAGATACATTGAGTTGCTTAGGAAACCCTAAAGCACAACAATATCAAAAACAAAAACATCACCCCCATTACATGTACACACTTCCAGCAGCTGAAATCAGTTACTCACTATACAGCCGTGCTGCCCTCTCTTAGATATCACACAGCAAAGATGAGTGCTAAAAGTCTTCCTCCTAGATGGCCCGGGGCCATGATTAACAAACCACTTGTCATTGGCTGGTGGGAATGTCTGTTACAACCTCTCTCCCCTCCTCTGCCAGTTAAATAAAAATTGAAACGTCTTGTTGCTAGGATACAGCCTACATAATCAAGCTGATCAAGGATGGGTGGAGGAGTGTTTTCTCCCATGCTAGATTTGAATGACAGTTAGAGGCAGACAGAATTATTACGCCCCCTTCACAAGCATGGCCAATTGAAGGCTAACTGAAGGCAGAGAGAGGCTCGAAATCAGCAAAAAAATGTATGGGGATGGCTGCATACCTTTACTCTTTTTTAAAGCAATTATTAAAAAAAAAAAAAAAAAAAAAGCACTGAGGCAATACAGTAATCCTTTAAATTTCAAAAAGGTACAAAAATGGAATCCTAGTTCCAAGTGTACCTTAAAAACATGAAAGGGCAACAAAATCTCTCCACCACCTCCCTACAAGGATCTGACCAGGATGAGGACCTAAGTCTTCTCCTCACCCCTTGTTGATTACTAAGCTCACCTAAATTTGTACTTGATGGTGAAGACACATTCTGCAGAAAGCCAGGATAGAGGGCAGGGCAAGAAGAAAAAGTGTTACATTTATTTAGCTGGTGATCTATTACACCCCAGGGGGTGAGAACCTAGAGTTTAGGTCCTAGCCCTGTGTACATTAAAAGAGGGAGGAGGTTGTTGTATAGTATTTGTTTTCTTTTAAGGAGTGTGTGATTTTTGGAATGTACAAATTATTAAAAACTCTGGTACTATATGAGACTACTATAATTTTTGATGGACACTTTACATGTAGCTGTTGTAGACTTATTTCTTATTTTAATAATGTATTTGCCAAAGTCAGTGTCTTGTATTATCTAGTCTAATCTGGCCAGGTTAAATTTTTAGAGGAATCCTCTAACCAGATATCCTTCAAGTTAAAAGGGTACTCCCGAAAAGTAAATCCCTCTTTATGATATTTGACAGATTATTGTTTTTGTTTTGTATTCTCAATTGGTGCACATTTTAAACAAGGAAACAGTGATCTTTTGGATGTCCATGTGTAGTTATGTGGGAATGACCATAAATAATTGTTCCATGGGCACAGCATTGCTGCTGCATGAAATAAGGAAGAAAGGACATTTCTATAGCTCATTGGCTGTGATGTCTTTAGTGTTTGGCTTAAAGGCAGCAATCTGGATTAGTAGATGCAACTGTTTTAGACTCGTTATTTGACTGACTAAAAAAATTCACATAATAATCAATGATTCATCTGCACACTTGGTAATTGCTCTTTGCTACTGATGATTTCAGTAAAACTAGGGAAATCTCAGCTGCTACAAATGTACATATGGCTTTGATGTACACCACAAATGATGCTCATAGGGATAATGTTACTGACATAATCAAACCTGTTGCAAGTTTGTTTCAATTTGCCAAACCATAACTGATCAAACGCCAGCATTTTTTTTTCCCATGAACCAAACTGCAAAATGAATTGCTGATAAATGCGACCTTTAAATAGAGATATGGCTAAATTATAGAGCAGTTAGAGGTCAACAGGATTGGGGGGGAGGTTCTTCTAAACTTTGAGGCATAAAAACAGTGGTATATTAAGCCAGTGGGTTTGATAGATTTCTCTCTCTACTTTCCTTTTAGACCAAAGAATGACAGTATTGAAAGAGCATGATAGATGAATGGACATCTGGTTTAATATTTTTTGGTGGACCCACAGCACCCTAGACCAACACTGACAATATAAGCCTGCTGAAAAATTTTACTTTTCAGTGAAACTCCCTCAAGCAATGGCAATAAAGAATCTCAAAATCAGTATTAAAGGGGAATTACTAAGGTATGTATAATAAAATGTATTTAAAAAATAATGATTTTAAGATCTTCATTAAAACCAAAACATTTAGGGGCAATTTATAAAGGAGCAGTATTTTTACAGCAGTTTTAAAATACCGCAGTACCAGTATTTTTGCCACAACATCACAAAATACGATACCATGCACTATTCCACCTTGTGGTATCTTACAATGTGGTTGTAATGTAATGACTCACAAAAAAAAAAATATTAACGTTATCATTTTATGACCATTCCATTATATTTCATCCTCATCCTAAAACGACAATGACAAGCAATTAATAGGGATGGCCGGTTCGTGGATCTGAGCGCGGATTTATCCCGTTCGCGAATGGCGGATTTTTCTGGATTTTCCGCCTTCCGAACTTCCGATTCGCGGATTTTTCGTATTTTCGAAAATTTTCGAAATTACGGGGTTTCGCGTATTTTCGAAAATTTTTGAAAATACGAGAAAACATGTAATTTCAAAAATTTTTGATTTTTCGAAGTTCGGACATCTCTAGCAATTAATTAATGGCCATGATATTCATAAATAATGGGCTTATAATATAATGGGCTTATACATAGGTCCCTTTGTCCTATCACAAAGGAAGAATTTTCAAGCACTTTCAGATAATAAAAAATCTTTATTATCAGTCCTTCCCTATGAGTGCAGCCACATGAGCAAGGTAGATGTTGTCTGTGACGTGTTCCTGCAGAAATAATTCATTCTCAGTATGTATTAATGGAAAGGGCAAGTGTTCTAGTTGAGGCGCAGGTTACAAAACATATGATGGGGGAAATCTATTCTTTATATAATGTTGGATTTTCAGTATGAAGCTGGGTTGTACATATGGTATCCCCCCTCTTAATATAATAATGAAATCAAAGAGAAATGATAAGTCAAAGGTGTTTATTGATCCAGGGGCGCTGCACTGTTGTCCCCTAGTGAAAGTCACGCTTGCCAATAGTGAATCTTTGAGTTGGGGGCTCGGGTTTTGTAAAATACACCTGCGCAATCGGCACTCACGATTTAATATCGAGTATGCACTAACTTTAGTGCGGTGAGTAGGACACTTTCAGGATTTACTCATGATTGCCAACTCAATATTAAGATTGGGTGGTCAGATTTTTGCGATTGCAGCTCTGGGTAAATCTCCCCTAAAAGCTTTTTGACAAACAAGATTTTACCAGTAACTCATCATAAGATCTTTGTATAATAACAAAACATAAAAACCACAGCAGCAGAAACAACAAAATAAACACCACAAAATACAATAGTAAATAATTTAAAAGAAGTTTGACCATTCAATAACAGAAAAAACAATTACAAACTTATTATTGCGCTTCTCTAAAGAAACTACAAAAGTACTTGAAAAACAAATCATCCTTTCATAGATGTCAATCACATAATATCTGTTTTTTTACAATAATTTGGATTCCTTGGAATCCTCTCACTGTGTGTTGTGAAAATATTAAAGCAAACAAAGAGCAAAGCAATTAGACAGCTTTTTTTTCTCTGGGGAATTCCTTGTGGTGATTGAATCTGTGTTTGTAATGCGATCCACTACAGTCTGCAGCAAGTTCCATAAAACGTGTTTAACTGTGTCAATTGATTGACTTTGGGTTAATTATTTGAGCAGACTGGAAGACAGTCTGAGGTTAACTCATTTTTAGAGATGATTCCACCAAAAGGGTTGCAGCCTTGTAGTTTGTGATCTTTTAGGAGGAGTTTTACCAAACTTTATTCTGTTGCAAGTTACAAGTCTTACTGTGGTTCCTGTGAAATTGGGAGGTCAAGGAGAAACCAGATATTCAAACCAGTAAAAATCATTTACAGGCTTCCTGTAAGAGCTGTCATTATTTTGTGTCCAGGAATGTTTGTTGAGAAAAAGAGTTGGAGGGATGTAGTAGTTCTGTGTTAGCATTTATTATCACTAGACATAAGTGACCTCTATTAGAACAGTGGAAATGGAAGCTGTATGTGAAATTTGCCACCGGCTTTCCTAAATAAAAGTGTCACATGTGTTTCTTTCGTAAGCAATACTTTCCGATCTGTTATGGCTGTAGAATACAAAAAAGCAAAATGCATCTTTTAGGGAAAAATGCCCAAAAAGCAAAATGCATCAAAACACTTTAACCCCATTTGCCTCTAAATACAATCCAATAAGCCTTCAGGCAAGCAAGATACAAGTTTTTTCAAATTACTCTAGAATTACAGTAATTATGTGATCATTTTCATTCTAACTACAATGTATTTGTTAATATTATTGTTTGTTAGGTTCTCAACTTTAGAAGAAAGAAGTAAATCTATTCAAATGAATCAAAGGTGTAAAATGTACAGAGAAATGCACTCTAAATCCAGATGAAGTAAGTTATTTGTTCATCATATTACATGACTGTTTCCATGTTAGGTTTGTTCCTGTCTAAGGCCTGTCACCTGAGAGCATTAACAAGTTCCCATATGAATTGCAAATTTTCAAATAACAGTTATCAATTTTTTTAAATACTGTAGATAGGGTAGTGTCCTGAACACCACACCTGCAAAGCCTGTTCCTTGGGCACTGGTCCAGTGATATAAATTTGAAGGGGAAAAAATGCACACAAAAACTGTTAAACAATTACAAACCTTTATTATTTTATTAATACATTATCAGGGTTATTCTATAAAAGTTCTTATCGTTTAAAATGTTGTTAATTTTGCCCCAACCAATCAGATGTTAGCTTTCAAATGTTAAACAATATATGATTGGTTGGGGCAAAATTAGCACCTTTTTTAACGATAAGAACTTTTATTGAATCTCCCTGTATTTGTTATTCAATGCACCTTCAGAGCAGACAAGATATTTTTCTAATAGAGCTTGGGATGGATGTGGCTAATGCCAGAGTTGGGCATTACCAAGGGTGGAGTAGATAAGATCAGAGCATCCTATATCACTGCACAATTTGCAAAAATCCAAGATTGAGTCAAACTAACTGTTGTTTGTTCCAAAATGTTGGACAACTCTTAGATTTGGTCCAGGGGTGTCTCTAGGGTTTTTGCCACCTGAGCCAAACTTTTGAATGCTGCCCCTATGTACCACTAGGCACCATGAAGTGCACTACTGCAATCAGGGTTAGGTGTGCCTGGCTTCCTTGAATGGGGGTGGTTATTGGTTAAACATTGTTTTTCATTTTAAACTTCACATCACGGCGGTATTTATACAGTTCCTCAAAAAAAAATGTATACATGCCATAATTCCTGTAGAATAAAATATTTTTTCCCTAAAAGATGTGTAAGCCTGCCACCACGTCAAGGTAGATTCTTTCAGCAGGGCCCTAACTAACCTAACCAAGTTGCCCTCTCACCCAGCTTACACAGATGAGTACATATAAGATGCCCTAATGCCCAGCTTACACAGACAGATACATATAACATGTCCTAATGCCCAGATCAAACACACTGGTACATATAACATGTCTTAATGCCTAGATCCCACAGATAGGTACATATAAGATGCACTATTACCCAGATCATACATATAGGCACATATAGCATGCCCTAATGCCAAGATCACACAGATAGGTACATATATGCCCTAATGCCCAGACCACACAGGCTGGTACATATAAAATCCCCTAATGCCCAAATCACCAAAATTATGTTGAAAATAAGATGTGCCCAGCTCTGCACACACAGATAATTACTCACTTACCATTACCATTACTCACTTACCCTATGACAATCAGAACAGGACTTGCATGAAGGCGGCAGTTAGTGTGTTAGAGGGAAAATGCTCACACACCCGCAATTTTATTTTCCTTCTGCTTTGCCTGACACTTTTCTAAAAAAAAAAAAAAAAAAATGAGCACTGCCTGCTGCCTCTCTGATATTTAGCAGGGACACTTCCTGAGCATTTTGCTTGTATTGCCTCATTAGAGAGACACTCCTGATTTGGTCTATGCTTTTTAATTTATACCATAAATACTTACAGGCTCATTTACTTAGACTTGCTGGGCAAATAAATGGAGTTAAAGTCACGCTAACCGGTTCGCTACCATATAACTCCATATTAGCGTCGGATGCGTGGGTTACACAAAAATCACCCGCGCTTCCGGCGCTTGTGATTCAATATTGCACTTGCTCTAGATTAAGCGCAGGATTTTAAAATCCCGCAGTGGATAAATTCCTTTCAGGGATTTTCCCACATTCGCAATCGCGATATTGATTCACGGAAGGTGCATTTACCCAGATGCACCTTCTGGGTAAATGAGCCTGTTAATCTACTATCATGGTTATTCAATAAAAGTTCTTATCATTGAAAATGGTGCTAATTTTGCCCCAACCAATCAGATGTTAGCTTTCAAATGTTAAATAAGATCTGATTGGTTGGGGCAAAATTAGCACTGTTTTAAACGATAAGAACTTTCATTGAATAACCCTGTATATATATGCCAAGCCCTAGATATATGAAGGATTAACCTATATTTTGCTATGCAAAGCAAACTTCAGCAGAAAAATTAATAGATTTGTAAAGGATGTCTATATCATAATTGTATAGAAGTACACCAGGCCATATTACGGCAACTTCATTCATCAAATTCTTTTGGCATCTCTATTTTGTCTAGTATTTTGATTTAAAGGGGGAATAAAAGTTTAAATATAAACAAGCCTGCATGAATTTTATAATTGCAGACATTGCTGTATCTCTTCCCTCTACATCACAGACTAAATGTCCCCCCCCTCCCTGCGGTCCCAGAGACTACTCCACTGCATTTACGCCCCTGTAGTTACAAATTATAAAATCAATTCAGTGTCATTTAAATTTTTGCTTTATTTCTCTTATTACGTCCCAGCATCCTCATTATATAATGCTATATATATATATATATATATATTGATACTGGGCATTTATAAATCTTGGGCCAAACATTTTTTTATTACAGAGGAGATATTGTATAGTTTATTACTAGACTTTCTTTTGACAATCCTAAGGTATTACTTTCCCCTTCCTGTATGCCATTTTATGTGTTTTTAAAGGAGAAGGTAAATGTGCCTCCTCCTCCCCTTTTCAGATTCTTCTAAATTTCCCTGCATTTTATGTGGTGTTTCTTTTTATTGCTGTAATTTCCCTATTAACTCATTATCAATGCTTTAAACAATGCTTCTCTTCACTATTGTAAATTCTTTGTTACATCCTTCACCCTCACCCATGCACTTGCTGCAGTGGCTGTCTCCTCTGCTTTACCAGGCATGTGTATTAGAGCAACTTGCTTTTGGTCAACTTCTGAAAATAATGTGTTAGGGTTTGTTTGTTTTTTTCACAGCAAAACTGCTCTATGACAGAGATATAATAGGAAGCAAACAAACAGCTGTGAAATATGGAAGTATCCTGGTCAGATAGTAAACTTCTTATAGATCATGCTCTTCCTGTTTGTGCTATCTTTCTAAGTATTACAGTTCGATAATCCTCGAAAATACAAGAATCGGAGACTACTTTCGAATTTCCAATCGTATTTTCGGGGATAATCGAACATTCGAGGATATTTTTGATAATCCTCAAACGTACAATAATTATAGAAAATAGGTTCCGAAGTCCCGAAACAGACGGATCATTCGGATTTCGGAATCGAGGGGTTCCGTGTCAAATCTGGGTCCGAGTCGGACTCTGATATCATCTCTAATGCTCACAAGGCTATTTAAAAACTTGATAGGCTGTGAGCTGTGCTGGCAACAAAACAGAAACCTTCTTAGTTATATAATGTACTGTATGTAAATGCAGCTTACTAGAGAAGTCCTGGGGAGGGAAAAAAGCTTTCACATTAGGATTTTTTTTAATTATGTTACTTGTCCTTTAACTGGAAATGTCCCACATAACCTTATTTCAGATATTGGTTAACTCCCTCTATAGTCTTTCTGGTAACAGATTGACTTTGGCCTTAGTATGAGAGGTGGAGTTGCTGTATAAAAAATAAACTGCTAAATAATGGCTTGGAGTTCTGTGGGTGGAGGAACACTGTAAAGTGTCACCAATCTTGACTGATCTGGATGGAAGGCCTGTTTATTTTCATATGACCCATACGGCCCAGGAAGAGGTCATATTAAATAAAGAGTAAAGCAGGTATGGTCTTTCTCCCCCCAGGGACAATACTTTTTATTAGGTTAGGACTGATGCCTGGATACTGCCTTGGAGTGGCGCATCAGCTGACGCATGTTTGTACAAACAATGTAACTAAAGGTATCCATTTTAACCTTGGTGTAGGTGATTACCCTTCATTGCTTGCAGGTATGTTTAACTTTTACATCTATTCATTTTTGACTATTGTGTAGTTGAGTGCTGGAGACTTCTGTATAATATATATATATATATATATATATATATATATATATATATATATATACGGAAGTATAAATTGTCCAACAACCAGAGGTTAAAAGTTTGCAAGGCACATCTAGCTCTTTTGGTAAATATTAATAAAACATGTTGTGGTTGCCATATATTTAATAAAGGTAGTGTTTAAATATAATAAAATCTAAAGTTGCAATTACTGAGGAAGCACTAAAAGATTTCCAGACTGAATAATCAAATATATAGTGTTGCATACGGTGTTCTAAAACACATATAACAAGAACTTTTCCCCTGGAAGAGTTTCCAATTATTTAATGTGACTGGGAATAAGAATCTATTGGGGTCATTCCAAGAATTTTATCTGTCACTACAGAATCATAAAGATGAATTTTACTCTTATTGTATTTTACTGACTACCACTTGAGGAAGATTAGGTTTGGAAAACACCCCAAGCCATCTTCCAGTAAAGCAAAAATCCGGACTTATTATTGTTAGTCCTGCAACCTTAAATAAAGGGAAAAAATATAACCATGCATGTTTGCCTACAGTGAGCTACAAACCGTACATTGAATTTATTTAATTAGAACAGAAGACATTAAAGTAATACTAGAACAAATATCAGATGGGAGGCCAGGGAGAGAAGCTGCCACAAAGACCTCTATGACTTAATAGTAAAAATAATTCTAAATGTTGGAAAAGGCTGGATAGTACAAGCCAAAGAAAAGTTAATAAGAATGAAAGAATAGTGGAAACACAGCTTTCTTCATGGGTGATCCTCTTTATGTGTAGCATATACTATAGAAATAGGTGGGATGGACAAACTTGGGAGAGTTCTGTTAGCTGGTGGGCCTGCAAACTTCTAGTTTATTAGTTTGTCTAGTATATTCTACTAATTCAACTAAATTTCAAGTCGCGCACCAGTTCAACATTCATTGTAAGTCAAGCCCACCATAACCACCTCACACACCCTCCACAAGCCCACGTCTCTGTTTCCCATTATGACGCCTAGATCAGGCGAGCGGGGATATATATATAAAAAGAGGGGAGAACAAAAAGTGTAACAATTCACATCCAAGGAGAAAAAGGGAGGGCCCAAGGGGGGGGGAGAGGGGAGAGGGGTCGGAGTTCCTCCCTCTATATGGTCAGGGACTCCTTGGTGTTGTAATATCCTTATATTACACGTAAGGGCGCGCATTATGCCTTATATATAAAATTATAACAGCACCCCCACATGTTTTATAGATATCAAGTAGTAGTAAATACTGAAATGGTATTCTATGGGCGATCAGATTTTTGATGGCTATCGTACTGTAGATTTACGATAAGGAACTAAATTAACAATCGCCATAACACTCGTTAAAGGCACGCTATTGTTAAAAAAAAATTGCGCCTTTATAAATATGGCCCTTTGACACTTGTATTACAGTGTACATTTGCTGTTACATACAGCAACTTGCAATAAAAGTGAGTACATGCCTAAGTGAAAAATGTCCAAGTTGTGTCCAAAGTGTCAATATTTGGTGTGCCCACTATTATTTCCAGCTCTGCCTTAATGCTCTTTGGCATGGAGCTCACTCGAGCTTCACAGGTGGTCACTGAAATCCTCTTCCACGCTTCCATAACAACATCACAGAGCTGGGGATGTTAGATACCTCCACGTTCCATTTAAGGATACCCCACAGATGCCTAATAGGGTTTAGCTTAGATTTTAGGGAGAGTTGCTAATGTGGTGTGGGGTCATTCTACTAGGACCAAGCCTGCCTGGCTCAGCAACATTGTAACTAACAACAGTGGGCATAATCCTGTACTATGTGATGCTGCAAGCTGCAATAAAATGGTACTCCCTATCACTTGCTTTACCTTGCAAAATGCATACTCTGAAGGAGAGAAGCCAATGTGGTGTAGGGTCTAATAGGAACAAGCCTGCCTGGCTCAGCAACAATGGTACAAACTGCAGTGGGCCTGCTCTTGCACTATGTGATGCTGCCGTTACCACAACATCAGGCCCGCGGCTGACGGGGGTGGGGTTTGATTCCTGTGAGTGTAGAGAGCACACAATCCTCTCCCTAGAAGATACACAATCAGCTGTTTTTAAACAGCGATTGCATGTGTCAGGGCCCAGCCTCCAATCTTGCGAACTGGCACAGGCCCCTGATGCTTCAAAGAAATGGAACTGGCACAATGCTACTCTTAGAGAAGAAAGCCAATGTGGTGTTGGGTCATGATATTGGGCCAAACCTGCATGTCTCTGCAACAATAGTGGCAAACTGCAGTGGGCCTGCACTATACTATGTGATGCTGAAAAATGGTACCCCATCACCACTTTCCGGTGCACAATAAATACTCTTAGGGAGAGTTGCTAATGCGTGTGGCAACCACTTCACTTCATTTGCTTTCCCTGGCAAAAATACATATTCTGAGGGATATATGGCAAACTAATGGGCCTGCTCCTGTACTCCGTGATGTTGGAAACAAATGGGATCCCCTATCACTTGATTTACCTTGCACATGAAAACTCTGAGGGACAGTTGCTCATGCGTGTGTGGGATCATTCTACTAGGGCCAAGTCGGCCTGCTCATCAAAATCTAACAAACTCCAGGGTACCCATCACCTACTTTCCTTTGCACAATGAATACTCTGAGGGATAGTTGCTAATGCATAGTGGGGTATATCAACATGCTGGCAATTACAGTGGGCCTACTACCAATGAGTGTGTGGAAAGAGCCTGGGATGTTTAATGTGCAGTAAATTCTAAAGACAAAAAGTTTTATCCAACCAAAATTTACTAAAAAATCCCCCAAAACCCCCCACAATGCTGGAAATGTAATAAAAAGAAAAATTCTTGTCAAAAAACTAAATGATCCAACACATAATAGGGCTGTTGTCTCTTCAATGGACCACCTCCTCTGAAGTTGAAAGTGGTCTGCACTACCCATAAAGGTGGTCTGCACTACCCAGAACCGGCCCGAGCTTCTGCTGTAACGCAACATAATGCGAGTTTGCACTTCTTAGGGCATGCTGGCCAGCATGGTGTTATACCCTTTTTTTTATGGAGAATGCCATCATGAATCGCTGCCACTTTGTGCTTGGGATGTTGGATATGATGAAAGGGCCTATTGCAGGCAGTGTGTAACTAGAAATCACAGGGCCCCTCAGCAAAACTATGATGGTGCCCCTATTCCACTTCATCTACAGTGGTTTTCTAGTAGCAGGCTATATCTGTCATAGGAAAATAAGAAGATGGGGCCCCTTGTGGTTGCTACCCCCCCCTGCTCCCCTGGTAGTTATGCCTCTGATTGCAGATCCTTAAAGGAGAACTAAACCCAAAAAATCAAAGTTAAATTAGAAAGTACTTGCCTCAACATCCTTCTCAGCATGGAAGTTTCCACTTGGGCCTTTTCTTTACCTCGTTGAGCTCATTTTAGGTTCTGTTTGTTCAACAACTCTGAAGCTGACATTTTCCCTTGCCTGCCAGTACTTTTGCCTTGATTACATTTTCAGCACCTGTGTGATTTCCACTCCCGCTTAACCCCTTAACCCCCTATGCACTTGTGTGATTTCCCCCCCCCACTTAACCCCTATGATTAGGAATAAATTAATCATCAATATTGAAATTGGTGTGTGCAGCTGATTAACACTTTCCAGTAGCAGTGTTGTACGTGTGATGTACATAGTGAAACACCACAGGTCTTTAGCTGTGAACATTGCAGGTTTATTGCAAAACATGCGTGCTACATGTTTCAAGACCCACTCAAGCACTTGAGGAAGGACATGTGGGTCAGAAACACATAGCACGCATGTTGCAATAACCCTGCACTATTCACAGTTACAGACCTGTGTCTTTGTATGTTTCACCTGCAATGTATTGTTTAAGTGTTGGAGGGCCATATTTAAAAACTTGCAATACTGCGGGTTTTCTTTACTATACGACTGGCATGGTATACCATGCTGTAAACTACCGTAATGATATTCTACGGGTGGTTTTAGATTTACGTTCACAACAGATCTATTAACGATCGCCATAACAATGACTAAAAAAAAAAGAATACACACCACCTTTATAAATAGGCCTGTAGTGTGCAGGTCTCTAGCTCTCCCTGTCAGCTGCAGCAATATTAGTAGAAGTGTAGCTTCTTAAAGGGGAATGTTGGAGGGTAGGAAGAGTGTGTTTTTTATAGAAACCACATGGTGCAGAACTGTAGGGGGAGGATGTTGAAGTGAACCTAATCTTAGAACAGCTCTGTGCAATGCATTTCTCATCAGTGTACCATATTAAAGGGGAATGTTGGAGGGTAGGAAGAGTGTGTTTTTATTTCAGCTGTCTGTATAAAAACAAAAACTGTAGTACAGAGCTAAGCTTAGAAATTCATACACAGAGAAATGCATTACACAAAGCTGTGCTAAGATTAGGGTCATTATATTATGCTCCACCGGCAGCACTGCACTATGTTCTATAAGTGTACGTATTAAAGGGAAATGTTGGAGGTGTGCCACTTGCAGCTCAGCGCCATGTTATTTATATAATGTACATATTAATAGGAATTATTGAGGGAATTAATGCAGTAGGGGGCTGCCTGTGGAAGTTTTGCATAAACAAAATCAACTAGGGTTCACACCTTTGACCCAAACCACATATACAGGCCTATGTATTAAAAGTTTTTATCATTAAAAATGGTGCAAATTTTGCCCCAACCAATCAGATGTTAGCATAAGAACTTTTATTACATAGGCCTGATATATCTACACGACAAAAGGTTGTTAGTATTTTCTTTAGAAGCATGATGTAGGCTGATACAGTTGATTTAATGCAATGGTACTGTATTTAATGCACTGCAAGACGTAGATTTAATATGTGTTTTGGGGTCTTAAAGAAAGGTGGACTTTGCCTTTAAACTACTTCCAGGCTCCAACATTCCCCTTTAAAATGCATTGCACACGAGCTGTGCTAAGACCATGTTTAAGTCAATATGCTGCACCTGCAGTTCTGAGCTGTTTTTTATAGTTTACCTTGTAAAGTGGTCAGTTCAATTCTACTGAGGTTGCCACCTTTCCCTTTAAGACTCAAACCCAGGGCTAGCTCCAGGCATTTAATAGCCTATGGGATCAGCCCCACTACATGCAATATGTTTCCATGTGCATTGGAGTGCATCCGATCACCATTTTTGGAAATGTGCGTCCCTCCCTTCCATTGCGTTTAATACATTGCTGTATGGCTAAACTGAAATCAATACTTGCATTACACTGTGGCTAGGCCCACAAGCGCGTTTTTCAGGCGATTACGATTTTCCAATGGCATTAAAAACGCAGCAATACACCAAAATCTTGCGTCAGCAATTTGGTAACGCAGACGTTTTTTGTGCAATCACATGCGTTTTCATAATAAAACCAGACAAATCGCAAGGGCAAACGCATATTAATAGTGTGTGATTGTGTGTGCGATTCAGGTGCATTGCAGTGTGGCTGTGCCCTAAATGTACATTGCAGCAATAAACACTCTAATATAAATGGTAGAGTGCGAAAATAAATACATAAAAAGACGACTTGCAGAAATGCTCCAAATATAAAGTGTTTACAAGTTGCTTCCTAAATACATATGAAAAGGTTAACACCTTCTCCCACTCTGTTTGAGAAGAAAATCAGTTAATAATTTCTCTGATGATTGCAGGGTTGCCCCTACCATGAAGCAAACTGAAACATTTTCTCAGGGTGCACCCCTGCGGAACACTTAAAGGTAAGCAATTTTCCTTCCTGCAATACTGCATTTCAGCACCAGTCCACTAATCATGTGTTAATCTCACCCTCCAGTCAGTTTGTTCAGCCACCACACCCACCTCCACAAGCCACGCCTATGTTTCCTGTGAAGCCACGCCTGCTTCACATGCCGCCACCCATCTACCGACATTTAAAAGTTGTTTCTCATCTGGCTGAGAGTCACTGGCAGGTGGAGACTCTGGTTCAGCTCTTACATGCAGCTAAGCATAAGGGGAGTAAGAAACAAACACAAAGTAGCTAGTTCACATGTGCAGAAGGAGTTTTTGTGTTCAGGACCAGGAAGGGGGCTTAGACACCCCCCAAATGGATGCATGTTTTTGGCTTGTTTTTAGAACAGAAATAAAAGATAATTGATTCATTATCTGCAGAGAGTGCCTCCCTTCAATTTATATATATTGATACCTTCCTGTGTGTGGCACGGTTACTAGGGGTGCACCCTCATATTGTTCCTGCCTGACGCTGCAAGCTTCTTTTGGATACAGGTTCATTAAATAGTTTTTTAAAAAAGATGGATGAGTTTTCTAAAAATAAAGATTTTTGCATGTTACTGGTATTAATACATAAAGATGGATATGATCCAGGGATATTTCCGGTTTTCCTCCCCTTCATACTGTTTTTTTTTTTTTCCCCTCCTTCCTCTGTTTTAACTTTTAGGCGGAAATGTTGGTATTGATGTTTAGGTTGGACTAGATGGACAGTGACCCTCAAATACTATACTATAATATAACTACTATCTGTACCATATAACTCTTGGCTAGTTTTCGAATTTACAGTTTTTTAAAAAAAATCAGAAACTGGACCAATCGCTGGTTTAACATAAGCAGTATACAACTCTCAAATATTCATTAGGCATTATTTGTTCTTGCAAGCACCACTTGTAGTTACCTTTTGTTAATAATACTTAGGGACACTAATGTGAAGATTAGAAAGCAAATATGGTTTCCTCTATTATATCAGATGAAGGTTGCATTACAGATATATCATGATGCATTGAATTTAACTACTGGGGTGTGTATCTGTGTATTCAATTAGATCAACTGGACATGAAATGTATTTCTTGAGACGTTTCGCTAGTCATCCGACTGGCTTTCTCAATTCAGAATGACTTGTACAAGAATCTGTGGCAATTATGTACCCTGGAAAATCCCAATTAGCATATCCAGCCAGGTGTTAAGGGTGTGATTAGATAGTGGCTAAGAGGTGTTATAGGAACGCCCAGAGTAAGGTGTTAAAACAGCATTGTACATGGCAGACAGTTGGTGTCGAACCCCCCCACCTCTATTTAGGCTTGGTTCCTTTATTTTCACATAAATGGCAGCAATTGTACAATCCGAAAGACCCAATACCTAAACACAAGAAAAGCGCACATATATGCAGTGCAGTGCAGTGAAGAATGCTCTGATTGGTATGTGGGGGAGAATTCCTCGGGTCAGGACTCAGCCGTGTATCTGCATCTTAAGGTAAAGGCATACCTTTGAAGATTGTAATGTTACACATACTGGCGAGGAACGTGACTGGTTCAAGAGAGGTGTTGGAGGCCATTTATGTGAAAATAAAGAACCAAGCCTAAATGAGTGTGGGGGGTTCGACACCAACTGTCTGCCATGTACAAGTGCTGTTTTAACACCTTACTCTGGGCGTTCCTATAACACCCTTAGCCACTATCTAATCACACCCTTAACACCTGGCTGTGTATGCTAATTGGGTTTTCCAGGGTACATAATTGCCACAGATTCTTGTACAAGTCATTCTGAATTGAGAAAGCCAGTCGGATGACTAGCGAAACGTCTTCAAGAACTACATTTCATGTCCAGTTGATCTAATTGAATACAACAGATATACCATGCCTGGATGAATGAGAACCTTCACAGCATACTGGGGTGTGTCCTTTGTTCATTGGCCATTTAAATCAGACTAATTAATGTCAAATTTAATTTTTCATTGACTTACTTCTAGTTTATTAGTTTGTCTAGTATATTCTACTAATTCAACTAATGTCAATGAAAAATTAAATTTGACATTAATTAGTCTGATTTAAATGGCCAATGAACAAAGGACACACCCCAGTATGCTTGTGAAGGTTCTCATTCATCCAGGTCATGGTATATCTGTTGTATTCAAATTAGATCAACGGACATGAAAGTAGTTCTTGAAGACGTTTCGCTAGTCATCCGACTGGCTTTCTCAATTCAGAATGACTTGTACAAGAATTCGTGGCAATTATGTACCCTGGAAAATCCCAATTAGCATACACAGCCAGGTGTTAGGGTGTGTTGTGATTAGATAGTGGCTAAGAGGTGTATAGGAACGCCCAGAGTAAGGTGTTAAAACAGCATTGTACATGGCAGACAGTTGGTGTCGAACCCCCCACACTCTATTTAGGCTTGGTTTCTTTATTTTCACATAAATGGCCTCCTAACACCTCTCTTGAACCAGTCACGTTCCTTCGCCAGTATGTTACATTACAATCTTCAAAGGGTATGTCCTTTATCCTTAAGATGCAGATACACGGCTGAGTCCTGACCCGAGGAATTCTCCCCCACATACAAATCAGAGCATTCTTCACTGCACTGCACTGCAT
The DNA here is from genome assembly GCA_019447015.1 of Hymenochirus boettgeri. Classification (NCBI taxonomy): domain Eukaryota; kingdom Metazoa; phylum Chordata; class Amphibia; order Anura; family Pipidae; genus Hymenochirus; species Hymenochirus boettgeri. The sequence goes on along the minus strand of CM033474.1, from coordinate 103,857,435 downwards.
ATATGATGTCGCTTTTCTTGTGTTTAGGTATTGGGTCTTTCGGATGTACCAATTGCTGCAGCAATTGGTACATCCGAAGACCCAATACCTAAACCAAGAAAAGCGAACTATCATCATATATGCAGTGCATTGCAGTGAGAATGCTCTGATTTGTATGTGGGGAGACCAACAGCAACTGCACAACGTATGGCCCAGCACGAAGAGCCAATTCCTCGGGTCAGGACTCAGCCGTGTATCTGCATTAAGGATAAAGGACATACCTTTGAAGATTGTAATGTTAACATACTGGCGAAGGAACGTGACTGGTTCAAGAGAGGTGTTAAGGAGGCCATTTATGTGAAATAAAGAAACCAAGCCTAAATAGAGGTGGGGGGGTTCGACACCAACTGTCTGCCATGTACAATGCTGTTTTAACACCTTACTCTGGGCGTTCCTATAACACCTCTTAGCCACTATCTAATCACACCCTAACACCTGGCTGTGATATGCTAATTGGGATTTTCCGGGTACATAATTGCCACAGATTCTTGTACAAGTCATTCTGAATTGAGAAAGCCAGTCGGATGACTAGCGAAACGTCTTCAAGAACTACATTTCATGTCCAGTTGATCTAATTGAATACAACAGATACACACCCCAGTAGTTAAATTCAATGCATCATGATATATCTGTAATGCATACCTTCATCTGACTAATATAGAGGAAACCATATGTTGCTTTCTAATCTTCACATTAGTGCCTCCTAATGTTATTCAAACAAAAGGTAACTACAAGTGGTGCTTGCAAGCAACAAATAATGCCTAATGCAATATTCTGAGCGCTGATACTGCTTATGTTCAAAACCAGCGAGTTTTGGTCCAGTTTCTGATTTTTTTAAAAAACTGTAAATTCGAAAACTAGCCTATAGAAGTTAATGGAAGTAACTAAATGTAGTATATTATAGTATAGTATTTGAGGTTCACTGTCCATCTAGTCCAACCTAAACATCAATACCAACATTTCCTGCCTAAAAGTTAAAACAGAGGAAGGAGGGGAAAAAACAGTATGAAGGGGAGGAAAACCGGAAATATCCCTGGATCATATCCATCTTTATGTATTAATACCAGTAACATGCAAAAATCTTTATTTTTAGAAACTCATCCATCTTTTTTTAAAAAAACTATTTAATGAACCTGTATCCAAAAGAAGCTTGCAGCGTCCAGGCAGGAACAATATGAGGTGCACCCCCTAGTAACCGTGCCACAGCCAGGAAGGTATCAATATATATAAATTGAAGGGAGGCACTCTCTGCAGATAATGAATCAATTATTCTTTTATTTCTGTTCTAAAAACAAGCCAAAAACATGCATCCATTTGGGGGGTGTCTAAGCCCCCTTCCTGGTCCTGGACACAAAACTCCTTCTGCACATGTGAACTAGCTACTTTGTGTTTGTTTCTTACTCCCCTTATGCTTAGCTGCATGTAAGAGCTGAACTCAGAGTCTCCACCTGCCAGTGACTCTCAGCCAGATGAAACAACTTTTAAATGTCGGTAGATGGGTGGCGGCATGTGAAGCAGGCGTGGCTTCATCAGGAAACATAGGCGTGGCTTGTGGAGGTGGGTGTGGTGGCTGAACAACACTGACTGGAGGGCTGACTTAACACTGATTAGTGGACTGGTGCTGAAATGCAGTATTGCAGGAAGGAAAATTGCTTACCTTTAAGTGTTCCGCAGGGGTGCACCCTGAGAAAATGTTTCAGTTTGCTTCATGGTAGGGGCAACCCTGCAATCATCAGAGAATATTATTAACTGATTTTCTTCTCAAACAGAGTGGGAGAAGGTGTTAACCCTTTTCATATGTATTTAGGAAGCAACTTGTAAACACTTTATATTTGGGAGCATTTCTGCAAGTCTGTCTTTTTATGTATTTATTTCTGCACTCTACCATTTATATTAGAGTGTTTATTGCTGCAATGTACATTTAGGGCACAGCCACACTGCAATGCACCTGAATCGCACACACAATCACACACGATTAATATGCGTTTGCCCTTGCGATTTGTCTGTTTTTATTATGAAAACGCATGTGATTGCACAAAAAACGTCTGCGTTACCAAATTGCTGACGCAAGATTTTGGTGTATTGCTGCGTTTTTAATGCAATTGGAAAATCGTAATCGCCTGAAAAACGCGCTTGTGTGGCCTAGCCACAGTGTAATGCAAGTATTGATTTCAGTTTAGCCATACAGCAATGTATTAAACGCAATGGAAGGGAGGACGCACATTTCCAAAAATGGTGATCGGATGCACTCCAATAGCACATGGAAACATATTGCATGTAGTGGGGCTGATCCCATAGGCTATTACATGCCTGGAGCTAGCCCTGGGTTTGAGTCTTAAAGGGAAAGGTGGCAACCCCAGTAGAATTGAACTGACCACTTTACAAGGTACACTTATAAAAACAGCTCAGAACTGCAGGTGCAGCATATTGACTTAAACATGGTCTTAGCACAGCTCTGTGCAATGCATTTTAAAGGGGAATGTTGGAGCCTGGAAGTAGTTTAAAGGCAAAGTCCACCTTTGCCTTTAAGACCCAAACACATATTAAATCTACGTCTTGCAGTGCATTAAATACAGTACCATTGCATTAAATACAACTGTATCAGCCTACATCATGCTTCTAAAGAAAATACTAACAACCTTTTGTCGTGTAGATATTATCAGGCCTATGTAATAAAAGTTCTTATGCTAACATCTGATTGGTTGGGGCAAAATTTGCACCATTTTTAATGATAAAAACTTTTAATACATAGGCCTGTATATGTGTTTGGGTCAAAGGTGTGAACCCTAGTTGATTTTGTTTATGCAAAACTTCCCACAGGCAGCCCTCCTACTGCATTAATTCCCTCCAATAATTCCTATTAATATGTACATTTATATAAATAACATGGCGCTGAGCTGCAAGTGGCACACCCTCCAACATTTCCCTTTAATACGTACACTTATAGAACATGGTGCAGTGCTGCCGGTGGAGCATAATATAATGACCCTAATCTTAGCACAGCTTTGTGTAATGCATTTCTCTGTGTATGAATTTCTAAGCTTAGCTCTGTACTACAGTTTTTTGTTTTTATACAGACAGCTGAAATAAAAACACACTCTTCCTACCCTCCAACATTCCCCTTTAATATGGTACACTGATGAGAAATGCATTGCACAGAGCTGTTCTAAGATTAGGTTCACTTCAACATCCTCCCCCTACAGTTCTGCACCATGTGGTTTCTATAAAAACACACTCTTCCTACCCTCCAACATTCCCCTTTAAGAAGCTACACTTTCTACTAATATTGCTGCAGCTGACAGGAGAAGCTAGAGACCTGCACCTACAGGCCTTATTTATAAAGGTGTGGTATTCTTTTTTTCTTTAGTCATTGTTATGGCGATCGTTAATTTATGATCTGTGTGAACGTAAATCTAAACACCACCGTAGAATATCATACTAGGTAGTTTACAGCATGGTTATACCATGCCACGGTCGTATAGTAAAGAAAACCCGCAGTATTGCAAGTTTTTAAATATGGCCCTCCAACACTTAAACAATACATTGCAGGTGAAACATACAAAGACACAGGTCTGAACTGTGATGAATGTGGCAGTTTATTGCAAACATCGTGCTTATGTGTTTCTGACCCACATGTCCTCCTCAAGTGCTTGAGTGGGTCTGAAACATGTAGCACGCATGTTTTGCAATAAACCTGCATGTTCACAGCTAAAGACCTGTGGTGTTTCACTATGTACATCACACTACAACACTGCTACTAGAAAGTGTTTAATCAGCTGCACCACCAATTTCAATATTGATGATTTAATTTATTCCTACATCATAGGGGTTAAGTGGGGTGGAAATCACACAAAGTGCATAGGGGTTAAGGGGTTAAGCGGGAGTGGAAATCACACAGGTGCTGAAATGTAATCAAGGCAAAAGTACTGGCAGCAAGGAAAATGTCAGCTTCAGAGTTGTTGAACAAACAGAACCTAACATGAGCTCAACGAGGTAAAGAAAAGGCCCAAGTGGAAACTTCCATGCTGAGAAGGATGTTGAGGCAAGTACTTTCTAATTTAAACTTTGATTTTTTTGGGTTTAGTTCTCCTTTAAGGATCGCAATCAGAGGCATAACTACCAGGGGGAGCAGGGGTAGCAACCACAAGGGGCCCCATCTCTTATTTTTCCTATGACAGATATAGCCTGCTACTAGAAAACCACTGTAGATGAAGCTGGAATAGGGGCACCATCAAGTTTTGCTGAGGGGCCCTGTGATTCTAGTTAACACCACTGCCTGCAATAGGCCCTTTCATCATTATCCAACATGCCAAGCACAAAGTGGCAGCGATTCATGATGGCATTTCTCCATAAAAAAAAGGGTAGTATAACACCATGCTGGCCAGCATGCCCTAAGAAGTGCAAACTCGCATTATGTTTGCGATTACAGCAGAAGCTCGGGCCGGTTCTGGGTAGTGCAGACCACCTTTCTGGGTAGTGGCAGACCACCTTTCAACTCAGAGGAGGTGGTCCAATTTGAAGAGACAACAGCCCTATTATGTGTTGGATCATTTAGTTTTTTGACAAGAATTTTTCTTTTTATTACATTTCCCAGTCATTGTGGGGGGTTTTGGGGGATTTTTTAGTAAATTTTTTTGGTGGATAAAACTTTTTGTCTTTAGAATTTACTGCACATTAAACCATCCCAGGCTCTTTTCCCACACCTCATTGGCTAGTAGGCCCACTGTAATTTGCCAGCATTGTTGATATACCCCACTATGCATTAGCAACTATCCCTCAGAGTATTCATTGTGCAAAGGAAAGTAGGTGTGGGGTACCCCGGAGTTTGTTAGTATTGTTGATGAGCCGGCCGACTTGGCCCTAGTAGAATGATCCCACACCGCATGAGCAACTGTCCCTCAGAGTTTTCATTGTGCAGGTAAATCAAGTGATAGGGGATCCCATTTGTTTCCAACATCACGGAGTACAGGAGCAGGCCCATTAGTTTGCCATCTATATCCCTCAGAATATGTATTTTTGCCAGGGAAAGCAAATGAAGTGAAGTGGTTGCCACCCGCATTAGCAACTCTCCCTAAGAGTATTTATTGTGCACCGGAAAGTGTGATGGGGTACCATTTTTTGCAGCATCACAGTATAGTGCAGGCCCACTGCAGTTTGCCACTATTGTTGCAGAGACATGCAGGTTTGGCCCAATATCATGACCCAACACCACATTGGCTTCTTTCCTCAAGAGTATGCATTGTGCAAGTTCCATTTCTTTGAAGCATCAGGGGCCTGTGCCAGTTCGCAAGATTGGAGGCTGGGCCCCTGACACATGCAATCTGCTGTTTAAAAACAGCTGATTGTGTATTCTCTAGGGAGAGGATTGTGTGCGTCTCTTACTCACAGGAATCAAACCCCACCCCCGTCAGCCGCGGGCCCTGATGTTGTGTAACTGGCAGCATCACATAGTGCAAGAGCAGGCCCACTGCAGTTTGCTACCATTGTTGCTGAGCCAGGCCAGGTTGTTCCTATATTAGACCCTACACACATTGGCTTCTCTCCTTCAGAGTAGCATTTTTGCAAGGTAAGCAAGTGATAGGAGTACATTTTATTGCAAGCTTGCAGCATCCACATAGTACAGGATTATGCCCACTGTGTGTTAGTTACAATTGTTGCTGAGCCAGGCAGGCTTGGTCTAGTAGAATGACCCCACCACCACATTAGCAATCTCCCTAAAATCTAAGCTAACCCTATTAGGCATCTGTGGGTATCCTTAAAAGAACGTGGAGGTATCTAACATCCCCCAGCTCTGTGATGTTTGTTATGGAAGCGGGGAAGAGGATTTCAGTGACAACCTGTGAAGTCTCGAGTGAGCTCCATGCCAAAGAGCATTAAGGCGAGCTGGAAAATAATAGTGGGCACACCAATATTGACACTTTGGACCACAACTTGGACATTTTTCACTTAGCATGTACTCACTTTTATGCAATTGCTGTATGTAACGCCAAAGTGTACACTGTAATACAAGTGTCAAAGGGCCATATTTATAAAGGCGCAATGTTTTTTTTTTAACAATAGCGTGCCTTAACGAGTGTTATGGGATTGTTAATTTACGTTCCTTATCGTAATCTACAGTACGATAGCCATCAAAAATCTATGATCGCCCATAGAATACCATTTCAGTATTTACTACTACTTGATATTCTAGTAAAACATGTGGGGGTGCTTTATAATTTTTATAATGTTCTAAGATTAGGTTTCACCTTTCAAACATCCTCCCCCTACAGTTCTGCCACGTGGTTTCTTAAAAACACACTCTTCCTACCCTCCAACATTCCCCTTTAAGAAGCTACACTTTCTACTAATATTGCTGCAGTGACAGGGAGGAGCTAGAGACCTGCACACTACAGGCTTATTTATAAAGGTGTGGTATTCTTTTTTTCTTTAGTCATTGTTATGGCGATCGTTAATTTAGATCTTGTGTGAACGTAAATCTACAACCACCCGTAGAATATCATTACGGTAGTTTACAGCATGGTATACCATGCCAGGTCGTATAGTAAAGAAAAACCCGCAGTATTGCAAGTTTTTAAATATGGCCCTCAACACTTAAACAATAACATTGCAGGTGAAACATACAAAGACAAAGGTCTGTAACTGTGAATAGTGCAGGTTTATTGCAAACATGCGTGCTATGTGTTTCTGACCCACATGTCCTTCCTCAAGTGCTTGAGTGGGTCTGACATGTAGCACGCATGTTTTGCAATAAACCTGCAATGTCACAGTAGAAAGACCGTGTGTGTTTCACTATGTACATCACACTACAAACATGCTACTAGGAAAGTGTTAATCAGCTGCACCACCAATTTCAATATTGATGATTTAATTTATTCCTAAATCATAGGGGTTAAGTGGGGGTGGAAATCACACAAGTGCATAGGGGTTAAGGGGTTAAGCGGGAGTGGAAATCACACAGGTGCTGAAAATGTAATCAAGGCAAAAGTAATGGCAGGCAAGGGAAAGTCAGCTTCAGAGTTGTTGAACAAACAGAACCTAAAATGAGCTCAACGAGGTAAAGAAAAGGCCCAAGTGGAAACTTCCATGCTGAGAAGGATGTTGAGGCAAGTACTTTCTAATTTAAACTTTGATTTTTTTGGGTTTAGTTCTCCTTTAAGGATCTGCAATCAGAGGCATAACTACCAGGGGAGCAGGGGTAGCAACCACAAGGGGCCCCATCTTCTTATTTTCCTATGACAGATTATGCTGCACTAGAAAACCACTGTAGATGAAGCTGGAATAGGGGCACCATCATAGTTTTGCTGAGGGGCCCTGTGATTTCTAGTTACACCACTGCCTGCAATAGGCCCTTTCAATTACAACATCCCAAGCACAAAGTGGCAGCGATTCATGATGGCATTTCTCCATAAAAAAAAGGGTATAACACCATGCTGGCCAGCATGCCTAAGAAGTGCAAACTCGCATTATGTTGCGATTACAGAGAAGCTCGGGCCGGTTCTGGGTGTGCAGACCACCTTTCTGGGTAGTGCAGACACACTTTCACACAGAGGAGGTGGTCCAATTTGAAGAGACAACAGCCCTATTATGTGTTGGATCATTTAGTTTTTTGACAAGAATTTTCTTTTATTACATTTCCCAGCATTGTGGGGGTTTTGGGGATTTTTTAGTAAATTTTGGTGGGATAAAACTTTTTGTCTTTAGAATTTACTGCACATTAAACCATCCCAGGCTCTTTCCCACACCTCATTGGCTAGTAGGCCCACTGTAATTTGCCAGCATTGTTGATATACCCCACTATGCATTAGCAACTATCCCTCAGAGTATTCATTGTGCAAAGGAAAGTAGGTGATGGGGTACCCCTGAGTTTGTTAGTATTGTTGATGAGCAGGCCGACTTGGCTAGTAGAATGATCCCACACCGCATAGCAAACTGTCCCTCAGTTTTCATTGTGCAAGGTAAATCAAGTGATAGGGGATCCCATTTGTTTCCAACATCACGGAGTACAGGAGCAGGCCATAAGTTTGCCATCATATATCCCTCAGAATATGTATTTTTGCCAGGGAAGCAAATGAAGTGAAGTGGTTGCCAACCCGCATTAGCAACTCTCCCTAAGAGTATTTATGTGCACCGGAAAGTGGTGATGGGGTACCATTTTTTGCAGCATCACATAGTATAGTGCAGGCCCACTGCAGTTTGCCACTATTGTTGCAGAGACATGCAGGTTTGGCCCAATATCATGACCCAACCACATTGGCTTCTTTCTCTAAGAGTATGCATTGTGCAAGTTCCTTTCTTGAAGCATCCAGGGGCCTTGGCCAGTTCGCAAGATTGGAGGCTGGGCCCCTGACACATGCAATCTGCTGTTTAAAAACAGCTGATTGTGTATCTTCTAGGGAGAGGATTGGTGCTCTCTTACCTCAAGGAATCAAACCCCACCCCCGTCAGCCGCGGCCCTGATGTTGTGTAACTGGCAGCATCACATAGTGCAAGAGCAGGCCCACTGCAGTTTGTACCATTGTTGCTGAGCCAGGCAGGCTTGTTCCTATTAGACCCTACACCACATTGGTTCTCTCCTTCAGAGTATGCATTTTGCAAGGTAAAGCAAGTGATAGGGAGTACCATTTTATTGCAGCTTGCAGCATCCCATAGTACAGAGATATGCCACTGGTGTTAGTTACAATGTTGCTGAGCCAGGCAGGCTTGGTCCTAGTAGAATGACCCCACACCACACTTAGCAACTCTCCCTAAAATCTAAGCTAAACCTATTAGGCATCTGTGGGGTATCCTTAAATGGAACGTGGAGGTATCTAACATCCCCCAGCTCTGTGATGTTGTTATGGAAGCGTGGAAGAGGATTTCAGTGACAACCTGTGAAGCTCGAGTGAGCTCCATGCCAAAGAGCATTAAGGCAGAGCTGGAAAATAATAGTGGGCACACAAATATTGACACTTTGGACACAACTTGGACATTTTTCACTTAGGCATGTACTCACTTTTATTGCAAGTTGCTGTATGTAACAGCAATGTACACTGTAATACAAGTGTCAAAGGGCCATATTTATAAAGGCGCAATGTTTTTTTAAAAATAGCGTGTGCTTTAACGAGTGTTATGGCGATTGTTAATTTACGTTCCTTATCGTAAATCTAACAGTACGATAGCCATCAAAAATCTATGATCGCCCATAGAATACCATTTCAGTATTTACTACTACTTGATATTCTATAAAACATGTGGGGTGCTGTTATAATTTTATATATAAGGCATAATGCGCCCCTTACAGTGTAATATAAGGATATTACACACCAAGGAGTTCCCTGACCATTAGAGGGAAGGGAACTCCGAGGTGGCGTAATATCTTATATTATAATGTAGAGGCTTCATAATGGAACATAGACGTGGCTTGTGGGGAGGTGGGTATGGTGGGCGACTTACAATGAGTGTGAACTGGTGGGTGACTTTAAACTGACTGGAGGGCTGACTTAACACTGATTGTGTGGTGGATGGTGCTGAAATGCGGTTATGCAGGAAGGGGTGGATTTTTGCCATCTTTAAGTGTTCCGTAGAGGCGCACCCTGAGCAAATGTTTCAGTTTGCTTCATGGTAGGGGCACCCCTGGTCATTGTTCAGGCATAAACACTGGAATGGGGGAGCAGTGGGATATAAGAAATAAAAGAAAAGAGTCACTTAGTGACATACCTGAGTGATTTTTATAAGGCAATATACCACTGCAGCTCCCATTAAAAAATATCAACTTATGTATATTATGCATAATATGCAAAGGAGCAGTACTCTCACATGCCTGCAAATAACCTCCTGGGTGCTTCCAAAAAAAAAATATCAAGATAACAGGAAGGGAACACTCCTGGGCTTTTGAACAACACTCCTGAGAATGGCCATAGCGAGAGGCGAGAACGTGTCGATGTACGTGGAGTGAATTAGCAATAAATTGAGTGCTGTTTAAAAGCCAGGAGTGCCCCTTTCTGCACTAAGTCCTGACAGAGCAAGCAAAAGCTCGGCTGGAACAAATGACTGTCGGTCACGGCAATAGTGGCCATGGCGACAGTGCGTGTGACCGATCGTTCGTTCCCATAGGGAAATGCATGATTGCCCGTGATTTACCAATGGACATGATCGCTTGTTCGTCCAATTCGGATGAAACAGGTGATCGAGCTTGGCGCAGACCAGCCGCCCCACACCATCATATTTTACGGCCAGCCTAACACAGACAGAAACAAACAGATTTGTTTTTTATACATATCGCACACACCAACAAAAAAATAAATTGACACAGACACAGACAGGAACAACAAAAAAAAAACACAGTGGTGCACTGGACTCTTATCTTCTATTACATATGCCCCCCAATAATTCCTAACAAACCGACGGAAAAAAAAAAAAAAAATAATGCATTAACACAGACACAAACAAACAGATTTATTTTTAATACACTAACACAAAAATACAATAACACAGACATACAGACAGAAAAACAAAAAAGCAAGCAACAAACAAACAAAAATAACATTAGAAGATCAGCGATATAGAAAAATCACACAGCAAAAGCTGGCGATCGCTGCTAAAAGACAGCAGCCATACCGATGTCTTATACACTGATACAGAGTCATCTAAAGGGACTAACCCAAATGTGTCCAAGGACTTAAAGGGGGGGGGTTAGTCCATTAAAAGGACTTTTGGGTCTATAACCACCATGCATGCATAGAGTACAGAGTCTGTCAGGACCTGTGAGACGATGCGGTGGGGAGGAGGACGCGATCTCGAGCGATAGGTAAGTAGCTTACATTCTTTCCCATCTCTGCTGGTTTTATAAGGAACGGGAGGTAAGAACACAGCTCCTTTAACTCCTGTTCTTCAATAGCACTGAATAGCAAAAAAAAAAAAATTTTCATCAGTGGAGATACGATACCCTTTAACATCATTAAAATATACATGGAAGCAGGTACTGTTAATCCAGTCCGTTCCAATCCACGTTTTACTTTAGGTGTAATTTACAGCTAGCAGGGCAGTCCTGACTTACTGACTAAATGGTAGTGGATTTGAACGAGATTACAGGTAAAGAGAAAGAAGAGCAGAAGTAAAGTAAGGTGATATAGCTTTGCAATGGACTGAACTTTGATTTGCATTGCCAATTCCGGCATTCCTGAGCAGCACGCTAGATGTGATGGTCATGAGCTCGAAATTGTATGATGGACTGATGATTCGTAATTGAAGCACATGCGATTGCGCCAAAAAAATGTGGATCGTATATGAGCTCCGATTAACGGATCGCACACGCAGCGCTCAATCAGCCCACTAGTGTGGCGACATCAACTGGGCCACACTAATGTGCGCTTATAAAAAGCACGATCGGATCGAGATCATAATAAAAGCACCTCAGTGTGGCACCTGCCTTTAGGGAAAATATGTGAAGGTTTATTTTCTTGCTTACAAAGTTCTTATGTTATACAAAACAGATTGTTTCAGGGGAGGTGGTGGTGATGGGGGGAGGGGGGGTTATTGGTAATTTTTTAGTAATTATGCGGGAGTTGTTATTATGGTTAGTTGGTGATGGGGGGGGAGGGGGGGTTATTGGGAGGGGGGGTTTGGGTTAATTTAGGTAATTTGGGAGGGGGGGGTTTGGGGTTAGGAGGCGGGGGGTTGTTTTAAGGGGTTAATTATTGTTATTCGGGTTGGGGTTGGGGGGGTTTTGAGGGTTTAATAAGGGGGGGGGGGGGAAGGGGGGAGTGGGGGTTTTTTTTAATTAGGGGGGGTTTAGGGTTATTTTATGTTAATTGTTTAATTTGGGGGTTAATTTATTAATTTATGTATGTGGTATTTATTGGTTTTATTATATTATAAATTTATTATTATAATACCGCATATGGCATTGTATAGGCAGAGAGAGCGTATATTTTTGTAAGAGCGTTTATTTTAAATTTAAAATTAGAGCCAGCAAAAGCGTAATTTAATAATTTTCAAATGTCACACAACATCCACTGTCTTTTTTAAAAATTTTTACCTAATCAAGTGTCGTTAATGGCCGCAAAGTATTGGAAACAGGGATAGGCGCCTAATAAGTAACAAAGGGCCCATTCTCCATCATGTCTTTTATAATACAGAAAAAAAAATATACATTTGTAGTACAGGTCAGCAAGTTTATACTTCTTTGGTACACTGATGAGAAATGCATTGCACAGAGCTGTTCTAAGATTAGGTTCACTTCAACATCCTCCCCCTACAGTTCTGCTTCACTTCAACATCCTCCCCCTACAGTTCTGCACCATGTGGTTTCTATAAAAACACACTCTTCCTACCCTCCAACATTCCCCTTTAAGAAGCTACACTTTCTACTAATATTGCTGCAGCTGACAGGGAGAGCTAGAGACCTGCACACTACAGGCCTTATTTATAAAGGTGTGGTATTCTTTTTTTCTTTAGTCATTGTTATGGCGATCGTTAATTTATGATCTTGTTGTGAACGTAAATCTACAACCACCCGTAGAATATCATTACGGTAGTTTACAGCATGGTATACCATGCCACGGTCGTATAGTAAAGAAAACCCGCAGTATTGCAAGTTTTTAAATATGGCCCTCCAACACTTAAACAATACATTGCAGGTGAAACATACAAAGACACAGGTCTGTAACTGTGAATAGTGCAGGTTTATTGCAAACATGCGTGCTATGTGTTTCTGACCCACATGTCCTTCCTCAAGTGCTTGAGTGGGTCTGAAACATGTAGCACGCATGTTTTGCAATAAACCTGCAATGTTCACAGCTAAAGACCTGTGTGTGTTTCACTATGTACATCACACTACAACACTGCTACTAGGAAAGTGTTAATCAGCTGCACCACCAATTTCAATATTGATGATTTAATTTATTCCTACATCATAGGGGTTAAGTGGGGGTGGAAATCACACAAGTGCATAGGGGTTAAGGGGTTAAGCGGGAGTGGAAATCACACAGGTGCTGAAAATGTAATCAAGGCAAAAGTACTGGCAGGCAAGGGAAAATGTCAGCTTCAGAGTTGTTGAACAAACAGAACCTAAAATGAGCTCAACGAGGTAAAGAAAAGGCCCAAGTGGAAACTTCCATGCTGAGAAGGATGTTGAGGCAAGTACTTTCTAATTTAAACTTTGATTTTTTTGGGTTTAGTTCTCCTTTAAGGATCTGCAATCAGAGGCATAACTACCAGGGGAGCAGGGGTAGCAACCACAAGGGGCCCCATCTTCTTATTTTTCCTATGACAGATATAGCCTGCTACTAGAAAACCACTGTAGATGAAGCTGGAATAGGGGCACCATCATAGTTTTGCTGAGGGGCCCTGTGATTTCTAGTTACACCACTGCCTGCAATAGGCCCTTTCATCATTATCCAACATGCCAAGCACAAAGTGGCAGCGATTCATGATGGCATTTCTCCATAAAAAAAAGGGTATAACACCATGCTGGCCAGCATGCCCTAAGAAGTGCAAACTCGCATTATGTTGCGATTACAGCAGAAGCTCCGGGCCGGTTCTGGGTAGTGCAGACCACCTTTCTGGGTAGTGCAGACCACCTTTCAACTTCAGAGGAGGTGGTCCAATTTGAAGAGACAACAGCCCTATTATGTGTTGGATCATTTAGTTTTTTGACAAGAATTTTTCTTTTTATTACATTTCCCAGCATTGTGGGGGGTTTTGGGGGATTTTTTAGTAAATTTTTGGTGGATAAAACTTTTTGTCTTTAGAATTTACTGCACATTAAACCATCCCAGGCTCTTTCCCACACCTCATTGGCTAGTAGGCCCACTGTAATTTGCCAGCATTGTTGATATACCCCACTATGCATTAGCAACTATCCCTCAGAGTATTCATTGTGCAAAGGAAAGTAGGTGATGGGGTACCCCCTGGAGTTTGTTAGTATTGTTGATGAGCCAGGCCGACTTGGCCCTAGTAGAATGATCCCACACCGCATGAGCAACTGTCCCTCAGAGTTTTCATTGTGCAAGGTAAATCAAGTGATAGGGGATCCCATTTGTTTCCAACATCACGGAGTACAGGAGCAGGCCCATTAGTTTGCCATCATATATCCCTCAGAATATGTATTTTTGCCAGGGAAAGCAAATGAAGTGAAGTGGTTGCCACACCGCATTAGCAACTCTCCCTAAGAGTATTTATTGTGCACCGGAAAGTGGTGATGGGGTACCATTTTTTGCAGCATCACATAGTATAGTGCAGGCCCACTGCAGTTTGCCACTATTGTTGCAGAGACATGCAGGTTTGGCCCAATATCATGACCCAACACCACATTGGCTTCTTTCTCTAAGAGTATGCATTGTGCAAGTTCCATTTCTTTGAAGCATCCAGGGGCCTGTGCCAGTTCGCAAGATTGGAGGCTGGGCCCCTGACACATGCAATCTGCTGTTTAAAAACAGCTGATTGTGTATCTTCTAGGGAGAGGATTGTGTGCTCTCTTACCTCACAGGAATCAAACCCCACCCCCGTCAGCCGCGGGCCCTGATGTTGTGTAACTGGCAGCATCACATAGTGCAAGAGCAGGCCCACTGCAGTTTGCTACCATTGTTGCTGAGCCAGGCAGGCTTGTTCCTATTAGACCCTACACCACATTGGCTTCTCTCCTTCAGAGTATGCATTTTGCAAGGTAAAGCAAGTGATAGGGAGTACCATTTTATTGCAGCTTGCAGCATCACATAGTACAGGATTATGCCCACTGTTGTTAGTTACAATTGTTGCTGAGCCAGGCAGGCTTGGTCCTAGTAGAATGACCCCACACCACATTAGCAACTCTCCCTAAAATCTAAGCTAAACCCTATTAGGCATCTGTGGGGTATCCTTAAATGGAACGTGGAGGTATCTAACATCCCCCAGCTCTGTGATGTTGTTATGGAAGCGTGGAAGAGGATTTCAGTGACAACCTGTGAAGCTCGAGTGAGCTCCATGCCAAAGAGCATTAAGGCAGAGCTGGAAAATAATAGTGGGCACACCAAATATTGACACTTTGGACACAACTTGGACATTTTTCACTTAGGCATGTACTCACTTTTATTGCAAGTTGCTGTATGTAACAGCAAATGTACACTGTAATACAAGTGTCAAAGGGCCATATTTATAAAGGCGCAATGTTTTTTTTAACAATAGCGTGCCTTTAACGAGTGTTATGGCGATTGTTAATTTACGTTCCTTATCGTAAATCTACAGTACGATAGCCATCAAAAATCTATGATCGCCCATAGAATACCATTTCAGTATTTACTACTACTTGATATTCTATAAAACATGTGGGGTGCTGTTATAATTTTTATAATGTTCTAAGATTAGGTTCACTTCAACATCCTCCCCCTACAGTTCTGCACCATGTGGTTTCTATAAAAACACACTCTTCCTACCCTCCAACATTCCCCTTTAAGAAGCTACACTTTCTACTAATATTTCTGCAGCTGACAGGGAGAGCTAGAGACCTGCACCCTACAGGCCTTATTTATAAGGTGTGGTATTCTTTTTTTCTTTAGTCATTGTTATGGCGATCGTTAATTTATGATCTTTTGTGAACGTAAATCTACAACCACCCGTAGAATATCATTACGGTAGTTTACAGCATGGTATACCATGCACGGTCGTATAGTAAAAAAACCCGCAGTATTGCAAGTTTTTAAATATGGCCCTCCAACACTTAAACAATACATTGCAGGTGAAACATACAAAGACACAGGTCGTAACTGTGAATAGTGCAGGTTTATTGCAAACATGCGTGCTATGTTTTCTGACCCACATGTCCTTCCTCAAGTGCTTGAGTGGGTCTGAAACATGTAGCACGCATGTTTTGCAATAAACCTGCAATGTTCACAGCTAAAGACCTGTGTGTGTTTCACTATGTACATCACACTACAACACTGCTACTAGGAAAGTGTTAATCAGCTGCACCACCAATTTCAATATTGATGATTTAATTTATTCCTACATACTATAGGGGTTAAGTGGGGGTGGAAATCACACAAGTGCATAGGGGTTAAGGGGTTAAGCGGGAGTGGAAATCACACAGGTGCTGAAAATGTAATCAAGGCAAAAGTACTGGCAGGCAAGGGAAAATGTCAGCTTCAGAGTTGTTGAACAAACAGAACCTAAAATGAGCTCAACGAGGTAAAGAAAAGCCCAAGTGGAAACTTCCATGCTGAGAAGGATGTTGAGGCAAGTACTTTCTAATTTAAATTGATTTTTTTGGGTTTAGTTCTCCTTTAAGGATCTGCAATCAGAGGCATAACTACCAGGGGAGCAGGGGTAGCAACCACAAGGGGCCCCATCTTCTATTTTTCTATGACAGATATAGCCTGCTACAGAAAACCACTGTAGATGAAGCTGGAATAGGGGCACCATCATAGTTTTGCTGAGGGGCCCTGTGATTTCTAGTTACACCACTGCCTGCAATAGGCCCTTCATCATATCCAACATGCCAAGCACAAAGTGGCAGCGATTCATGATGGCATTTCTCCATAAAAAAAAGGGTATAACACCATGCTGGCCAGCATGCCCTAAGAAGTGCAAACTCGCATTATGTTGCGATTACAGCAGAAGCTCCGGGCCGGTTCTGGGTAGTGCAGACCACCTTTCTGGGTAGTGCAGACCACCTTTCAACTTCAGAGGAGGTGGTCCAATTTGAAGAGACAACAGCCCTATTATGTGTTGGATCATTTAGTTTTTTGACAAGAATTTTTCTTTTTATTACATTTCCCAGCATTGTGGGGGGTTTTGGGGATTTTTTAGTAAATTTTTGGTGGATAAAACTTTTTGTCTTTAGAATTTACTGCACATTAAACCATCCCAGGCTCTTTCCCACACCTCATTGGCTAGTAGGCCCACTGTAATTTGCCGCATTGTTGATATACCCCACTATGCATTAGCAACTATCCCTCAGAGTATTCATTGTGCAAAGGAAGAGGTGATGGGGTACCCCCTGGAGTTTGTTAGTATTGTTGATGAGCCAGGCCGACTTGGCCCTAGTAGAATGATCCCACACCGCATGAGCAACTGTCCCTCAGAGTTTTCATTGTGCAAGGTAAAT
This sequence comes from Hymenochirus boettgeri, assembly GCA_019447015.1. Classification (NCBI taxonomy): domain Eukaryota; kingdom Metazoa; phylum Chordata; class Amphibia; order Anura; family Pipidae; genus Hymenochirus; species Hymenochirus boettgeri. The sequence continues at coordinate 103,840,337 of CM033474.1, read as the reverse complement.
CAAGTGATAGGGGATCCCATTTGTTTCCAACATCACGAGTACAGGAGCAGGCCCATTGTTTGCCATCATATATCCCTCAGAATATGTATTTTTGCCAGGGAAGCAAATGAAGTGAAGTGGTTGCCACACCGCATTAGCAACTCTCCCTAAGAGTATTTATTGTGCACCGGAAAGTGGTGATGGGGTACCATTTTTTGCAGCATCACATAGTATAGTGCAGGCCCACTGCAGTTTGCCACTATTGTTGCAGAGACATGCAGGTTTGGCCCAATATCATGACCCAACACCACAGGCTTCTTTCTCTAAGAGTAGCATTGTGCAAGTTCCATTTCTTTGAAGCATCCAGGGGCCTGTGCCAGTTCGCAAGATTGGAGGCTGGGCCCCTGACACATGCAATCTGCTGTTTAAAAACAGCTGATTGTGTATCTTCTAGGGAGAGGATTGTGTGCTCTCTTACCTCACAGGAATCAAACCCCACCCCGTCAGCCGCGGGCCCTGATGTTGTGTAACTGGCAGCATCACATAGTGCAAGAGCAGGCCCACTGCAGTTTGCTACCATTGTTGCTGAGCCAGGCAGGCTTGTTCCTATTAGACCCTACACCACATTGGCTTCTCTCCTTCAGAGTATGCATTTTGCAAGGTAAAGCAAGTGATAGGGATACCATTTTTATGCAGCTTGCAGCATCACATAGACAGGATTATGCCCACTGTTGTTAGTTACAATTGTTGCTGAGCCAGGCAGGCTTGGTCCTAGTAGAATGACCCCACACCACATTAGCAACTCTCCCTAAAATCTAAGCTAAACCCTATTAGGCATCTGTGGGGTATCCTTAAATGGAACGTGGAGGTATCTAACATCCCCCAGCTCTGTGATGTTGTTATGGAAGCGTGGAAGAGGATTTCAGTGACAACCTGTGAAGCTCGAGTGAGCTCCATGCCAAAGAGCATTAAGGCAGAGCTGGAAAATAATAGTGGGCACACCCAAATATTGACACTTTGGACACAACTTGACATTTTTCACTTAGGCATGTACTCACTTTTATTGCAAGTTGCTGTATGTAACAGCAAATGTACACTGTAATACAAGTGTCAAAGGGCCATATTTATAAGGCGCAATGTTTTTTTTAACAATAGCGTGCCTTTAACGAGTGTTATGGCGATTGTTAATTTACGTTCCTTATCGTAAATCTACAGTACGATAGCCATCAAAAATCTATGATCGCCCATAGAATACCATTTCAGTATTTACTACTACTTGATATTCTATAAAACATGTGGGGTGCTGTTATAATTTTTATATATAAGGCATAATGCGCCCCTTACAGTGTAATATAAGGATATTACACCACCAAGGAGTTCCCTGACCATATAGAGGGAAGGGAACTCCGAGGTGGCGTAATATCCTTATATTATAATGTAGAGGCTTCATAATGGAACATAGACGTGGCTTGTGGAGGTGGGTATGGTGGGCTGACTTACAATGACTGGTGAACTGGTGGGCTGACTTTACACTGACTGGAGGGCTGACTTAACACTGATTGGTGGACTGGTGCTGAAATGCGGTATTGCAGGAAGGTGGATTTCTGCCATCTTTTAAGTGTTCCGTAGAGGCGCACCCTGAGCAAATGTTTCAGTTTGCTTCATGGTAGGGGCACCCCTGGTCATTGTTCAGGCATAAACACTGGAATGGGAGGAGCAGTGGGATATAAGAAATAAAAGAAATGAGTCACTTAGTGACATACCTGAGTGATTTTTATAAGCATATATACCACTGCAGCTCCCATTAAAAAATATCACACTTATGTATTATATATGCATAATATGCAAAGGAGCAGTACTCTCACATGCCTGCAAATAACCTCCTGGGTGCTTCCAAAAGAATAAATATCAAGATAACAGGAAGGGAACACTCCTGGGCTTTTGAACAACACTCCTGAGAATGGCCATAGCAGGGCCGAAACGTGTCGATGTACGTGGAGTGAATATAGCAATAAATTGAGTGCTGTTTAAAAGCCCAGGAGTGCCCCTTTCCTGCACTAAGTCCTGACAGAGCAAGCAAAAGCTCGGCTGGAACAAATGACTGTCGGTCACGGCAATAGTGGCCATGGCCGACAGTGCGTGTGACCGATCGTTCGTTCCCATAGGGAAATGCATGATTGCCCGTGATTTACCAATGGACATGATCGCTTGTTCGTCCAATTCGGATGAACAGGTGATCGAGCTTGGCTGCAGACCAGCCGCCCCACACCATCATATTTTTACGGCCAGCCTAACACAGACAGAAACAAACAGATTTGTTTTTTTATACACTCGCACACACACAAAAAAAATAAATTGACACAGACACAGACAGGAACAACAAAACAAACACAGTGAGTGCACTGGACTCTTATCTTCTATTACATATGCCCCCCAATATATTCCTAACAACCGACCGGAAAAAAAAAATAATGCATTAACACAGACACAAACAAACAGATTTATTTTTAATACACTTACACAAAAAATACAATAACACAGACATACAGACAGAAACAAAAAAGCAAGCAACCAAACAAACAAAAAATCTGGCAGCACAGATATAGAAAAATCACACAGCAAAAGCTGGCGATCGCTGCTAAAAGACAGCAGCCATACCGATGCTTATACACTGATACAGAGTCATCTAAAGGGACTAACCCAAATGTGTCCAAGGGACTTAAAGGGGGGGGGTTAGTCCTTAAAAGGACTTTTGGGTCTATAAACCACATGCGCATAGAGTACAGAGTCTGTCAGGACCTGTGAGACGATGCGGTGGAGGAGCGAGCGAGCGATCAGGTAAGTAGCTTACATTCTTTCCCATCTCCTGCTGGTTTTATTAAGGAACGGGAGGTAAGACACAGCTCCTTTAACTCCTGTTCTTCAATAGCACTGAATAGCAAAAAAAAAAAATTTTCATCAGTGGAGATACGATACCCTTTAAACATCATTAAATTATATACATGGAAGCGGTACTGTTAATCCAGTCCGCGTTCCAATCCACGTTTTACTTTAGGTGTAATTTACAGCTAGCAGGGCAGTCCTGACTTACTGACTAAATGGTAGTGGATTGAACGAGATTACAGGTAAGGAAGAAGAGCAAGAAAGTAAAGTGTGATATAGCTTTGCAATGGACTGAACTTTGATTTGCATTGCACATTTCCGGCATTCCTGAGCACGCTAGAATGTATGGTCATGAGCTCGAAATTGTGATGGACTGATGATTCGTAATTGAAGCACATGCGATTGCGCCAAAAAATGTGGATCGTATGAGCTCCGATTAACGGATCGCACACGCAGCGCTCAATAGCCCACTAGTGTGGCGACATCAACTGGGCCACACTAATGTGCGCTTTAAAAAGCACGATCGGATCATAATTAAAAGCACCTCAGTGTGGCCTAGCCTTTAGGGAAACATATGTGAAGGTTTTATTTCATGCTTACAAAGTTCTTATGTTATACAAAACAGATTGTTTCAGGGAGTGTGGTGATGGGGGGAGGGGGGGTTAATTTATGTATGGTGGTATACTACCGCTATGGCATTGTATAGGCGAGCGTAAATGTACAATCACTGTCTTAAAAATTTTTTACTCATCAAGTGTTAATGGCGCAGTTTTGCGAAACAGGGATAGTGCGCCTTAATAAGTAAGGCCCATCATGTGCTTTAATACAGAAAAAAAAATAATTACATTTTTAGTTCACAGGTCAGCAAGTATACTTGCTGCCAAATTATTATCGATTTTTAGACTATTAATAGTATGTTTGCCATCCCTGATTAAGCACACCAGTCATGTACTTTGCACTTCCAAACCATTTCACAATCCACAAAGGCAAGCAGTATTTTACATCCATTGGATTATGCGCCTGATGGGAAAACTCTGGTTTGGAACTTTATAGTTCTATGATAATTAGATTTAAGGGGAGATTACATTTTAGAGGCATTCTAACACTTGCGTGTAATTTGAAAACACTGTAAAATTAAATCATAGAACAGTAATATTTTATTAAAGATACTACTGAGAACAATAACAGAAAATTGCAATTGCTTACATTCTTTTCCAAGCCATGCAGGAATCAGTTTACAGTAAAACAGGATTAAAACAAGCAGAAAGCACGTGCTTAGCAGTTGAGTTTCCAAATAAAGTTGTATTCACTGATACACAATGTACCAAGTCAACTATTTACATACAATGTTATTATCCTTACCAAAACTATTCTGCTGGAATATTTGTGCAGAGATTCCAAAATTAACTTTCTAAGTGTTTAGCAAGTTAATTTTTGTTTTGTTTAGGATCTCAGGAAGATAAGTAACGCGGAAAAAAGTTATTTCATTATGTCCTAAGGATCCTAAATTTCCCTATTAGGTAATAAGGGCTAGGCCACACTTGAACGTTTTTTGCACGTTTGTGCATGTGTTTTGGGCACATGATTGCGCGTGTGATTTTGTTTTAATGGAAAACGCGGTAATGCAAACATTCCCACGATTTCCGATGCACATGCAATTGTGCATACATCCAATTCCAATAGATTCTTATGCACACTTGAACTCTATGGGTGCTGGCTCTGTATATACGTTTCCAGAACGAAAAACTGCTATATCGCATGTGCAAATGCACAAGAATTGCGCACGCAATCGCACGCGATAATGCACATGATTCCATGCGCGATTCCTGCCCGTTGCGGTGTGGCCTCAGCCTTAGTGCATCTAGTCCAACCTTTATACCCTCCTCTTTAACCCCACCAGTTGATCCAAAGGAAGGCAAAAAAAAAAAGCTAAAAAGGGGGTAGAAAGTAAAAATAAAGTGTCTCTGCATCAACAAGAAGTACAATATATGTATTAATACCTGTAATTCTCAATATTTTTTTATTTTAGAAACTTATCTAGCCCACATTTAAAGCTATTAAATGAACTTGTCATTACCACAACTGGCGGAAGATCCACGGGTTTACAGTTGTAAAGAAACCTTTACTAACCTGTAGGTAAAAAATTATTTTATTTTCATCTTAAAGGATGTCCACGAGTCCTCTGATATGACCTATTAGTGAACTCTGCACGAGAGCGTTTAATATATGGCCCATTAATATATTTATATAAAATGATTATATCCCCACGCAATTTTAACAGCCCATACTTGTCTAATCTGCCTCCATAGTCAAGCCCTCTATTCCCCTTATTATTTATTTACCCTTCTCTCAACTTGATTTCTAAGATATCCCATTTGTATATAAGAATTCCAAAACTGCACTGCATATTCCAAATGAAGCCTTACCAGTGCCTCGGAAAGATGGAGAATAATATTTTTCTCCCTTGAATTGATTCCTCTCTTTACACAGTACCTATCCCAGGGAGCCCATAAAGAGTCAAATGTTTTTGTCTTCCCATGTAGATTATCTGTCAATCCCTCCATACAGTGCTGGATTGTGTAATTCCAGATGTGGCATCACACACAGGTTGAGGTAAGTGCCTGCACTGCAAGTAATATCAAAGGAGCTGGAGCCAGGTGCCAGCCAAGGTAAGCTTTTAAAGTTAAATTGAGTTTTTACCACCACCAGTGTTACTTTCTTTTTCACATACCATCAGTGTCACCTTTTCAGTTACCACTAGTCTCTCTTTCTTTCCCAGAATCCATCAGTGTCACCTTCTTTCCCATTTACCACTAGTCTCATACCACTAGTGTCACTTCTTTACCCTCGAATGTAGCCTTAGATTTTGGTAACCCTCGAATGAACCATTCAATACCCTCGAATTTAGTGTTTGGTAACAGACTAATTGGTCATAACCCTCAAATGTAGCATGCGGAAACACCACAATTGTCCAATCGTGGGGGAAGGAAGTGGCTTTGTTGGGGGTCCTGCAGCTTGAAACCAGGACCCCATTGCCTCTTAGAAGAGCCCTTGGGGACATGTCTTCTTTCTTCCATCTGGAGACACCAGAGCCACTGATGTCACTGACACCATGCAATGTCACTGCGGCAACCAGTGACAACGCCGGCGCTGGCGACATCAGCGGTGCCAGTGTTGTCGGTGTCGTCTTTCTTCTGCCAACACTGTGATGACTTCTTAGCTCCGCGAGGTTTGCACCTCTTTATATAGGTTTGCTGAAGGACAAAACCCAATTGTGATGATAAAAAAATTTAAATAAGATTGGATAATGTGTGATCATATGATTGCAAGCATTGAAATCTTAACCAATCACAATTGGATTTGGTCCTTCAGCAAACCTATATAAAGAGGTGCAAACCCTGCAGAGCTCAGAAGTCATCACAGTGATGGCAGAAGAAAAAAGGCGCCGACAACACTGGTGATGCTGATGTCGCCAGCGCCAGTGGTTTCGCCGGATAGAAGAAAGAAGGCATGACCCCAAGGGTTCTTCTAAGAGCCAATGGGGGTCCTGGTTTCAAGCTGCTGTGCCTGGGATGAGGGTCCTGGTTTGAGCTGTGGGGCCCCTTAATCCCCAGAGGACACTTGTCAGTGCCACAAGGGCCCTTCCAAGGGCCACAAGGGCAATTATAATTCCTGGGGAGGGGGTCCTGGCTCTAGCTGTGGGACCCCTTAAGCCCCAAAAGGGCCCTTCCAAGGGCCACAAGGGCACTTATAAGTGCTGGGGAGGGGAGTCCCAGATCGTGCTGCGGGACCCCTTAAGCCCCGAAGGGCCCTTGTAAGGGCCACAATGGTCCTTCTAATGATATGGGAGGGGGTCCCCGGGTTGAGCGCAGGACCCCCGAACATCGCGGGTTTTCGAAATCAGCCGGTTGAGGCTTAACGAACGTTCAGAAATCCTCGTACATTCAATCGAACATTCAAGGATTGCCGAAAATGGCCAGCAGAAAAGGGAAGAAGCACGTGTGTGTGCTACATCCGATTTTTTGCAGTTCTACCCGCAGGGACGTGTTCCCCAGACCATCTCCCAGGTCCCAGAGGCATTAACAGTAAGTTACCATCACTGTATTTTGAAAAGTTCAGCTTAATTTTCCAAACTATTTTCCCCCCATTGACTTCAATAGGTCAGTTTCCGAACTTCTGAACTTTTCTTTTACTTTTACTGAAGTTCGAAAATAAATTGAACTTCTCAGTGAGATTGGAGGCCAGACCCCTGACTCCCTACTCCCTCCACAAAGATCTCCATAGCGTCCAAGATCTGTGCAGCGACCAGCCATTTTTAAACAACTAATAGCGCATATGAAGGAAACGTACACGAGATCAGCTGTTTGAAAGACCGGACCCGAACTTCTGGAACTGAACCGGAAGTTCGGGTCCATTCTTTAAACAGCTGATAGCACGTATGTTTCCTTCATTCGCGCGATAAGCTGTTTAAAAACGGCTGGTAACTGCACAGATATCAACAGTGCCTGGGTTCATTGGTAATTTTACTGTTTGTCCTGTGAGGTAGGAGGTTGCTTGCCCCTTGTAAAATTGCAACCCGCATCGGAGAGATAGAGAGAGCCGGAGCCTGGAGGAGGAGATGCAACCGAGGAGCCATCTGACCATGGCGTCTGGATGAGTGCAGCAGGAGAGGATGAACAGCCGATATACGAGCGCTCCATTACCGTGGCTGAGATTGTAGAGGTCCTGAGAGGGGTAAGAGCCACCCTGCCAAGCAGGTATACGCAGCTAATTACCACATTCTTGTTTAGGATCGAACTGATAAGCCGTTTGTTACAGCTAAGGTTTCTATACTAAATTGGCATACAACTATGAACACGCATCAAGGATGGTTCCGCTTTAGTGTATGGAATGGACACATAATATATGAGTGAATAATAATATGAGTGAAAATGGCACTTTAGGAGCACAGGACACTTTATACATTGTAAATATTGATACTCAGTACTAGATGTATCCATATGGTTTATATTTCAATGTATCCCTGTTTTCATATTTATTTGTAGCTGTTTTTATTGTAATATGTATAAGGGTTAGTTTGGTGGGAAAAGAGATAGATACTGTTAAGGGAGATTCTTTTATTTGGTGACAGTATTAATATATTCAGTTTTAATAAACTTTGCACTGACAATACCATTGTATATGTAATTATTGACATCCCTATATGTAATATGGGTAGTCTGGTGTTTACTGAGTAACCACGTGTGCTATACGGGATTCTTAGGTAATCTTGCCATTTGTTTATTAATATATGTTAGTTTATCTTAAGCACCACCTGTAAGAAGATTGTTTGGAACTCATATCAGTTTCAAAATTTCAATGAGATTGAGCAACAGCCAGCTCCAACCCTCATCTATTTTATATACTTCGTATATACCTGACGAAGGTGCTCAGCACCGCAACGTTACATACGGTGTTATTTGATGTATCAATAAACACCATATAGCATTAAGACTGGTGTGCACGGTCTCTCAAATTTATTCTTAGATTGGACGCAGTCCTACTGGAGCACCCAGCATTAACGTCTCTGGCCTGGAAGGGTATGAGTGTGCTTAATCATTTTCTTACATGAGCAATACATTTGAGGGTTACTGAAATCGAAGGCTACATTCGAGGGTTAATAAAATCAAAGGCTACATTTAAGGGTTACCGAAATCTAATGATACATGCAATGGTTACCGGCATGAATTGCAGCATATCAGGACCAATACAAAATAATCAGATTTTAATGCTGTTATTTTGATTTTTTTACTTCCATACTCATCCTAGCAAAAGTTTCTAAATGTACCTGTTTTAATTGCATTAGATGTGCTGGCTTAGCAGTCTTATGCTCTACTTTTAGAAATGCTCAACGCCTTAACCCATGAGGTTACAGGTTCAGTTCCTCAAAATTATTTATGAAATATTTGTTTTATTTTTTCCGCATTGTTTAATAGAAAATAAATTGCAAAGATTAAGTATGGGGGGGTTTTGTATGGAAATTAAAGAAATGTATGGCGGAACAGAGATTGTTTGAAAAAACTATTGCACACTGTTAAATCTCTAATGAGTCTGAGAGGCAGAATCTGCTGTAACATGATCTGTAACTAAAGGCAGGTCTATATGTTGTAATATAATTGGCTGTAAGATTATAGGAAGCAATACTGCATGCACTTAGTCTTCCAGCAAAGCAAAGAGGAGGATTATGGGAGCTGACCTCTAGTACTCACTACACCCACAGCAAATGCAGGGGTGTGGCACTACTTGTTGTATCTTTGTAAATGTGCTCTATTGGACAGTGTTGTCTGTAGACTTTTGTTCCCCTTTAATGTATGCAACATGTCAGCATTTATATAGCAATAGCCAATAAATAACAAAATTTTGCAGCGAAGTAACTACATAGCTACCGTATATACTTGAGTATAAACCGAGATTTTCAGGCTGAAAAATCAGCCGGAAAATACAACCTCGGTTTATACTCGAGTCAGACATTTTTCAGCTACCGGTACTAACTTGGACGCTGCTCGCTCGCTTCTTCCCTGCCTGTTCTGGCGCACCGGCTGACGTCACTGCCCGGCGCAGCGTAGTGACGTCAGCCGGCGCACCAGTAGAGGGAGAGAGTGAGAGAGCGAGCAGCGGTATATGGACAGATCAGCCTAAGCACTACTCACATGTTGCCTCCGCACTGGGCAAGGAAGAAGGAAGTTCTGGAATCCTCCTACAGGCTGCTGTACCCGATACTCCACGTCATCTGTCTGGGAATGCCCCTCAGCAGCTCCGGCACATGGTCCCCCCCACACCACCAGGCGGTTCCCTGCACTGAGCTGGGGAAATCCCTGCCTGTTCTGGCACGCCGGCTTAGTGACTGAATCACTTCAATAAGGATTGGATTCCCACTACAGAGATGCACACTTACAAGTAAGTCCACTGAACTGTGTGGGGGGGGGGTGTGCAGATGTTTGGAAACTACATCTCCCAGCTACTAAAGCATGCTGGGAGTTGTAGTTTCCAAACATCTGGAGTGGCTTTAGTTGTCTTTTAAATGGACAGCAGAATTCTCATACAGTAATAGCCATATACAGTATGGCTATTACTATATGGGACTACTGTATGGGAATTCTGCTGTCCATTTTAAGGGCAACTAAAGCCTCAAACCAATACAGAATCAGAAGGCAGTAGTGGTCATAAGTTCTACCCTCGGTTTATACTCGAGTCAATCACATTTACTACTTTTTTCAGGTAAAAATAGGTACCTCGGTTTATACTCGGGACGGTTTATACTAGAGTATATACGGGTATATAAATATTCCATATAGTAAGTTAACCAGCCTTTTCAATGCCTATCCATTGGCCCATATAGATGACTGTGAGATTTATCTTTAGACTGTACACTCAACTTTACTCACAGAATGGTTAACATACAGTATGCTTATTTTATCACTGCTATTTTTTATTACCTGTTCTACCCCAAATCCACACCCTGGAAAAGAACAGGTAGTAATAATATATAGTACATACACAGCCAAGAACACCTGGCTATTTCCTGTGGCTCTTGTTAGGGCCACCTGCCAGGGACAAATAGTACTTGGCAGGTCTTGGCCTACAGGAAGGCCTGATAAAAAGTATAGGAAGGTGGGAATGGTTTCCTGTTTGGTCCTGGGCTGGGCTTTGGGAGGTGCCTGCCCAGAGATTATATTTACCCCTGCTTACTTTACAGTAGCAGTTCAGGTTCCACAAAATTCCTTAACTCCTGATCAGCTTCATAGGCCTCATGGAGGCTTCAACTCCCACAGAACATATTAGGGAACAACTCCTCCATGCTGTAAAAGAAAATGGACAAGAATGGCTAAATGAGCTTTTAGGTTCTGTACAGCAGTTCAAAGTTCTCAACCCCCCTCCACAAGCAGAGCCAGTCGTTCAAGAGACCTGATCGCCTTAGTCCTAACCAGCAACCTCTTGGGCAGCAAAAGAAAATCTTCAGCCAAAAAGAGTAAGGTACACAGAAGGCTCAGTTCCACCCCTCATACCCCTCGCAAGCATAAAAAACCCGTTTCCAGGACCAACAGAGACTCTTCCCCCCCCGCCTCATGTCTCTGGCCTACCATTCCATTTCTCCTCATACATCCCCTCTCCGTCAATCTCCGCCCCCTCGTTCATCCGGCAAACAGATCTCTTGTTCTATACGGCCAGTCAGACACCACTCAAGCAGAAGCCCAGTACCAGTTCATTGCCCTCAACAGCATCCAGTTCAGCCTCCCTCTCCTGAAGCGGTAAACTCACCAGACATGGCTGGGCCTTCTATCCCCATCAGGGAGCGCGAACTTCATTCACGCCAACGTGTTTTTGCATCCCCGTTCCGCTACCCAGATGACGTCACCCGACGCAGACACACTGACGTCAGTCCACGCCGAAATGATGACGTCATGCCTGTGCGATCTACCTCAAATGCCTGTTCTCCTTCTGGATATATCACGCAAGCTTCTCAGATACAAGCTGTAATGTCGCCAGCTCTCTCTATCCACCAGTCACTTCTCCAGCCAAGTCACCAGTCACCTCTCCAGCCAAGTCACAGCTCACAGGAGCACCATCCACATCCCTACCAGGCAACTTATGGGTGAGTCATATATTTCTGGTTATTGGGATAGAGCTTGGGAACTTTGTCCTAATTCTTCAATGCTGGGTAGAGCTGATATCCCTTACCTTCTACATCAAGTGTTAGGGGAAAAAATTAAATCACTCTTGCAATAGGCCGGATAGCCAACAAAACGCATACCCAACCAGTACTATAAACAGAGGGGACAGAGACGGTAACAATTCTAGAACAATGCTGCAGGAGGAAGGTATTAATCCCCCATATAGTAACCATCTCCCCAATGCTTATAAATCACTACCTGGTCAGTTTTGTGAAGCGCCCCCTTTGGGACTCCACTTCGACAAGGGCGCTAAACAAAAAAATTGGGAAGGTCAATATATAGACATATTTTCATTAGTACAGGCAGAAAAAGCATTCAGTTGATAAACCACTTAGAAAAACAATGGATTCAGAAGAAAAACAGAAAGCTCAGATGCCAAAAACAATGAACAATTGGATTCATGGGTTTTCTGTTTTTGCTAGCGTACATTGCGAAAAGTACCCATCCCAAGAAGTTCCCTTCCCAAGGGTCCGCCTTGTTTTGTTATTTAAAAATTATTTGGGGAGCATACAAGACCTATGTGGGTTCATGTTGGCTCAAATATGACGAGCAATTCTGGAGACACATGGCTGCTAAAGCAGTAATGCAATGGGATTGCCAAGATATGAGCCACTCAAAGAGCTTCCAACAGCGGAGCTCTGGGATCCATCAACAAAAAAAGGACTCTGCTGGCTGTTTAATAAGATCTATTGCAGATGGTATTCCTCATGTCGCTACAAACATGATTGTTCATACTGGAGAGTCACACCCTGCAGTAGGATGTTTTAAAAAAAACAAGCAAACAAGTACAAAGCTTCTGCCCACTACTACCAAAGGGGAAGAGTCCAGTGAAACTGCAAAAGATGCTACCGTGGCTTTCCCCGTACCCAAGTAGACGGGAAGCATTACTACTGCAAGACGGTTTTGATAAAGGTTTCTTGATACCTTTTAAAGAAAACTCCTCTCTCATAACCAGTCCTAATTTAAAATCCCCATTACTTAACGAATCCCTAGTTTGGCAAAAATTGAAAGAAGTGGAGGAAGGCCGTATGGCTGGTCCTTTTGATCAGCTGGGCATAATTTCTAAAAAAGAGCAGGGAAAATTTAGAATTATACACCACCTATCATACCCAAAGGGTACATCCGTAAATTATGGTATTGATAAAGAAATGACTCATGTACATTACGCATCCTTTGATCGGGCATTGAAGCTTCTCGGGGCAGCTGGCACAGGGGCACTAATGGCTAAAACTGACATCCAATCAGCCTTTAGGCTCCCTTCCGGTAAACAGTGAGTGTTTCCATATACTTGGCTGTCACCTCAACAACAAGTACTTTGTGGATATGTCACTGCCCATGGTATGCTCTATATCCTGTTACTATTTTGATGTTTTTAGCTCATTTTTAGACTGGGTCTTCCAGCAAAAGCACACCTTCACTCCTCAACCCACTATTTGGATGATTTTTTATTTTTCGGACCATCAGATACCAACCAATGTTAATTCCTATTGCAAACATTCAGGGAAGTAGCAACCGAATTTGGAGTGTCCATTGCAGAAGAAAAAACAGAAGGACCATCCTCCTAAAATTCCTGGGAATAGAAATAAACATCACAGAATGTCTTTTTAGGTTACCCCAAGAAAAATTTCAGGAACTGACTAGGCACATCACCAACACCATAGCTGCAAAAAAAGCAACGCTACTTCAGATGCAACAACTCCTAGGTCATCTTAACTTTGCCTGCCGCATTTTCCCCATTGGGTGTGTATTTTGTAGACGACTATCCCTGACTACAAAAGGCATACCATCAGCCCACCATCATATCGCCAATCGTCCACATCAGAGCCGGTGCTCCTGCTGCTGTGAGAATTGGTTTTAAAGTGTTTAAAGCTAAATATTTGGTTTCGGGCAAAACATATCCCTGGCATACATAATAGTATCGCATACTCCCTGTCTCGTTCCAACCTACAGAAATTCTTCAATCTTGTGCCACATGCAGACCAACAGGGTTGCCAAGTACTACCCTCATTATGGACACTCATATCAGAGAACTTTACAAACTGCTAGAGAGTTCCCTCTTCCCCTCGACATTACACGCATAAGTCAAGGTATGTAAGGACGGGATTAACACGGCAAAAGCCATACCCCCCCTGCAAGAGTAATTTGACACTTCATCACAATCAACTATTTGGCTAAATCAAGCGATTTAGGAATTGCATGCCGTATGGCTGAAAGAAACCCAGCAGCCTTCTCATTCATGTTTTAACTGTTAGGCTGGCCAAAGTCCAGAAAAGATTTTACTATATATATCTATAAAAAATAGTTAAAGGGTGGAAAACTACCACTCACGGCCAAGGCAACAGGCAACCAGTCTCACATGCCTTGCTAGCCAGCATCCTTCACATCCTCCCTCAGGCATGTCTGTCAAAATATGAAACCCTCCTTTTTAGTACGGCTTTTTCCCTGGCATTTTATGGTGCCTTTCGCATCAGCGAACTAGTCACACCCACTAAAACTAGAACGGGGAATTCAGCTGAGTAATATAACTACTATTACTACAAAATCAAAAACTGACGTTCTGGCAAAAGGCAGAACCATTACCCTAAGAAAAACAGGCTACAACACCTGTCCGGTCACTAATTTGGCTGCTTTCCTTAGCATCCATTCTCCTGGCCATGGCCCTATTAATATATCTCAATGGTACATACTTGTCTATATTCCAATTTAATTACATTTTCAAGCGCTCCCTAAAGCTATTGCAAATCCCCCCCCGCTCACTTCTCATCGCACCCATTTAGCATTGGGGCAGCTACAGAGGCACATAGATTGGGTTACATCCGTCCTCATCTGTTGATACATTTATTATAATACACCCCCCCCCCCCCCCACTCATTTGCAGAAAAAAGCCTGGTGTTGGCTTGGATCTTGGGACATTCATATGTTTACTGGGCAGTAAAACAATCTGAGTACCGCCCCTACGGAAGAACTGAAGAAACCTGGGCATCCCCCCCACAAAGTAGGAGTTCGTTGGAGGGGCATTAGAGGACTCCAATGGTCTCAAATTGTCCCAGAGGTACTGCAGCTCAGGGGGTTATGTGAATGGGCCAAGATCCTGCTTGAGAGGTAACGATTTAGGATATCAACATAATGTCCATCTTATAAAAGCCATTAAACATGACCTAGTTTTCTTCCCAAAATGCTCTAGGCAATTCCATCATTATTTGGTCCGATATTATTTCACAACAGCACTGGGCCACTGCAAAAAACTATCAAGCCATTGAGCGTTGCAGGATTAAGCTTAACAAAATGGTATCTGCCTTTGTCCCTCAGGCATAAGGAGCTGGAACACAATAACTCCCCCCTCCTCAGAAAAGATGGGGTACATTTAAATCATATAGGGCTTGATATTTTCAATGTTGAATTGCAATCAGCGATAGAATTGGCTCTTACCATGCTAGGGCGGAATGCTCATTGGGGGTATAGGCATCCGGTGGTGGGGTTTAAATGCATGGGAGCCTAATACAGTTGGTGAGTTATGTGCCTGAAGGGGGGGAAAGGCCGTCAGCCAACGGCAACTGTGGCCCATTCCCCCTGGAAGGTGCAGAGACTCCTGGAGTTCTTTGTTGATCTGTGCCTCTCAGGCCTCAAGGGGCCTGGCAGCTGGCATAGGCTGTTATGGTTAAATGGTTATCCTTGTCAATAAAGCTGCAGCCATCTCTGGTTAACCCAAAACCAACACAGAAGAAGAGAATCTTCCAATAACAGTACACCCCAATGGAGCACTATGCTGTTAAGCAGTTGAAATTGAAATTTTATTTGGCCATAGAGCCTGACTTCACAGACAAACAACAAAGTAACACAATATCCTTCCTCCCCCCACCATACCTCTAAAACCGGGGCGTCCCCCGTAAGTGATCCTATACTTCCACTCAGTGGTATACCCCAGTCCTAATGCAACCAGTACATATCCAATACTATCAATAATTGCAGTTGTATATATCAATAGCCTGGATACAATTAAAGTATAAATTATCTTGTTCAGCCGATGTATCCAAATGATGTTAGGAACAATGTATTCCAGTTGCTCCACAAGCCCAATTAATATAGCAAACATATAAAGGAAAAACTGTTACCACAGTATGCTGCCCCCGGGTTTATACCATCATCCGGCGGGACTTCCCACAGACGAGATGAGTACTACTGTGACTTGCTCCTGGACTTCACCCTCTCCCGATTCCTACATCCATCAGCCAATAGATGTAAACTCACTTCGCCCTCCATATCTGGTGGTCCCGGGGTGCAAGGGCCGCTACCGCTCCACAGTACGTATGCTGTGAAACGAAGAAAACAGGGCTAGATTAGGACATGTGCAAACGGCAACTAGCTGAACTCCCATGTATGTGGTCGGACCAAAACACCACTGGGGGAGGCACCGATGCGCATTTCCCCCTCGTGTTCGATTACACACACAGGCTTACTCAGGGTGCTACGTCACTCCCGCTGTTTCCTATGCTTTTAAAGGGTAAGTCTTGTTTTCCCATGCTCCTCCAGGATATGTTTGGCCACACTTCTCCGGGAAATCTCCCCCTTCTTGGTGGCTCTTACATGCTCCTGGATTCTTACCGATAGTTTCCTCAGAGTCTTCCCAATATATTTCTTTCCACATTCACATGTGATAAGATAGATTACTTGGGGAGTTTGACAGGTAATGAATTCTTTAATCCTGAATTCCGAACCATCAGGATAAATTACCTTGTCACATCTATCTTCCATTAAGTTACAACACAGACATTTGCCACATTTTCTGTTACCTCTCACTGGAGGTGTTTGTAACCAAGAATCTATTATACATTCTTGGTCTCTAAAGTGGCTTTTGGACAATCTATCTCACAAATTATGTGCTCTTTTAGCCGTCAGGGTTGGAAACCTCCCCACCCTAGTGCCCAATTCCTCATCCTCTGACAAAAGGTAACAGTGTTTTTGGAGGATACTTCTTAACTTGGGCCATTCTTGGTTAAAGGGCGAGGTAAGTCTGATTTTACTTCCATCTTCCACATTTTGAGATTTTTTTGTTCGAAAGAGGAGGTTGTCTTGAGTGGTCGCCCATGCTCTATCTCGACCCCTCTTAATAGTTTTTTGGCTATACCCTCTTTTGCTTAGTCTCACACCCAATTCATTAGCTTGTGTTTCAAAGGACTTGTCATCCGAATAGTTCCTTCTTACTCAAAGGAACTGGTACTGGTATTGCTTTTTTGGTATTTTCTGGGTGGTGGCTATTTGCATGCAAAAGGGAGTTAACCGAAGTAGATTTCCTATGCGTGGTTTTTAGCCTACCTCCTTCTTTCCAAATACTGAGATCCAGGAAAGTTATCTTATCTTTCCCCACTTCATATGTTAGATGAATATTTCTGTCATTTCTATTAAGACTGCTAATGAAACCTTCTAAACCTGTGAGGGAACCCTTCCACAGCAGGAGGATATCATCTATGAATCAGATCCACAACACGATGTGATCCTCAAAACCCAATCGTGTCACCACCTCTGGTACATCTAAATGTTCCCAAAGGCCAAGGTGGAGGCACGCGTATGAGGGCGCGCAAGCTGTCCCCATTGCCGTGCCTCTCACCTGCCTATAGAACTTGTTATTGAACACAAACGTATTGTTATTCAAGATGAAATCTAAGAGGGTTAGCACAAACTGGGATTGTTTCTCCCTTTTCTCACCCACCGTTTCTAGATAATGTCTACATGCTTGAATACCAACCTCAGGAGGTATAGAAGAGTAAAGACCCTCTACATCAAGGGCCACCAATATTATTGATTGATCCACTTGAAGGTCATTAATCTTCCTTTGTACATCAGAGGTATCCAATACGAAAGAGCTGAGACTTTTCACAAATAGCTGTAATATCGAATCAACAAATATGCTAATATTTTGTGTTGGTCTCCCCAGGCCTGATACAATTGGTCGGCCTGGGGGAAACCAACACTTTTTATGCACTTTTGGAATAGTGTAGCAGGTAGGCAGACGGGCATGTTTGATGAACATAAAATCTCTTTCCGCCCCACTGATCACAACAATTATTTTTGTGAGTATCAACTTTTTAGTAAATAGATTTAAATCTTTTATAAATTCAAATTTATTTAATTTATTTGTAAAATGTTAAACCCTTACTTAGTACTGACATAGCATTTTCATCTAGTACTGTATCACTATAGTTGATAATTCTCAAACTGTCGATGGTCCCTATGTCTGCCTCTTTTTGGGGTAAACCCCCTCTTTCTGTCTCTCAATCTGCGTGGGGAAAAGTGTCCATGTTCTTTTTTCTTCTCCCCCTTCTGATCTTTTTTCTCCCTTTTTTCCCCTAAAGGGACATTCCTGGTACTCTCTGTGTTATCTTCGTCAGTATTGTCTCCTGACTTCCTCCTAGTCCATTTTATACACTTTACTTTTCTATAATCTTCACTGTCATGTAAAAAATTCCTTTCCTTTCTTGCCTTAATCTCTGCTTGAATTTTACTAACTTCGTTTTCAAGAGTGACATTAAATTCCATAAAGTGTTTATCTTCCTTATGTTTTTCTAGTTTACATTTCCACTCATCCACTTTCCCTTCTAGTTCAGTCAGCAATTTCTTATCCTCCTCTATTATTAGTTCCATTAGTTTAAATGATAAATCTGAGAGTGCTGACTTCCATTTTCCTTTAAAACCTTCCCAGCAGGCTAAATTTGTATTGGGTGGGACTCTCATTCTCAGTCCCCTTGGAATCATGTTATTCTTGACTAAACTAGATAAACTAGATAACTCCCATTTTGCTTTTAATTGTTGTAATAATGCCTTTTTATAGGCCTTCCGTAATGATGTAAAGTCATCATCTTTTTCTGAAACCTCTGATGTCCCTGAAGTATCAAAGACATCTGAAATGTCAGAATCCCAATCGATGTCATTGATTGCAAATTCCATTGTTTGATACAGTCTGCTATATGACCAAAATAATGTATATTTTACATGTATATATCCATATGGCGTGCTTGCTGGAAAAGAACAAGACAAGAGAATAATTACAAATACTTACAAATGGTATCCCAGCTGCACAGCCACATGCGTTCACTGCTGCGATACGCCACTCTGCCTGGCGGTGCTCCCAGTGCAACAAATTATCCCAAAACCAACACAGAAGAAGAGAATCTTCCATTAACAGTACACCCTAATGGAGCACTACAATATTAAGCCGTGGAAATTGAAATTTTATTTGGCCATAGAGCCTGACTTCACAGACAAACAATAAAGTAACACAATATCCTTCCTCCCCCCACCATACCTCTAAAACCAGGGCATTCCCCGTAAGTGATCCTATACTTCCTATAAGTGGTATACCCCAGGCCTAATGCAACCAGTACATATCCATTACTAACAATAATTGCAGTTGTATATATCAATAGCCTGGATACAATTAAAGTATAAAGTATCTTGTTCAGCCGATGTATCAAAATGATGTTAGGAACAATGTATTCCAGTTGCTCCACAAGCCCAATTTATGTAGCAAACATATAAAGAAAAAACTGTTACCACAGTATGCTGCCCCCGGGTTTATACCATTATCCGGCGGGACTTCCCACAGACGAGATGACTACTGCTGTGACTGTTGCTCCTGGATTTCACCCTCTCTCGTTTCCTACGTCCATCAGCCGATAGATGTAAACTCACTTCGCCCGCTGGATATGGTGGTCCCGAGCAGGGTCCGCTACCGCTCCACAGTACATGTACTGTAAAACGAAGACACTATGGTCACACGCATTATTGCACTTGTTAGGCTGGGGAACTGGGTCTCTGGTCTTTCTCAATAGTAGCTTTGACACGGGTTTACTCGGGGGGGCGGGCTAGGGGGTGTGATGGGGGTGGTGCTTTACCTTTTTATTGATGTTCTTTTTCATTGGTCTGTAACCCTGATAACGGCCTGGAAACATTGGGCTGAAATAAAAAAATTATTAAACATGCAAAAAAACACATAGATATCGACGTTTCGGTCTCTCTCTTAGACCTTTCTCAAGCCATATACATATAATCTGAAGGTTTTGCACATGAAACTAAAAGAAAATTAATTTCTGCTAAAAAAACAAAAAACCAAAAGTGAAACATTTTGTCACCTCAGTGACCTTACTAATGATTTAGCTCCTGTCTTACCTTTACAAGAACCAAATACTACTTCATATTTAGACTTTATGAATGCAGCTTGATTCTTCTTACATGCCATATTCACTTTTAAAATTATGATCTGTATATATAAAGCTGTGGTATTATAATGTAAGGATACCACATGCATGCTTTAACAAGCATTATCAATATTTTAGAACATAGAGTAACAATGTGGTGGTAGATTAAAGGGACACTAAAACGATTATATTTTCTTCATTAAGTACATAAAAACTGTAGCTATTATTCACAAGGAGGTGAAAACACTTATTCCCACCTCACTGTGAATAATAGAATGCCTGGGTAACAGTGATACACTTACCTACCATCGAGCCACTTGGGGCTTCTCCCCAGCAGATGACGCTGTGTCCCAACTGAGCTCCTATCTTTTGCACATGTGTGCCAATACTAAAGATAGGAGCGTGATCAGGGCAGCGCACCAGTCTGCTGGGGAGGAGCCGCAAGTGCAAAGCCGGTTGGTAAGTGGGGTGGGGCTGAGCATTCTTACCTACAGATTTCATGTACTTAATAAAATTTCCCTAATTTCTCTTTATTTACTGGTATCATAAAATTATAACCGTTAGTATTAAAACACATTAGTGTTAAATATTACACAGTGTAAATTGCCACTACTGTCCGAAAATAACGTGTAGTATCACAAAATAAATATCAATTTAAATATACCCCTATGTCCTGTATCTATACATGCCACTCCGTGCTCCTATTCTTAATAGGATATTTTTCTTGCTGCAGAAACAAGTCTCCAACATCCCTATAACCCATAAAGTACTTGGGTAAGTTTATTTGGCTATTAATATTGTTCTCCACAATTGTGTGGAAATTTTTGTTCATATTTTTGTTCAATTTTTATGGTCATTAAATCTTAAACCACAAATATAAACCACATTTATTATTACCATGCTAGACATTTATGGTAGACTGCACTACAAGAATTAATTATGCTTTTGGCATTTACAGAAATAACTTTAAAGAAAAAAAAAACATTTGGTAATTGGTAACTTGGTAAAAAAAATGAATCTTAAAATCAAAAAAAATGACTGTACACAGTGTACAATGATAAGATTATAAACATATTCACTGTGGTTCCTTTTAGAAATTTTAATTTACAATTAGTAAAAAAGAGATTATACTATGTTTGTGATGTGTCAATTAAAGCATTCTTAAAAAAAAAATCAAGCATTAGCACAATGAGCAATAATGTTACAAATTAAATAGCATCCTCCACTCAGCTGCTGTATGATGCAGGACTTATTGGATTGTTCTAAATACATAAAAAAATGTGAAGGTGACAATGGCAAGACTAGATGTTCCAAAGCAAAGTGTTAGTATCGATTTGGTTGAGACCTTTAAATGAGTACCATTTTATTTATTCTTGATATAGATTTTAAACCTTTCCCATTAACGTGCAGAGAATAGAGCACAGATGTAGAAAATGGATGTAACTTCATAGCTTCAGTGGAAAATTATCTGCAAAATGTCTGTCATTAAAGACGTGCTTTTCTTGGCAAAAAGCAACAGTATAAGTGGCAGCTAAGAGCAACAGATAAAATTGTAAAAGATCATCTATAAAGTTTGACTTTGGCTGGCTGCATGGTGCCTAAAGTCATTTAGCTGTCATTGTTTAAATGCTTGTGTGACATCTGACTGTTTTAGCTATTTAGTGTCTAATGGGGGAGAGTTGAAAGGTTTTTTGTGAGGAGTCTTTGTACCTTGGTTTACAAAAGTCAAAGGAACCAACAAAATGAGAATAATGTTAAGGGGTATGGCTGAACATGCATATTTTCTTTTTGTTAAACTGTTGGTAGTTGTCAAACAAGATGAAGATGATAACTAAAAAAATTCTTGAATTTTCATGTTGTATTTGATGTTGAATTAAATGTGATGAAAGGTGTCTTGTAAACTAAACCAAAGCCTCCTGGAATCAAATAAGATGTTTCCAATTAAATAAATTGGAAAAACATTTTAAAAGATGTTTGCCTGTTTGACTGTATATAAATAATGCAGACAAAGAGGGGTACATTTTTTTTAAATATTTAAAATTGTTAATCAAACTATTTAGTGTCCTTGCCTTGAAGAAAACTCAAACAGGTTTTATTAGATAGATATATCGCTGTGATGCTCATTGCTGGTTCTCTGTTATTTACTACCTGGGTAGAATTGATTTTTACTAGTTTGGGTGATAGTACCCATTATTACATCCCTTAACCAATGGTAGCTGTATGGTCAACATTTATTAGCTGATAAATATTTTTAGTGTATTGTCATCACTCATGCATGCAACACAATACAAAGGTTATATACCGGAAATAAGTGGAAATAATAAAAAAAAATATTTTAATAGATACAGATATTAATAGATACAGCTTTCTGTTGATATTGGCTTGACAAAATGTAATCTTTGTGCTGTGCTTACATGGTTCTTCCTTCTTTTCTGTATATCTTACTGTACTTTTGTTTCTGCTAAGAGTTAAGAGGGTTAGTAAAACATTTTGAAAATACAAAATGGTCGCACCTTTGCTAACCATTGGCAATATCCTCTTTCTACTAAACATTATATGTTGAAGCCTTTAATAAGGGAGTTTTATTGATGGTTTACTGAGTATTGCTTTTAGACATACACGTATAGTAAAATACAGGAATGTGATGGTAAATTGCTAAGACATACCTTAGTTAACTGCATAATTTGTTGTGTTCTTAATTGCCGTAAATACCTTAAAGGATATCTAAAATGATTTTTTTTTTTTTAAACTGTCCTTTACTGGAAGCTATAATTCTTCCCATCTATCACTGTACTGTTTTTGTTGATCTGTCTCATATTTCTTTATACATCCAAACTGAAGCATTTTAGATTTCAAGTGCCTTATTGTCATAAATAGAGATGTTCGAAACTGATGAATTTCCTCCCGTTTTTGAATTTTCAAATTTAACTGTAAATTACATACATCGGGGTTAGTTAACGTGAAAAATCGATCAATGGGTACAATATGATATCTGAAAAATGGACACACGTTCAGACTAAGTCATGGGGAGAGAAATACAGGGAATATGACAGATTCGATGAGATTAATAACGAGGGGGAAAATGGGGTGGCAATCATTTAAAGAGCCTAAGTGGGAGGACGTTTACTGTAGAGAATGGGCTGTGTCAGCCTGGGACATAGTCTGGGAAAAGGAGACAGGGTCGCATGGATCCACCACAAAAGCTAACCCTGTTACCAAACCACTACGAATTCCGCGAGACACATGATCGGAAAGAAAAGAGAGCAAGGGGGGGGAAGAGGGAACCAAACACCAGCATTGTTCGGGTTTCTTGCATCTGCTACATGAAAGGTTATCGCCATTTAGGTTACCGAATGATCCATTCGAGGGATCCTAAATCGAACAATTTTAGAGGGTTCCATACGATCTTTTCGGTTATTGCGAACTAGAACATTCAAGGGTTACCCCGAACATAATTCGAGGTTTGGGCTACTTGATGGATAGTGAACGTTTCTAAATTCATAATGTATCAATATTGTAATTAGGCAAAATACTGTTCGAACGTTCAGAAAACCTGAACCAGTTATTGTGTTTCATGGAAGTATTCTAAAAGCCAGTGGTCCCCAACTTTGAAAGTTTTTTTATTGAACGCGGTTCAGGTTGGTTCTAGATCCACCTCATCATTTGTAACTGGATAGAAAAATTGGTTGATGATTAGATGCAGAGAGTTGTTATAATGTGCTTTATCAGTGGAAATATGTTCTAAGTGGGATGACACCTGCCTCTGTGTTAGGACAACTCTATTTAAATCTATTTATTTAATGATTTTTGGAAGTGGGTATTGGTCACCAGGTCTCGTTTGCTGATGACAACATCCTTATTTCACCATTAAAAGCTAATGTTTAGATTTGCTAGTGTGGAGGGGCAAATGTATATGAAATTGTTCGAATGGGACTCTTAAGTGGCAGATAATTTCATTGTTGATAAATGTAAGGTGATGCATTTTTTGGTGTATTAAAAAAACCCTGTGCGGCTTATACAATCACCCTCTGTTTTAAGTGAATCTCTGTTGGAAAAGTATCTTGCATTTTAATGGAGAATTAACTTAACTGTAAAAGCAGTTGTCCCGGCGTCACCAGCGCTACACGCCAGCATAAAAAGGATTTTTTCCACTGTGGAGAATGGTACACTATTGATACTGTCTTCCATTGGATTGGTGGTGATGGCATGTTTTTCAATTGCCAAGTTTTTGTTTAACAAGTTGGAATAGTTCTAAAATACTAGAAATGTTTCCATTTACTCTTTTTGATACAATAAAGGACTGGCGTGTGACCTTCAGATCAGGAAGGAATTCCCCCCCCCCTCTTTTTTTTTTGGTTGCCTTGCCTCTGATCAACATTAGGCAGAAATTTGGGTATTCTGGTAATGTAATGTTCTGTAATTTTTTCAAACCTCAAATCTATACTAAATGGCTGACAAATTTACATTCACATGATTGATTTATTTAGGTAACGGACTGGAGTGACTAGCGCTTATGGAGAAAAAAGAACAAGGTTGGTCCCATTTTCCTAAATTGGGGATAAACCGCCCCTTAATTCAGTTCGAGTTTCATGACCTACCAAAAAGCACTGGTCCTTGGGTTTTTGTGCTTCTATATGGTGCATGAAACTCCTCGGTGACTTAGAGCTATATTTATTAAACTTAGTTAACACAAATACTATGGAATTTTCTACTAGGCTCGCGGACTTTTTTTTTATCTGTCTGTAAGTACTGTACCCATGACTTTATTGGTGAATTTACATTGCAAGTGTAATTTTACGTCCATAGGTTTCAATCGATAAAAGTCTAAAGGCAGTTGTTACAACAAACTGGGGGCACTGTGCGGTAAAAAAATGCTGCCTGGGTATCAGTATTTGTACCATATTGTTAAGTCTGCAGTGCAAAAACAAAGACATGGGTGTGCATTAGAAATGCCTGAACTGGTATGTTTTGCTGTTTTCGGATTTAGTGATTCTAGAAAAAAAACCCGAAGATCCAAACGGAATGTAAATTTCTAGAATTAGGTGTTTTTTTCGATGATTATCAAATGTTTTCGGTTATTTTCGTAATTCTCGAAACCTAACGTTTATAAACTTGAAAATCAGATCAGAAACTACTTTCGAGTTTCATAGTAAAAATCGAACATAACAAAATTTTCAAGCAATTTTAGAAGTTCAAGGTTATTTTCAAGGATTAACCGAAATAACCTTATACATTCGATAATCAGCGAAAATGCGGTCTCGAGTTCTGAACCTCTGAACGATCTGCCTGTAACATTTGGATTGTTGAACAAGGGTTTCTGTGTCGGAGTCCGGGACTGATTCTCTAGTGTGGGCACCTGCCCGCCGGCCTGTAAATGTAAAAAGATTTATAACTGTTCTATTACTTATTGTTTTACTTTTTGCTGCGGTACTCAAAAAAAACACGCTCCAACGCAGTGTTTATAAACACGGGAGAAAGCTTTTTTCCGGCCAATGGCGTGAAGAATGGTCCTGCAAAGGTAAAGACAAAAGATTTGCAATGCAACGAAAATGTCCCATAGCACAATAACTTTGCCAACAGGGTTTTAACGAGAGGCAATACCAGCCTTAGGTGGCATAGCACTGAAATTTCTCATGTTGCTTGAAACAGTAATAGGGATGGCCGGTTCGCGGATCCGAACCGCGGATCCGCTGCGATTTATCCCATTCGCGAACGCAGATTTTCCCGCCTTCCGACTTCTGAAACCGCGGATTTCTCGTATTTTTGACCTTTTTCGAAATCTACGAGATCCTCCGCGTTTTTTTTTTTTTTTTTTCGAAAATTTTCCAAAATACGAGGATGTCTCTTATTTCGTAAATACGTATTTTCGAAATTTTTGAAATTACAAGGATACGGCGTATTTCTAAAACCACAGGTTTTTCGAAAATTCCTCGAAATACGAGAAATCCTCTTAATTTGCTAGAATTTTTTACATTTTAATACAAAACGGGTCCCCGCTCGCGGATTTCGAATTTTTTTATAGCAGACCGATTTTGCGAAGTTCGGGACATCTCTAACATTAAATTGTTTTTTTGCAAATAATTGAAGTAACATATGCTCACTCTTTCTCTTCGGATTGACAAAAGTCAAATGTTTTTTTATAATACAAATTAAATTTTTCACAAAAGAAAAACCTTCTCTTAATTCTGGATTGTTATTTTCATTAAGCCTGTCGTAAGTCTGTTTTTGTATATGATAACCGTGAAGACTTTGATAAAGGGATTAGCTTGTACGCCATTTGTATCTGCACGTATTACTGCTTCTACCCATCTGTTGGCAGTAATCAAGTGTTCCCCGCCTATCCCAATCTCTGCACCTTTTGCAAGCACGCCTGGTTGTATACATCTCTTTGCAGTCGCACAGTTGTGCCAATCTATATGAATGAGAGGCTGTTATCCTATACTTTTATTAAAGTATCCTTACATCATGAATTAGACCACACAACGGGCTGAGGTTTTAAGTGTCCTGGTGGAACGCCACCTAGTTTCACCAGGAATTAAGTTTAGTTTATACAGTACTTAACCTATTTTGCACTGTTAGGGGTGAATAATGAGGCCTACAGGTAGATACATCACAGATGAATTTGGGCGTCTCAGTTTTAATGGAATTACTATCTGTTTAGTTGGTTTTCATTCTTTGTTAATAGATCTGTTTTATTTGCATAAATAACCCACTGCTAGAAAAGCATTTGCCAAGCCCCTTTCTTTATAGGATCAAGCAACATGCTGACAGTTAAACCTGTCCAGAACAGCAATGCTATTATTGATACTAACTTTGGGACTGCAGACATGACCCAGTGTGGCCAACAACCTAAAAACATAGTATTCTCACCGAAGTGGCTTACGCAAAGAGTAGGTAAAAAATCCTACTCACACTTTCTTGGTGGTTGTTTGCCTGTCATATTGACCATATTATACTGACCATGGTTTATGACAGCAGTGAATGCATTATACCATACGTGCACGTCTGCAGCTAACCTTTCTAACACCTTTCTTCTTCCTGTCTATCTAAATGGTCTCCCTGGAGGTGGGAGTAAGATTTGTTGTGTTAGGCACTTTTTACTTATTGGGCAATAGTTGCCCTTTAAAAGTTACTTGATACAGACAATTTACAATGTATTTTTAACTAACCAAATAAGTGTGCAGTGCCCTAAGAAAAGATTTAATACCAATAAACCACAGAAGGGATTTTATACAACTTTCGCCGAATCACAAGAACTTTTTAGTCATTCTGTCAAATGGAAATATTACTAACGATATACAAGTAATCTTTTGTATGTATAGCTATCTTTATTTGTAAAGAAATCAGCATGTTAGAGTAATTTCCTATTGCTTTCTTAAAAAATATCAATGAAACTGTCCATTTTTTTTTCTTTCTGCTTAAACTCGGTCTAGAAAGCAAAAATAAAGAAAGCATCGTGATATAGAATATATTTACTAATGAGGAATGCCATACTTTGCCTTTATTTTTCTTTTCTCTCAGGACACGTGTTTGAGCAGATTTTTTCAATCTGGAAACTAGGAATAGGAAAACTCAGTTCATACATGGAGTGACTTCAACAAAGTTGAAGAGAACATTTGCAAAATTAGACATGAGCTATAGACCATTGCGAACTATGTTTACTACGCCTGCCAAAGACTAAACAATGTTGGATTTAAAAAAAGGGAAAAAGAAAAAGAAACCCAAAGTCACCCAATATCTCATACAACACCCAAAAATCTTAAAACAAGTTCCCATGGTTATTAATTATATATTTTGAAATGAAAGGTACCCACAGAATATTGTTTCTCTTGCACACTTAAAGGGCATGTCCACCACCAAAACTACACTTTAAACCCACTATTGGTCCCACTGTGTATGTAGTAAATCTTTACCTTACATCCCTGCTCCAAATGGCTGCCCTGCAATGTCCCTCCAAAGTCCCATATAGCAAACACTAGACAATGCGATACCTCCAATATTTTCCAGTCTTTTTAGGCTCCTATCTACTCCACTCCGTCTAGTTGCAAAATACAAATCAGAGAAACAAATTGTAGTACGAGCCACATGTAGGTTACATAAACTGCATCAAACTTTATTGTGTCATCAAGCTTGATACCCATAAAGTTTGATGCAGTTTTGTAACCTGCTTGTGCCTTTCCACAATTTGTTTCTATTATCCCTCCAAGTCCCAATTGTAAAGCCTGGCTGTGCCCCAATGGTGTCGCCTCCTTTCTCCTCCTCCCCTTTTCCTCTCCCACCCCTAGCTCCAAAGCCATTTGCTCTGTGGCCCCTCTATATTTTTTCTCTTGTGTCCCCACAGTCTTTCCCGTACCCTCTGCTTATCACAAGACCAATCCCTATATAGACCAGCCACTCACACGGCTTCCTCCCTCTTTAAAACCTTTTTTCTCTTGTGGCGTCCATCCTATTACAATCCATTCCCCTCTTTTTTTACTGCATGAAGTTGATATTCTTTAAATCTAATCTCACATCCTACCTCTCAGAGCACCAGCACAGTATATGATTGTTTTAAATTGACAACTGAAAGTTCTTACTATGGCACTTCTACCACTATCTATGTACCCTTATGTTACCCACTAGATTGTAAGTTCTACAGGGCAGGGATTCTTTCTCAAGTTGCAATGGTTCAAGAATTTGTATACTTTTAATGTACATTATTATTTATATATATTTTTGTAGTATAATATTGTAGCAGCTGTGTCCCCTAGTGCGGGATAAACATAAACACATAACACTACAGGTCAAACATACAAAATGGGGGTTTCCTTACCAAAAAAGGTACAGTACATTCTCTTAAAATTATTTTTTTACTAAGCTCACTGGCAACCATAATTCTTCTTTTACTGTGATTTAATGAACTGCTCCATACAGCTTATCTTTAATTCTGCTTTCCTCCCCTCCCCCTTTTTTTATAAAGCCACCATCATTTTCACACACTGAAAATTATGACAGAGAAAGTAAGCATCCTTTTTTACTCTATTGTACCTATTAAAATCTTTCAGTAAGCTTTCCCATGCTCTGTTCTGAAACTATATATTTGTTTTATTTCTTGTAACTGTGTTTCTGCTGTACATGTGCAGGACTCCCATAAATTTTTGAACAACTGACATCAACTTTAAACTACCATCAACTAAACACTCTAAGATAATTGTAACACTTCACTATAGAAGATCCAGTAATACAGATATCATAGAGTCTAGTAGTCATAATGGTATAAAAGAGATCCATGTCACTTTGGTTAACCGAGGATATGGTACAGAAAGAACTAAAGAAGGTTAATATTAATAATCCCTGGACCGGATAAAACTACATCTTCGGGTACTTAAGGAGCTATTTCAGTTTTATATCTAGCCATTGTTTCTTATTTTGCTGATTCCCTTATGTCCGTGGTGTGCCTCTGGATTGTAAAAAGGCTGATTCCATATTCAAAGGTTAGTCGTTCACACCGGGTAATTACAGGCCTTTAGTTTAACTTCATGGTGGGGAAGACCTGGAAAGTTTAATAAAATGGAACATGTTCCTAGAGTGTTTTTCAAAGGACTGACATTATAAACAGTAACCAGCATGGATTTTAGAGGAATATGTCTTGTCAACTAACTGCTTGGCTTTTATGAGGAAGTAAGTAGAAATTTAGCTCTGGCATAGCATTAGATGTAGTTTACTTTGATTTAGCAAAGCTTTTGATACAGTCCCCCATAGGCGACTAATGAATAAGCTAAGGTCTGTTGGTCTGGGAGTCACATGTGTACATGGATAGAAAATTGGTTTGAATAGGATTGCAGAGAGTAGTTGTTAATGGGCTTCATCATTTGTAAAGTGCTAAGTGGGGTGCCACAGGGTCTGGTGTTGGGGCCGCTTCTATTTAATCTATTTTTAATATTTGGAAGTGGGTATGTCAGCAAGGTTTTCTGTGTTTGCTGACGACACAAACTTTGTCGGCCATTAAAACTTCAGAGGATGTGCAATCCTTGTCTCACTTATACTATAAATGGCTCTGTGTTAAGTGAATCCTCTGTTGGAAAGGGATCTTGGAGTTTTGGTGGATAACAAACTTAAAGGTAGCAAGCAGTGCCAGGCGGCAACAGCCTGACCGGCATGGTATTGTCTTGTTAAAGATGGTATGGATTCAAGGGAGGAAATGTAATTCTCCCTCTTTACAAGCATTGGTAAGGCCTCATTTGGAATATGCAGTGCAATTTTGGAACCTGTGTACAAAAAGGACATCTTGAAATGGAAAGGGTTCAGAGGGGGCACCTAAATTAATAAGGGGATTGGGGAGCTTGAATATGAAGAGAGACTGGAAAAGTTACAATTATGTACGCTGGAGAAAAGGCGCTTGCGTGGGGATATGATTACTGTGTATAAATACATTAACGGGCCATACAAAACTATCCGGGGCATTGTTCACCAATAGAAACATGTCAAGGACACCGGTACATCCCTAAGACTTGAAGAAAAAGGTTTAGGCTTCAAGCTCGGAAAGGGTTTTTCACTGTGCGTTAAGCTATGGACTGTCTTACAGTGGATTTATGGCAGGTTCATTGGTCATTTCAAAAACAGCTGGATGAGTTTTCTGCAACACAGGATGTTGCAAGTTACTGTATGATACATAAAGTAGAGTTGATCCGGGAATTTCCGATTGCCACTTGGAGTCAGGAAGGAATTTTTTTCCCCCTTCATAATTTGGTGGGTTTTTTTGTTTGCCTTCCTCTGGATCACAGTTAGGCAGGAATGAGGATATTGCTAGATGGGTTGGACGGATGGACGTATGTCTTTATTCAACCTCAAATACTATACTATACTATACTTACTATTACTAGGGAGGCCGGTTTCGGGATCCGAACCCGGATCCGCCGCGGATTTATCCTTTGTGAATGGGGCGATTTTTCCGGATTTCCGCCTTCCGAACCGTGGAGTTTCTCGTATTTTCGCAAATTTTTCGAAATTAACAAAAGATTTCTTCGTATTTTCAGGACATTTTTGAAAATACGTTTTTCGACAAATTTTCGAAAATAGAGGATTACTCGTATTTTCGAAAAGCAACGTATTTTCGAAAATTACCGAATTCGAGATATCTCGTAATTTGAGGATATTTTTCATTTTAGGGGGTCCCGCCTCGCGGATTTCGAATTTTCGATTTTTTCCTCGAGCAACCGGATTTTGCGAAGTTCGGACTCTCTATCATTACCAGTTGATCATCACGTTGTTTGGTTACCTGCCAAATATTTCTATTTGTTTAATTGTCAATTCTCAAAATGGACCACCTCAGAGTAAGACAGAGTTTTTTTGTGCTTTGTAAACTTCTACCCCTTCTCTAGTATTCTCTATCTGCCATTGATTATATCCAGTCTCTTATATATTTTGTCTTGATTTTTACAGTTTTAATTTCATCAATCTGAGTAGCTTTTAGAAAATTTAAATGAAATATCAACTATTCTATTCCAATAAAACAAGCAAACAAGGCCAAATCTTTGTGGTTTAAAAAAAAAAGTTTATGCAAGAATATTTGCATCAACTTTACCATGTTATGGCCAAAAGAACCTACACAAATATAATTGCAGACGTCTTGAAGAACATCTATTTGTATTGGCTCATGAACCCCCTTCGAATGAAACCATGTTCTTTCATGTATATTGACAAACAATCTTCCTGAGTTCCTTTAACAAAGCTAATCAGATCATAGGAACATTCTCTGGCACCCCCATCTATGGCGGCAACATCAGTGGTGCATGATGGGCACTTCACAATCGCTAACTACTTCCTGATTAAATCAGTTACACAACACATCCGCAGCCATCAACCTTGTATTGTAGGCTTCCTTTGTGTCCTAGTAATGCTAAATTACATTTTTTTATCACTGGTTATTAGCAGTTTGAGTGGCTTCTTTTTAGGGCTGTTCAACATGTATTATTATTAAATGGTTCTTGGGAGCCATATCTCTGCCAGGTTGTATATCTGCCCACTCATTTTTATGTCAACGCTGTCTCATTTCACATAACATCTTACAGTTTTAATTACACCCATACACCAGAATGTAAATCAAGTTAGTTAAATGATTTTGTAAATTTTTTTCTAATTCATTTGCAATATTTTGCTTCTAGCATTTACACTTTTTCAGCAGGTGAGCACAATCATCCATGCACAAACCCTATGTTTGTGGTACTAATATTGAATGGTTTTAGAATTAGCTTCTCTTTCAAACCAATTTGAGTGATGGCATTATCTCCTTTGGCTTCAGGTATCAGCTAGTTTGTAAGTAGATTGCAAGATATCTGAAACAAGGAGTCTGTTCTAAATGCTTAGTACTTCGCTCAAACTGCTGTCCAGACTACAAATGTAACAAATAATTTTTCTTTCATTCCACCCAAATTTTTGCATTTCACCAAACAGCTTCTAATGTTTGGTGGAAGATCACAGGTAGGGTCATGTACAGAGCAAACAGTTTTTCTCTTACATCTGACTGCTCCACGAAATGGAAACACAAACAAAAAAAAAAAGAGAGAGGTATGCATGGACTTCTATCTACCAGGACAAAACAAATCTGATAATGTTTTACTTAATCTATCCTGCTCAGCAATTCCCACATAAATAACCGCTGTTGAAATTTCACACCACACGGATCAAGTTTAGATGAAAAATGAACTGAAGAAAAAAATCTTTTCTTCTTTCATTATGTGTTTGAGTTGGTTCTTAAGCTAGTATAACACGAACCTGACTAATAGCAAATTGAGTATTTGTTAGTTTGCGTTTTAGATCTCTATCAACATGCCGGAAAGCTTGATGATTTATGGTGCATAGTTTAAAGTCTTACCATATTTTTATGCAGTTAATATTTGGTTTCTTTTTTAAATTGCGCAGTTAAGGGGTTAGTAGCAAACACATAAATTAGAAAAGTTACATATTTTTTGTTATGGCTATCTCATCCTAATAGTTCAACATAAAGGGTTTCTTTAATTTGGTTAACAATATCCTTTTGTTTAACGTTATTTAGTTGGATCACAGAATATTGTTCAGAGGATTCTACTACTTATCCAAAGGCACTGTTTTGTCATTTTTCAATAAATATCTTTAAACTATGTATTTTCAATTGGATGTTGGTGGCCAGCATGGATAAAGGAGAACTAAAAGGATTGAATCACTAATTAATTTTAAATTTATTTTACTGTTCCATATACCATTCCTATGCCGTTCACCAACTGTGGCTTCTCTGCACGCACAAATGTTGGGGTTTGCATTAATACAAGGCAGTAGGAAAAATTTATTTTGCATTTGCCAAGATTAAATATCTCAGTGTGATCACCCATGCAAAAATTCTTGCCTCAATATAAATTAAAACAATACATATATGCAAAAAAAAAACATACATAGTCAGAAAATAAAAACCTGAATCCTTTTGGGCAGGTAGAAGGAATGGTTTTGGGGTCTGGAATTGAAAACTTGTTTGTTCAAATACTCGACTCATCACTACACATTACAAATAGGGAAATTTATAAGGAAAACAAAATGTGTATTTTTACTGAATGAGGCTTGACAAGTTATTACCAAGCAATACACCTGCAGGCCAAAGACACTGAACCTTTAATAATCACAATTTTATGGCAGCATTCATACAATTACAATTGCAATAATAATTGTACGATCGCCTATATAATATCATTGGGGTAGTTTTACTAGGGCCGTAAATGTACAACCTCAACCATAAATGTATGGCCATGGCCTAACATTAATAATAACCAGTAGTATCAAGGTTCCAATACCGTTGGTTAGTGAACATGCTGGTGGACATATGTGGCTGCCTCCCAATGACTCTGCTTAAAGCAAATGAGCGAACAGGTTCCTGAACCAGTTTTTTCATTGTGACTGGTCTAGAATTCTCTAGGTCTGATATCTCGTACATCTCCCTGAACTTTAGATTTTTTTGGGAAGCAGATGACTGTAATGTTACATAGATAATTCCAGGGAGAATGAGGCAGACACAATGTAACATTCAACTTGTTTATTCCAAATAGATAACAAAAATAAAAGACAGTCAACAGGAACACAGTTATAAAAAAGTTTTTGTTACTTAGGCTTCCTCATTTGTGATGTGTAACAAGTGTTACATAGACAGTAAGCTGTGAGTACAAGTTAACATTTAAAAACAACAGTCCAACTTTGGTAAAGGAGATAACCTAGGAGCAATGAATGGGTGGGTGACTAAGGGGAGGAGTTTGGGCTTCCATTCTGTCCTGCTTCCTGGGCCGGGACTTAAATTGAATCCTCCGTCTTATAGTCACTGTGGGGCTAAACTATATACCAGTCATTGTAGGCAAACATGTACCTCACTGGGGAATTTGTATTTATGGGCCGTATTTATAGACCGCGGTATTGCTTTTTAGCGATACCACAGATTAGTTATTGAATGATTGCGGTCGAAATGTCCGACCACAATTGTTCATTTACGACCGAACGTTCGGTTTTACCGTATGTTCGCGTCGTAGAATACCATGCGGTTTAAACTACCGCATGAATATTTATGGGGACCATAAATCTATGATTTCGTTATCGTAGATCTCGATCTGTATCGTAATTTAAAGATCGGATTGAATATTTACGATAGCGATCGTAATTAACAATCTTTAACTATCGGAATTAATGATCGGTTTTAACGATCGGTTTTCGATCGTTAAGGTGCGTTATTGCTAAAAGTGATACTGTGCCTTTACAAATATGGCCCTATGTTCAATCACTGTACCAGTCACTTTAAGTACCAGTCACTTGTGCAAATATATGTACTAGTACCTGTAAGCAAACATATGTACCAGTTACTGTGGACAAACATATGTGCCTCTCCGTAAGCAAATATGTACATTGTGGCCAAATATATGTGTGAAAACTTTTTTAACCAGTCAGTGTGAACAAGCTTTATGTTCCAGTCCCTGTGGGAAACTTATGTATATGTACCAGAGTTTTGAAGCTTCCGTTCTGTCCTGCTTCCTGTGCTGGACTTACATTGTATCCTCCTTTCTATAAATAACCTTGAAGCACTTTAACTTTATGTACCAGTCACTGTGGGCAACATATGAACCATCACCGTGGGAAATTTGTATTTATGTATCAGTCACTGTACCAGTCTCTTTAAGTAACAGTCACTGTGAGCAAAAACTATGTACCCAGTCATTGTGGACAAACATGTATACCAGTTATTGCGGACCAACATAATGTACCAGTCACTGTAAGCAAACATATGTACCAGTCACTTGGGCAAACTTAATGTACCAGTCACTGTGGGCAAAATTTTTGAACCAGTCACTGTGAACAAACTTTATGTACCAGTCCCTATGGGAAAACTAACAGTATATATACCAGAGTTTCATTGTTATCCTCGTGTATATACATATCCTTGGGGCCCTTAAATTATGTACCAGTCCCTGTGGGCAAACATATATACCATCACTGTGGGCAAACATATGTACCAGTCACTGTGGGAAGTTTGTATTTATTATCAGACACTGTACCAGTCACTGTATCAGTCACTGTACCATCACTTCAAGTAACAGTCAATGTGAGCAAATTATGTACCAGTCACGGTGGGAAAGCATGTGTACCAGTTAGTGTAAGCAAACATATGTACCAGTTACTGTAAGAAGCATATGTATCATTTACTTTGGACAAACATATTTACTACACTGTAAGCAAACATGTACCAGTAATTGTGGGCAAACTTATGTACCAGTCACTGTGAGCAAACTTTTTGAAACCAGTTACTGTGGCAACGTTATGTACTACCACTGTGGGGAAAACTTAATGAACCAGTTATTGTGGGCACCCTTATGTACCAGTCACTTGGGCAAACCTAATGAACCAATTACTGTGGGCACCCTTTATGTTCAGTCACTGTGGCAAAGACATGCACCAGTCACTGTGGTCAAAAATGGCACCAGTCACTGTTGGCCAACATTTGTACCAGTCATTGTGGACAAACATTTGTATCTGCCACGGTGGAACAAACTTCTGTCGACCCGTTAAACGTATATTAAAAGGAAAGCGGCAAAATCCGCATTAAAAGTGGTTTAAATAGCCTTGGTAACGTACACTTAATCACTCAGGGACCTGGTAATGCCTTGGAACACGTATCAATGCCTACATACCAACCAAATTACAGTCCGCTAGCGTGAAATTCGAAAAAAAACGAGGATTTCATAAATACAAGACAGGATTCCCGTAAAAACGAGGATTTCCGAAATACGAGGATTCTTCGGAAATATGGACCCGAACATCGAGGATTCATTGCTTTTTACTACATCTGATCCTGCCGCAAATGTCGACCCTCCAGGCAGCTCTATGCCACCCAATACCTCCTGGCTAGGGGGTATGATAACTTTGCGCCATACCCGCTATGCGGCACAGGAAGCCCACTATAATGGAGGGCCTACACACGCGCCGGCTGCAACTTTCAGCCCACTCTCTCTACCCTCCAGAGACATGGTCTGATCTTAAGAGGCAAAGGCCTCATTATGTGGAAGCCATAGCAATTTATGGAAGGCAAGTATACTTTTTATATATTACTGTATGTAATACAGTAGTAAAATATATTAATTCACTTCTGTCATAAAAACATTTATATATATATTTTAAAAACATCAATAATCCATAAATTTGGCTTGAGAGAGCGAAGGAGATCCAGGTTCTTTGTATTCTCATTCACTGTTATTATGATTATTATTATTATTATATTATTATTATTATTATATTATTCATATCAGCCCTATTTAAAGGGTAGTAAAGTTCAAAAAAAATCACTGAAAAGTGACCTTATTTAACATAACACCTATAATCAAAATGATACCCACACATAGACAACGGTAAACACACTTGTGGCCCACCCTCCATTTCCATGGCAGCCTTAGCTAAGTAAAGTTAAAATGAAATCGATCATTAAAATTGATTTCTTTTTACCTTAAAATGCACACTGATACCCACACATAGACACAGTTAAACACACTTTACTGACCCCCCTTTTAGTTACATGGCAGCCCTATTTAAAGGGAAAGTAAGTCAAAAATGAATTTTGATCAATTATTAAAAATTGATTTGTCTTTCAAAAATGTCATCTTCAAATATTTTATTTTACACTCCAATTAAAAATGTTGTGTTACCCACAAAATCTACAAATACAAGTACACACCCAGCTACTGATGCTCCTCTACACCCACCAACTTTTCCCTTTCCATGGCTACAATACACACAATATTATAAAAAAAAGTACTTAGCCAGAATAAGGTATAAAATCATTGCCATAGAAATATGATTGACTTTAAAAGCAACTATAAACATATTGCCTTATTAATCTGTATTTCAAGCAGAATATCAAAGTATATAATTAAATATCCCTTTAGATATATCATTCATTATGTATTTTTTTATTAATTGCAGCGGAATCATCCTCTGATACCACACCACCACCACCGTCCCCACCAGAGGAAGCACCATGGGAGTCTCCTGGTGCCAGTGAGAAGGTAAGTGCAGCCTATTAAAAAAAAATTCTCATTTTCATTTGAACCAAGGCCACATTACAGCGCACACTCCAGAAACAAGCACATGAGCACTGTTTCCGGTGCGCTCTTGGGTATTCCCATGCGAGTGCATATCGATTGCGCAATGGTGCAAAAATTGAGGACCACATTAATTGTGCCCACTATTGTGTGCTTTTCACGTTGATGTGGCCAAGCCCTTTATCCAAATTTTAGCATATTTTTTGACAACTTCTCCGAGAAATGTTTTAGTAAATGTATTCGAAATTTAATAACAGTGAAGTTAAAATAAATTTCCTTTTTTTTAGCACTACCCACCAAACTACCCCTCCAGGCAGTCCATTGCCCCTCCAGGCAGTCCATCGCCCCTGGAGGCATCTGGCATCAGCCAGACACGTAAGTGCATCCTATGCATTTTTTTCTCTTTTATGACCTTGATTGTCAGCAAATAATTAGTGAAGTCATAATTAATTGAATTTTATTATTTTACTGATAAAAATCTTTGTAAAAAAAATGCAACAAATCTATAATTTGCTTGAGAGACAGATCACAGTTCTTCTCATTTCTCATTCCCATTTAGGTCCCCGACTCTCCATTGTTGGGCTGTATCTTGTCCCTCATTTTTTGAGCTTAAGTCACGAAATTTGTCCAAAATTCTAAAATTATCCAAGAAATGTTCACTACGTAGCCTTTTAGGAAATGTTCTCATACATGTAATATTACTAATGGATGGACAGTGATTGTTGAAATAAAACATTTTTTTTTTTCAGAAGCAGGACCAGCCTCTACAGGCCCTCCACCCTCCCATGCCCTCCACCCTCTCCAGGCCATCCACCCTCTCCCAGCCCCTCCACACCTCCAGCCTCTCCATTCCCTCTGGTTAATGAAATGTTATATCAAACTATTAATATCTGTATTTTCCCAGTTGTAAAATCCAAGCTACATGATGCACATTGGGTACTGTGGGTTTGACAATGCTTTATGGGGGCTGCACCACTTCCAAAATTTTTTGTATGTGAGCACAGTCCTAGTTATACAAAAACAGAATCTGATACAATTTAGCAATAAACAAATGTTTTATGCCAGCATTACCTACTGCTATTTATCATGATCCCCATGATGCAATAATATCGCTTTAAGGTGGAAGTTCGGTGATAATATATATACTTTAAGAAAAAAAGAGCAGTATTTATCCATCCCAATGACCTTAATCTGCCCATTCAGCATTTAATGCAACAAAATACTGACTTCCTGTTTGCAGGACCCCTAATAGAGATCTTTATGGTCTTGCCCTTGAGCCAGTCCCTGGGTTGATTCAGTTGTCAGTAGCGAATGAGCATGTGTAACCCATCCAACAGCCAATCAGTAGAAATCACTGTTACCATACCTAGGTAGCATAACATAAACGAAGATTTTAGAATAATGGTATTTTATACTGAGCTTTCCTTTTTATGACATACCGCAACTTATGCATTGCAGTACCATGTATGTGTAACTAGCTGTCAGGTGCAAAATTGCATCACCCGCACTGATTTAGAAATGTGCTCGAACATCTTCAACACAATTCTCTCAATTATCTACCTCCACAGATTTCCAGAGCATACGGCGGGAAATCGCAGAACCATACGGCGGGAGATTCGCCACGTGGGGCAGCGCATGGACCGCCGCCTGACCAACTGGAGAGTGGGGTAATCCAGGCTGGAAAAAATTAATTTTCTTTATTTTTTTTTTAGTATTAGTTTAAAAAATAAAAAGAATTATATTATTATATATAAAACTGTTTTTGAAAAAAAATGTTTTGGGCTTTTATTTTTCATATATATCAAATTATTTAGATAGATTCATAATTCAATTTTTATTTGAAAATTACATACACATATCTATGTTAGCTAGCTATTGTCCTGGTACTTATAATTGTATTACCTTACCATTAATGCCATTACACACACCACTTGGCCACATTCCCCTATATAGTAGTTTGACACACAACAAGGGAAAGAGGCGATGGGGTACTGGGTTACATAATGTCGACTGCGGTTTGCACCATTGTTAAGAGCCAGACAGGCTTGGCCCCACTGGACATACCCCTCCCCCATTGGCTTCTCTCCCTCAGAGTATGCTTCGAGGGAAAGCTGGTGAAGGGTAAGGCTTCATAGGAACAGCACCATTGAGTTACAGCAGCCCACTGCGGTTTGCCACATTGTTTGTGGGCCAGGACGGCTTGGCCCCACTGGACATTCCCTCACACCATTGGCTTCTCTCCCTCAAGAGTATGCTTCGTGCAAGGGAAAGCGGGTGAACGGGTAGGAACAGCACCATGGAGTTACAGACGCGCCAACTGCAGTTTGCACCATTGTTGAAAGCCAGGTAGGCTTGGCCCCACTGGACATACCCCTCACCCCATTGGCTTCTCTCCCTCAGAGTATGCTTCGCGCAAGGGAAAGCGGGTGAACGGTAAGGCTTCGTAGAAAACAGCACCATTGAGTTACAGCAGGCCCACACTTTGTAATATGGAGTACTGCTCTTGGGCCAGGCAGGACTGACCCAGAGCTGAAAGCTAGCCACAGAGTTATCTGTTGCAGCTGTATGAGATGGTCAGAGTAGGTGACACCACAAAGGTGCCTCGTGGAGAGAGAAGGAAGAACAAATATGGGAGTATTGCTTCAGGCCAAGTAGGATCGACCCAATCTTAGAAAAATTAGCCCAGGTAGCTGTTGCGGCAGAGCATTTGTTTTCACAACTTGAATGCGTAGAGCAAGGTAGACCATATATGGCCCTGCCAATAAAAAAATTAGCCATTTGCCAGCTAAGCTGGCATCAGCTAGCCTCTAGGTGGAAAATGGAGGCGAAGGAGCAGTACGGTGCCAGGCAGAGGGCCTTCTCACGGGCATCAGCATTAGGGGTGCTGTACTGAGATGGGATCCACGCCTCATTCATCTTGAAGGCTGCATCACTAACAGCAGCAGCATCTGAAACCTCATCCCCTGCATTTGTTCCCTGGCTGCTCACAGACTGCTGTGTGACATCGTCAGCCTCCTGTCCCCCTGTGCACAATCTTTCCTCTGCCTCGGGCGACAGGAAGATTGTGCATCAGTGCATGGTCCTCCTCAAGCACTAAGCCCCACACATATGTGCGAAAACAGATCCTGAGACTCCTCCTCCGGATCCCCGAAGGTATGGGCCATGTGGGCAACGAACTCCTGATAGAGAGATCAGGGTCCATGCCCACAGTAGGAGCCTCAGGTGAGGAAGGAGCAGGCACAGTATCTACAGTGGCAGCTCGGCTGCTCTGTGCCTGTGAAAGGTGGTGAGTAAGGCTGGGTAATCCGTCTACTACCCCCTTCCTTGATCAGAAGGGATAGCCCTAGCACGGCTACCCCTAAACATATCGGGTACAGTTACCCGGCTGCCCTGCGAAGGGCAAGGTAGCTCCTGGCCAGAGCCTTCAGTAGGCTCTCCTCTTCCTCTCCCTCTCCCTCCACGTGCAGAAGCACCCCTGCTCCTGGCTCTCCCTCTTGCCCTGCCAGGCATTTCCCTCTCCCAAATTTTAACAAACAAACAAAAAACAAAAACAAAAAAAAAAAAAAAAAAAAATATATATATATATTATATATATTATTATACAACACTACACACAAAAGACAAGCAACAAAACAACACAGAAACAACAAGCAAACAAATAAACACAAAGCTTTTTTTTTTTTTTTTTCACTAAAAGCACAAATAGGACACAGACACCACCTACAGCAAACAGCGATCAGACAGCAAAAGCTGCTGATTGCTGCTAAAGGCAGCACTGTCAGCTACACAAAAACACACACACTGACACACAGATACAGAAAGACAAACAAAAAAAACAGGAAACTAGACCTCTAAAAGGTCTAACACAAAATTTGTCCAAAGGACTTATAGGGGGGTTAGTCCTTAAGGATTTTTCGCGGACGGGATAAATCCGTGCAGATCCGGTTCGGATCCGCTAACCGGCCATCCCTAGTCGCTATGGGTAAACATTATACCCCAGTCAACGTGGGCAAACTTTATGTAACAGTTAATGTGAGCAAAGTATATTTACCATTAAGGGCATGTCCACCCCCAAAACTATAATCCCTCCACTACTGGCCCCACTACTGTAGTGTAAAATCCACCAGGATACTGCAGAGTCCATATAGGACTCTGCCTCCTTCTCTCCTCCAGAGAATTTTGCCATGCTCAAGAGCCCCCCCCCTCTCCCTCCCTCTCACTTCTGTTTTGGTCTCCCCCCCCCTAGGGTAAAATCCCTTTCCCATCTGATAGTTCTTGCTCCCCCAGCCCCAACCGCATTAGTATATTGCAAGAAAGTCCCCCATCATTACTTACTTACCTCTCTATTTTACCGTTCTCTGCACTACCGGCAGCTGCGTCCGTGATTGGCTGCCTGTCAGCCAATCACAGACACGGCTGCCGGTCTGGCCCCTGCTTGCAGTTCTATAGCAGCAAGGGACTGTACGGCGAAGGAGAGAGTAAGGTAAATAATGATTGGACACTTTTTTTGCAATAGTACTAATCGGTTGGGGCTAGGGGAGCAAAACTATCATATAAAAAGTTTTTTTTTAAAGGGCCCTTTAACTGTTGTAAACATGTACCAGTCAATGGAGGCTTACATATGTACCAGTCACTGTAGGCAAACATACAGTACATACAGAGGTGAGGTCTTAAAAATGTTTCCAAGATTAGGGGCCAATTAAAAGTAAGGACCTCTCCCCTCTTTTGGGGGAGAAGATGGCTAGGGGGTTGGAGGAGATTTTAAACTAGGTATGGAGGAAGGGTACGTTGATATAACTACACAGGGGTAGATAGAGAGTTAGGGATCAGGGGGCTAATTACCACAATGGATGGAGGAGACAGCATAGAGGATAAGAAGGCATGTACGACCATGTATGGAAGTAAATCAATTGATAATCTAAAATGTATGTTACAAATGCAAGAAGTCTGGCTGGAAAAACTGGGAAACTAGAACACAAGGAAAGGTATGATGTGATCTGTATAGCAAAACATGGCTTAATGATTCACACGATTGGACAGTAAATATTGAAGGATACTCCTTATTTGACCTGACGAGTTAAAAAAAAGAAGGGGGAGTATGTATGTATGTTAAACAGGAATTGAAGCCAAATCTAAAGATGGAATAGATGGGGGTTAACAATTATGGCAGAACAATATGGGTAGAGCTCTGTACAGGAAGCAAGAAGGTGGGTAAATTAATTATTGGGGTATGTTATAAGCCACCAAATGCCGGGAGGAGGTGGAAATGAATCTCTCTATGCAGTTGGCAAGGGCTGTTGGTATGGGGCATGTTTGGAGTATGGGGGATTTTAACTACCCTGACATAGATTGGAGTAGGGGACTGCCAGCACCTCAAAAGGTATAACGTTCTTAATTTCCTATATTAGCATTTTCTTTCACAGATGGTAAAGTTCCTACTAGACAGAATGCGTTGTTGGATCTGGTGATATCTAATAACCCTGACCTCATTTTACAATATAGGTTGCAAAAAACTAAAGTGCACTGGTTTAACAAACTTTAACTTTAGGAAAGCTAATTTTATGCTGTTAAAGGAATCACTTCTGCTCTAGACTGGGGGAAATTATTTCTAGTAAAGATACTGAGGCAGGTGTGGACCACTTTTAAAGGATTTTAAACTTTACATTTCTAAATTTTACTTTAGGGAACAAGTTTAAAAAAAAGGTCCACTCCTGCAGGGCTTAATGCCCGTAAAAAGGGAAATGGAAAAAAAAAAAGGCTTTTAAAATTTTGAATGAAGAAAAGCTTAAGTATAAAAGCTGTAATAAAGT
This sequence comes from Hymenochirus boettgeri, assembly GCA_019447015.1. Taxonomy (NCBI): domain Eukaryota; kingdom Metazoa; phylum Chordata; class Amphibia; order Anura; family Pipidae; genus Hymenochirus; species Hymenochirus boettgeri. Next base: position 103,797,186 of record CM033474.1, on the reverse strand, counting down.
GCAGAAAGCAATTAACTAGCTAAAATAGAAAATGAAATAGGATCCGAACAAAGCAAGTCCAACCCCAAATGTTTTTTAAGCATATAAATGGTAAAAGAAGGAGGACTGAGAATGTGGACCCTAAAACAATGGGGCTGGGTGGTTTGAGGATGCCAAAAAAGGTAATGTGCTAAACCGTTTTTTTCACCAGTTTTAACTATAGAGAATCCTAGTCCTTACAGCAGGGATTGTATAATATGCAGGGAGAAATAAGAAGTATTCACATTGGCTAATGGGGGTATGTTACGGAGAACCCCAGACCAGATGGATTGCATCCTCTCAATATAGGAAGGATATGAATGAGAATGAGGAATATTCACTCTGGTTGACAGAGGAATGTATATGAATAAGCCCCAGGACTGGATGGAATACATCCTCGGATCTTAAAGAGCTTAGTCAGTTTTATCAAGGCCACTCTTTCTTATCTTCCAGATTCACTTTGTCTGGTGATGTACCCATGGATTGAAACAGCTAATATTCAAAAAGAGTATTCATTCACAGCTAACTATACTTGTTTTTCATTTGTCAAGTTCGTGCTATACTAGATAAGGTCAATTGTGGTTAGCGACAGATGTCCTTTTTAAATTAAAAAATTGAAATGACTACCAAAAACATATAGAGTATTCTTCAGTTTTCTCTAACCATTATTATTTGACTTGACCTACAATATATTTTAAAAAGTATGTAAACTGAAAAAAATACTTTGCTTTATCTTAATCAAAAAATGAATACATATAATTAGCACCATCTTTGGGGTGTGTGTTGCTGCATGCCATCCATGCTGTACTCATTACCCCCCCATGATTAATCTATATTATGAGTAATCTGAGGGGGTAAGCATGCTCAGTATTCAATACAGCAGCAATGTAGAGAGTTTCTCACCATGCAAATCACTCATATAGTACAAACTGTTACTGTCCACACAACGAAGAGTTTATGACTAGAGATGTACTGTGGGTTCTATAGAACCCAGTTTGAACAACTCCAAGGTTCGAAGTCCCAAAACCCAAAACGATTTCGGTAACCCTAGAATTTGTAATATCGGTAACCCTCGAAAGTAGGGTTCGATTCGGTAACCCTCGAAAATAGAATGTGGAAGCTCGAAAACAGCCCGATCGAGAGGAAAGATAGTTTTTAAAATGAGTTTTGGTTATATTTACAGGTTCCCAAGACCATTCTCCAGGTCCCTGTGTTATTTACAGTAACCTACTATTACTATTTCATCCTTAAAGGATAACTATTGCCTCAATGCATTTTTTTTTTCTTATTGCTTTAAAAAGAGTAAAGGTATGTAGCCCCCCCATACATTTTTTTCCTGATTTTGAGCCTCTCTCTGCCTTCAATTAGCCATGTTGTAAGGGGGCATAACAATTCTGTCTGCTTTTAAATGTCATTCAAAGCTATTATGCGAGAAAACACCCACCATTGATCAGCTTTATTATGTAGGCTGTATCCTAACAGGACATTTCAAGTTTGTTTAAAGGGCATCTATAGTGAAAAAAACACATTGCCTTTTGCAAATTAAAATCATGTACTCTGTGCTGCCTTAATCCTCTCTGTCAGTGACTCTGTTAACCATGGTGTCAGATCTGTGTGCAGCACTCCCCCCTTCCCCCTCCCCTCTGTTACCCCTCCTATGTCTCAACTCCGGCTAACCACAAAGTTATCATGTGCAGTAGGAGTTTAAAAGTTCAACATCCTGAAAACACACACCGCACAGTGGCAATAGAAAGCAAGCTGTCCTGGAGACAGGGAAAAGAAGGAGAACAGTACAGTTTACGATCTCTCACTTTGTGACCCATCATCAATCAGTGAAAGCTATTAAGAAGGGAGTCAAGTGCAGCCTTATATCTACCATCAAGCTACCTCTCTCCCATGCTAATGCTGTTATCTCTACGTTTATTACAGAGCAGGGATGGATCACGTCACAGTTGATTGACAGTCCAAGTAGGAGTAGAGGATGCAATCTCTATTTCTTCTAACTGGTGTATCTCAGGACAGAGAGGGAATCTGAAAAAAGTGAAGACACTCTGGGGGTTGTGGGGAATTATAGAACACATGGAAAGAAAGAAAATAAAGTTCATTTTCCCACTATAGATGCCCTTTAATTGGCAGAGGAGGAGAGAGGTCGTTAAGATGTTCGAAACTGATGAGTTTCGTCCCGTTTTCGAATTTTCGAATTTACAGTTAAATTCGAAATTCAAACGGACCCTAGAAGTCTTGGAGAAAAAAATTCGAAAGTTTCTATCAATTTGAAGGGTGAAATAGTCATAGTAGGTTACTGTAAATAACACAGGGACCTGGGGAATGGTCTGGGGAACCTAATAATATAAAATTCATTTAAAATCTATCTTTCCTCACAATCGGCTGTTTTCAGCTTTCGCGGCTATTCGAGGGTTACTGAAATCGAACATTACTTTCGAGGGTTACAATATCACAAATTCGAGGGTTACCAAATCAGCTTGTACATTCGGGGTTGGTGAAATCGGCACATACATTCAGGGTTACCGAAATCATCTATTTCGATTTCGATAATCATTTACTTTCGATTTCGATAATCATCTACTTTCGATTTCGATAATTATCGATTTTTCGATAAAACCGAAAACTCAGAAAATTAGAGTTTCAAAAAATCCGGGAGTTCCGAAGTTTCGTTGGGACTTCGAAACCGCTGGATTCGATTCGAAACTGGGTTCTATTAGAACCCAAAGTACATCCCTAGTCGTAACAGACATTCCCAACGCCAATGACAGTGTTATGTTAATTAGCCCCTGGGCCATCTAGGAGACGGCTTTTAGCACTCATCTTTGTTGTATGATATCAAGAGGGCAGCACGGCTATTAATGTAGTAATGATTCAGCTGCGGAAGTGTGACATATAATGGGGTGATTTTTTTTTTTATTGTGTCCTTTAAAATGGATAGAAACTTTCAAATTTTTTTTGAATTCTAGAATTCTATGGGTCCATTTTTGAATTTTTTATTACAGTTAAATTGAAAAATTCAAAAAAAAACGGGAGGAAATTCATCAGTTTCGAACATCTCTATTTATGACAATAAGGCACTTGAAATCTAAAATGCTTCAGTTTGGATGTATAAAGAAGAAATATGAGGAAGAATCAACAAAAACAGTACAGTGATAGATGGGAAGAATTATAGTTCCAGTAAGGACAGTTTAAAAAAAAAAAAATTCATTTTAGATATCCTTTAAGGTATTTACGGCAATTAGAAAAACAACAAATTATGCGTTAACTAAGGTATGTCTTAGCAATTTACATCACATTCCTGTATTTACTATACGTGATGTCTAAAAGCAATACTCAGTAAACCATCAATAAAACTCCCTTATTAAAGGCTTAACATAAATGTTTAGTAGAAAAGGTATTGCCAATGTTAGCAAAGGTGCGACCATTTTGTATTTTCAAAATGTTTTACTAACCCTCTTAACTCTTAGCAGAAACAAAAGTACAGTAAGATATACAGAAAAGAAGGAAGAACCAGTAAGCACAGCACAAGATACATTTTGTCAAGCCAATATCAACAGAAACTGTATCTATTAATATCGTTGATCTGTCTCATATTTCTTTATACATCCAAACTGAAGCATTTTACATTTTAGATTTCAAGTGCCTTATTGTCATAAATAGAGATGTTCGAAACTGATGAATTTCCTCCCGTTTTTGAATTTTCAAATTTAACTGTAAATTAAAAAATTCAAAAATGGACCCATAGAATTCTAGAATTCAAAAAAAATTTGAAAGTTTCTATCCATTTTAAAGGACAACAATATAAAAAAAATCACCCTCATTATATGTCCACACTTCCAGCAGCTGAAATCACTTACTCACATTAATAGCCGTGCTGCCCTCCCTTAGATATCATACAACAAAGATGAGTGCTAAAAGCCCGTCTCCTAGATGGCCCAGGGGCATAATTAACATAACACTTGTCATTGGCTGTTGGGAATGTCTGTTACGACTAGGGATGTACTTTGGGTTCTAATAGAACCCAGTTTCGAATCGAATCCAGCGGTTTCGAAGTCCCAACGAAACTTTCGGAACTCCCGGATTTTTTGAAACTCTAATTTTCTGAGTTTTCGGTTTTTATCGAAAAATCGATAATATCGAAATCGAAAGTAGATGATTATCGAAATCGAAAGTACATGATTATCGAAATCGAAAGTAGATGATTATCGAAATCAAAAGTAGATGATTATCGAAATCGAAAGTAGATGATTATCGAAATCATTAATCATAGAAACAGTAATCTTTTATTAAGATACTACTGAGAAACAATAACAGAAAAATTGCAATTGCTTACATTCTTTTCCAAGCCATGCAGGAATCAGTTTACAGTAAAACAGGATTAACAAGCAGAAGCAGAAGCACGTGCTTAGCAGTTGAGTTTCCAAAAAGTTGTATTCACTATACACAAGTACCAAGTCAACTATTTACATACAATGTTTTATCCTTACCAAAACTATTCTGCTGGAATATTTGTGCAGAGATTCCAAAATTAACTTTCTAAGTGTTTAGCAAGTTAATTTTTTTTGTTAGGATCTCAGGAAGATAAGTACGCGGAAAAAAGTTATTTATTATGTCCTAAGGATCCTAATTTCCCTATTAGGTAATAAGGGTAGGCCACACTTGAACGTTTTTTGCACGTTTGTGCATGTGTTTTGGGCACATGATTGCGCGCGTGTGATTTTGTTTTAATGGAAAACGCGGTAATGCAAACATTCCCATCACGATTTCCGATGCACATGCAATTGTGCATACATCCAATTCCAATAGATTCTTATGCACACTGAACCTATGGGTGCTGGCTCTGATACGTTTCCAGAACGAAAAACTGCTATATTCGCATGTGCAAATGCACAAGAATTGCGCACGCAATCGCACGCGATAATGCACATGATTCCATGCGCGATTCCTGCCCGTTGCGGTGTGGCCTCAGCCTTAGTGCATCTAGTCCAACCTTTACCCTCCTCTTTAACCCCACCAGTTGATCCAAAGGAAGGCAAAAAAAAAAAGCTAAAGAGGGGTAGAAATAAAAATAAAGTGTCTGCTGCATCAACAAGAGTACAACTATATGTATTAATACCTGTAATTCTCAATATTTTTTTATTTTAGAAACTTATCTAGCCCAGCCCACATTAAAAGCTATTAAATGAACTTGTCATTACCACAAACTGGCAGAGATCCCGGGTTTACAGTTGTAAGAAACCTTTACTAACCTGTAGGTAAAAAAATATTTATTTTCATCTTAAAGGATGTCCACGAGTCCTCTGATATGACCTATTAGTGAACTCTGCACGAGAGCGTTTAATAATGGCCCATTATATATTTAATAAATGATTATATCCCCCCCAATTTTAACAGCCTACTTGTCTAATCTTCGCTCCATAGTCAAGCCCTCTATTCCCCTTATTATTTATTACCCTTCTCTCAACTTGATTTCTAAGATATCCCATTTGTATATAAGAATTCCAAAACTGCACTGCATATTCCAAATGAAGCCTTACCAGTGCCTCGGAAAGATGAGAATAATATTTTTCTCCCTTAATTGATTCCTCTCTTTACACAGTACCTATCCCAGGGGAGCCCATAAAGAGTCAAAGTGTTTTGTCTTCCATGTAGATTATCTGTCAATCCCTCCATACAGTGCTGGATTGTGTAATTCCAGATGTGGCATCACACACAGGTTGAGGTAAGTGCCTGCACTGCAAGTAATATCAAAGGAGCTGGAGCCAGGTGCCAGCCAAGGTAAGCTTTTAAAGTTAAATTGAGTTTTTACCACCACAGTGTTATACTTCTTTTTCACATACCATCAGTGTCACCTTTTCAGTTACCACTAGTTCTCTCTTTCTTTCCCAGAATCCATCAGTGTCACCTTCTTTTTCCCATTTACCACTAGTCTCATACCACGTGTCCTCTTTACCCTCGAATGTAGCCTTAGATTTTGGTAACCCTCGAATGCCATTCAATACCCTCGAATTTATGTTTGGTAACAGACTAATTGGTCATAACCCTCAAATGTAGCATGCGGAAACACCACAATTGTCAATCGTGGGGGAAGGAAAGTGCGTGTTGTTGGGGGTCCTGCAGCTTGAAACCAGGACCCCATTGCCTCTTAGAAGAGCCCTGGGGACATGTCTTCTTTCTTCTCCATCTGGAGACACCAGAGCCACTGATGTCACTGACACCATGCAATGTCACTGCGGCAACCAGTGACAACGCCGGCGCTGGCGACATCAGCGGTGCCAGTGTTGTCGGTGTCGCTTTCTTCTGCTCCAACACTGTGATGACTTCTTAGCTCCGCGAGGTTTGCACCTCTTTATATAGGTTTGCTGAAGGACAAAACCCAATTGTGATATAAAAAAATTAAATAAGATTGGATAATGTGTGATCATATGATTTGCAAGCATTGAAATCTTAACCAATCACAATTGGATTTGGTCCTTCAGCAAACCTATATAAGAGGTGCAAACCCTGCAGAGCTCAGAAGTCATCACAGTGATGGCAGAAGAAAAAAGGCGCCGACAACACTGGTGATGCTGATGTCGCCAGCGCCAGTGGTTTCGCCGGATTAGAAGAAAAGAAGGCATGACCCCAAGGGTTCTTCTAAGAGCCATGGGGGGTCCTGGTTTCAAGCTGCTTGTGCTCGGGATGAGGTCCTGGTTTGAGCTGTGGGGCCCTTAATCCCAGAGGACACTTGTCAGTGCCACAAGGGCCCTTCCAAGGGCCCAAGGGCAATTATAATTCCTGGGGAGGGGGTCCTGGCTCTAGCTGTGGACCCTTAAGCCCCAAAAGGGCCCTTCCAAGGGCCACAAGGGCACTTATAAGTGCTGGGGAGGGGGTCCCAGATCGTGCTGCGGGACCCCTTAAGCCCGAAGGGCCCTTGTAAGGCCACAATGGTCCTTCTAATGATATGGGAGGGGGGTCCCCGGGTTGAGCGCAGGACCCCCGAACATCGCGGGTTTTCGAAATCAGCCGGTTGAGGCTTAACGAACGTTCAGAAATCCTCGTACATTCAATCGAACATTCAAGGATTGCCGAAAATGGCCAGCAGAAAAGGGAAGAAGCACGTGTGTGTGCTACATCCGATTTTTTGCAGTTCTACCCCGCAGGGACGTGTTCCCCAGACCATCTCCCAGGTCCCAGAGGCATTAACCTAAGTTACCATCACTGTATTTTGAAAAGTTCAGCTTAATTTTCCAAACTATTTCCCCCCATTGACTTCATAGGTCAGTTTCCGAACTTCTGAACTTTTCTTACTTTTACGAGTTCGAAAATAAATTGAACTTCTCAGTGAGATTGGAGGCCAGACCCCTACTCCCTACTCCCTCCACAAGATCTCCCATAGCGTCCAAGATCTGTGCAGCGACCAGCCATTTTAACAACTAATAGCGCATATGAAGGAACGTACACGAGATCAGCTGTTTTGAAAGACCGGACCCGAACTTCTGGAACTGAACGGAAGTTCGGGTCCATTCTTTAAACAGCTGATAGCACGTATGTTCCTTCATTCGCGCGAATAAGCTGTTTAAAAACGGCTGGTAACTGCACAGATATCAACAGTGCCTGGTTCATTGGTAATTTTACTGTTTGTAGCCTGTGAGGTAGGAGGTTGCTTGCCCCTTGTAAATTGCAACCCGCATCGGGGAGATAGAGAGAGCCGGAGCCTGGAGGAGGAGATGCAACCGAGGAGCCATTGACCATGGCGTCTGGATGAGTGCAGCAGGAGAGGATGAACAGCCGATATACGAGCGCTCCATACCTGGCTGAGATTGTAGAGGTCCTGAGAGGGGTAAGAGCCACCCTGCCAAGCAGGTATACGCAGCTAATTACCACCACATTCTTGTTTAGGATCGAACTGATAAGCCGTTTGTTACAGCTAAGGTTTTCTATACTAAATTGGCATCAACTATGAACACCGCATCAAGGATGGTTCCGCTTTAGTGTATGGAATGGACACATAATATATGAGTGAATAATAATATGATGATAAATGGCACTTTAGGAGCACAGGACACTTTATCCATTGTAAATATTGATACTCAGTACTAGATGTATCCATATGTTTATATTTCAATGTATCCCTGTTTATCATATTATTTGTAGCTGTTTTTTATTGTAATAATATGTATAAGGGTTAGTTTGGTGGGAAAAGAGATAGATACTGTTAAGGGAGATTCTTTATTTGGTGACAGTATTAATATATTCAGTTTTAATAAACTTGCACTGACAATACCATGTTATATGTAATTATTGACATCCTATATGTAATATGGGTATCTGGTGTTTACTGAGTCCAAACGTGTGCTATACGGGATTCTTAGGTAATCTTGCCATTTGTTTATTAATATATGTTAGTTTATCTTAAGCACCACCTGTAGAGAGATTGTTTGAACTCATATCAGTTTCAAAATTTCAATGAGATTGAGCAATAGCCAGCTCCAACCCTCATCTATCTTTTATATACTTCGTATATACCTGACGAAGGTGCTCAGCACCGCAACGTTACATACGGTGTATTTGATGTATCATAAACACCCATATGCATTAAGACTGGTGTGCACGGTCTCTCAAATTTATTCTTAGATTGGACGCAGTCCTACTGGAGCACCCAGCATTAACGTCTCTGCCTGGAAGGGTATGAGTGTGCTTAATCATTTCTTACATGAGCAATACATTTGAGGGTTACTGAATCGAAGGACTACAATTCGAGGGTTAATAAAATCAAAGGCTACATTTAAGGGTTACCGAAATCTAATGATACATGCAATGGTTACCGGCATGAATTGCAGCATATCAGGACCAATACAAAATAATCAGATTTTAATGCTGTTATTTTGATTTTTTTACTTCCATACTCATCCTAGCAAAAGTTTCTAAATGTACCTGTTTTAATTGCATTAGATGTGCTGCTTAGCAGTCTTATGCTCTACTTTAGAAATGCTCAACGCCTTAACCCATGAGGTTACAGGTTCAGTTCCTCAAAATTATTTATGAAATATTTGTTTTATTTTTTCCGCATTGTTTATAGAAATAAATTGCAAAGTAAGTATGGGGGGGTTTTGTATGGAAATTAAAGAAATGTTGGCGGAACAGAGATTGTTGAAAAAAACTATTGCACACTGTTAAATCTCTAATGAGTCTGAGAGGCAGAATCTGCTGTAACATGATCTGTAACTAAAGGCAGGTCTATTGTTTAATTTGGCTGTCGAGATTATAAGCAATTATACTGCATGCACTTAGTCTTCCAGCAAAGCAAAGAGGAGGATTATGGGAGCTGACCTCTAGTACTCACTACACCCCAGCAAATGCAGGGGTGTGGCACTACTTTTGTATCTTTGTAAATGTGCTCTATTGGACAGTGTTGTCTGTAGACTTTGTTCCCCTTAATGTATGCAACATGTCCAGCATTTATATAGCAATAGCCAATAAATAACAAAATTTTGCAGCGAAGTAACTACATAGCTACCGTATATACTTGAGTATAAACCCGAGATTTTCAGGCTGAAAAATCAGCCGGAAATACAACCTCGGTTTATACTCGAGTCAGACATTTTGCTACCGGTTACTAACTTGGACGCTGCTCGCTCGCTTCTTCCTCCGCCTGTTCTGGCGCACCGGCTGACGTCACGACTGCCCGCGCAGCGTAGTGACGTCAGCCGCCACCAGTAGAGGGAGAGAGTGAGAGAGCGAGCAGCGGTATATGGACAGATCAGCCTAAGCACTACTCACATGTTGCCTCGCACTGGGCAAGGAAGAAGGAAGTTCTGGAATCCTCCTACAGGCTGCTGTACCCGATACTCCACGTAATCTGTCTGGGAATGCCCCTCAGCAGCTCCGGCACATGGTCCCCCCCACACCACCAGGCTGTCCCTGCACTGAGCTGGGGAAATCCCTGCCTGTTCTGGCACGCCGGCTTGTGACTGAATCACTTCAATAAGGATTGGATTCCCACTACAGAGATGCACACTTACAAGTAAGTCCACTGAACTGTGGTGGGGGGGGGGTGTGCAGATGTTTGGAAACTACATCTCCCAGCTACTAAAGCATGCTGGGAGTTGTAGTTTCCAAACATCTGGAGTGGCTTTAGTTGCTTTTAAATGGACAGCAGAATTCTCATACAGTAATAGCCATATACAGTATGGCTATTACTATATGGGACTGTACTTGGGAATTCTGCTGTCCATTTTAAGGGCAACTAAAGCCTCAAACCAATACAGAATCAGAAGGCAGTAGTGGTCATAAGTTCTACCCTCGGTTTATACTCGAGTCAATCACTTTACTACTTTTTTCAGGTAAAAAGGGTACCGGTCTTTATACTCGGGAACGGTTTTACAAGTATATACGGGTATATAAATATTCCATATAGTAAGTTAACCCCCTTTTCATGCCTATCCATTGGCCCATATAGATGACTGTGAGATTTATCTTTAGACTGTACACTCAACTTTACTCACAGAATGGTTAACATACAGTATGCTTATTTTATCACTGCTATTTTTTTATTACCTGTTCTACCCCCAAATCCACACCCTGGAAAAGACAGGTAGTAATAATATATAGTACATACACAGCCAAGAACACCTGGCTATTTCCTGTGGCTCTTGTTAGGGCCACCTGCCAGGGACAAATAGTACTTGGCAGGTCTTGGCCTACAGGAAGCCTGATAAAAAGTATAGGAAGGTGGGAATGGTTTCCTGTTTGGTCCTGGGCTGGGCTTTGGGAGTGCCTGCCCAGAGATTATATTTACCCCGCTTACTTTACAGTAGCAGTTCAGGTTCCACAAAATTCCTTAACTCCTGATCACTTCATAGGCCTCATGGAGGCTTCAACTCCCACAAACATATTAGGGAACAACTCCTCCATGCTGTAAAAGAAAATGGACAAGAATGGCTAAATGAGCTTTTAGGTTCTGTACAGCAGTTCAAAGTTCTCAACCCCCCTCCACACAGAGCCAGTCGTTCAAGAGACCTGATCGCCTTAGTCCTAACCAGCAACCTCTTGGGCAGCAAAAGAAAATCTCAGCCAAAAAGAGTAAGGTACACAGAAGGCTCAGTTCCACCCCTCATACCCCTCGCAAGCATAAAAAACCCGTTTCCAGGACCAACAGAGACTCTTCCCCCCCGCCTCATGTCTCTGGCCTACCATTCCATTTCTCTCATACATCCCCTCTCCGTCAATCTCCGCCCCTCGTTCATCCGGCAAACAGATCTCTTGTTCTATACGGCCAGTCAGACACCACTCAAGCAGAAGCCCAGTACCAGTTCATTGCCCTCAACAGCATCCAGTTCACCCTCCCTCTTCCTGAAGCGTAAACTCACCAGACATGGCTGGGCCTTCTATCCCCATCAGGAGCGCGAACTTCATTCACGCCAACGTGTTTTTTGCATCCCCGTTCCGCTACCCAGATGACGTCCCCGACGCAGACACCTGACGTCAGTCCACGCCGAAATGATGACGTCATGCCTGTGCGATCTACCTCAAATGCCTGTTCTCCTCTGGATATATCACGCAAGCTTCTCAGTACAAGCTGTAATGTCGCCAGCTCTCTATCCACCAGTCACTTCCTCGCACCAAGTCACCAGTCACCTCTCCAGCCAAGTCACAGCTCACAGGAGCACCATCCACATCCCTACCAGGCAACTTAGGGGTGAGTCATATATTTCTGGTTATTGGGATAGAGCTTGGGAACTTGTCCTAATTCTTCAATGCTGGGTGAGCTGATATCCCTTACCTTCTACATCAAGTGTTAGGGGAAAAAATTAAATCACTCTTGCAATAGGCCGGATAGCCAACAAACGCATACCCAACCAGTTACTAAAACAGAGGGGACAGAGACGGTAACAATTCTAGAACAATGCTGCAGGAGGAGAGTATTAATACCCCATATAGTAACCATCCCCCAATGCTTATAAATCACTACTGGTCAGTTTTTGTGAAGCGCCCCCTTTGGGACTCCACTTCGACAAGGGCGCTAAACAAAAAAATTGGGAAGGTCAATATATAGACATATTTTCATTAGTACAGGCAGAAAAAGCATTCAGTTGATAAACCACTTAGAAAAACAATGGATTCAGAAGAAAAACAGAAAGCTCAGATGCCAAAAACAATGAACAATTGGATTCATGGGTTTTCTGTTTTTGCTAGCGTACATTGCGAAAAGTACCCATCCCAAGAAGTTCCCTTCCCAAGGGTCCGCCTTGTTTTGTTATTTAAAAATTATTTGGGGAGCATACAAGACCTATGTGGTTCATGTTGGCTCAAATATGACGAGCAATTCTGGAGACACATGGCTGCTAAAGCAGTAATGCAATGGGATTGCCAAGATATGAGCCACTCAAAGAGCTTCCAACAGCGGAGCTCTGGGATCCATCAACAAAAAAAGGACTCTGCTGGCGTTTTAATAAGATCTATTGCAGATGGTATTCCCATGTCGCTACAAACATGATTGTTCATACTGGAGAGTCACACCCTGCAGTAGGATGTTTTAAAAAAACAAGCAAACAAGTACAAAGCTTCTGCCCACTACTACCAAAGGGGAAGAGTCCAGTGAAACTGCAAAAGATGCTACCGTGGCTTTCCCCGTACCCAAGTAGACGGGAAGCATTACTACTGCAAGACGGTTTTGATAAAGGTTTCTTGATACCTTTTAAGAAAACTCCTCTCTCATAACCAGTCCTAATTTAAATCCCCATTACTTAACGAATCCCTAGTTTGGCAAAAATTGAAAGAAGTGAGGAAGGCCGTATGGCTGGTCCTTTGATCACTGGGCATAATTTCTAAAAAGAGCAGGGAAAATTTAGAATTATACACCACCTATCATACCCAAGGGTACATCCGTAAATTATGGTATTGATAAGAAATGACTCATGTACATTACGCATCCTTTGATCGGGCATTGAAGCTTCTCGGGGCAGCTGGCACAGGGGCACTAATGGCTAAAACTGACATCCAATCACTTTAGGCTCCCTTCCGTAAACAGTGAGTGTTTCCATATACTTGGCTGTCACCTCAACAACAAGTACTTTGTGGATATGTCACTGCCATGGTATGCTCTATATCCTGTTACTATTTTGATGTTTTTAGCTCATTTGTATACTGGGTCTTCCGCAAAAGCACACCTTCACTCCTCAACCCACTATTTGGATGATTTTTTTATTTTTCGGACCATCAATACCAACCAATGTTAATTCCTATTGCAAACATTCAGGGAAGTAGCAACCGAATTTGGAGTGTCCATTGCAGAAGAAAAAACAGAAGGACCATCCTCCTAAAATTCCTGGGAATAGAAATAACACACAGAATGTCTTTTTAGGTACCCCAGAAAAAATTTCAGGAACTGACTAGGCACATCACCAACACACCATAGCTGCAAAAAAAAGCAACGCTACTTCAGATGCAACAACTCCTAGTTCATCTTAACTTTGCCTGCCGCATTTTCCCCATTGGGTGTGTATTTTGTAAACGACTATCCCTGACTACAAAAGGCATCCATCAGCCCACCATATATCGCCAATCGTCCACATCAGAGCCGGTGCTCTGCTGCTGTGAGATTGGTTTTAAAGTGTTTAAAGCTAATATTTGGTTTCGGGCAAAAACATATCCCTGGCATACATAATAGTATCGCATACTCCCTGTCTCGTTCCAACCTACAGAAATTCTTCAATCTTGTGCCACATGCAGACCAACAGGGTTGCCAAGTACTACCCTCATATGGACACTCATATCAGAGAACTTTACAAACTGCTAGAGAGTTCCCTCTTCCCCTCGACATTACACGCATAAGTCAAGGTATGTAAGGACGGGATTAACACGGCAAAAGCCATACCCCCCTGCAGAGTAATTTGACACTTCATCACACAATCAACTATTTGGCTAAATCAAGGATTTAGGAATTGCAGCCGTATGGCTGAAAGAAACCCAGCAGCCTTCTCATCATGTTTTAACTGTTAGGCGGCCAAAGTCCAGAAAAGATTTTACATATATATCTATAAAAAATAGTTAAAGGGTGGAAAACTACCACTCACGGCCAAGGCAACAGGCAACCAGTCTCACATGCCTGCTAGCCAGCATCCTTCACATACCTCCCTCAGGCATGTCTGTCAAAATATGAAAACCCTCCTTTTAGTACGGCTTTTTCCCTGGCATTTTATGGGTGCCTTCGCTCAGCGAACTAGTCACACCCTACAAAACTAGAACGGGGGAATTCAGCTGAGTAATTAACACTATTACTACAAATCAAAACTGACGTTCTGCAAAAGGCGAACCATTACCCTAAGAAAAACAGGCTACAACACCTGTCCGGTCACTAATTTGGCTGCTTTCCTTAGCATCCATTCTCCTGCCATGGCCCTATTAATATATCTCAATGGTACATACTTGTCTATATTCCAATTAATTACATTTTCAAGCGCTCCCTAAAGCTTTGCAAATCCCCCCCCGCTCACTCTCTCATCGCACCCATTTAGCATTGGGCAGCTACAGAGGCACATAGATTGGGTTACATCCGTCCTCATCTGTTGATACATTTATTATAATACAGCTCCCCCCCCCCCCCCCACTCATTTGCAGAAAAAAAGCCTGGTGTTGGCTGGGATCTTGGGACATTCATATGTTTACTGGGCAGTAAAACCAATCTGAGTACCCGCCCCTACGGAAGAACGGAAGAAACCTGGCATCCCCCCCAAGTAGGAGTTCGTTGGAGGGGCATTAGAGGACTCCAATGGTCTCAATTGTCCCAGAGGTACTGCAGCTCAGGGGGTTATGTGAATGGGCCAAGATCCTGCTGAGAGGTAAGATTTGGATTCAACATAATGTCCATCTTATAAAGCCTTAAACTGACCTAGTTTTTCCCAAAATGCTCTAGGCAATTCCATCATTATTGTGTCCGATATTATTTCACCAGCACTGGGCCACTGCAAAAAAACTATCAAGCCATTGAGCGTTGCAGGATTAAGCTTAACAAAATGGTATCTGCCTTGTCCCTCAGGCATAAGGAGCTGGAACACAATAACTCCCCCTCCTCAGAAAGATGGGGTACATTTAAATCATAGGGCTTGATATTTTCAATGTTGAATTGCAATCAGCGATAGAATTGGCTCTTACCATGCTAGGGCGGAATGCTCATTGGGGTATAGGCATCCGGTGTGGGGTTTAAATGCATGGGAGCCTAATACAGTTGGTGAGTTATGTGCCTGAAGGGGGGAAAGGCCGTCAGCCAACGGCAACTGTGGCCCATTTCCCCTGGAAGGTGCAGAGACTCCTGGAGTTCTTTGTTGATCTGGTGCCTCTCAGGCCTCAAGGGGCCTGGCAGCTGGCATAGGCTGTTATGGTTAAATGGTTATCCTTGTCAATAAAGCTGCAGCCATCTCTGGTTACCCAAAACCAACACAGAAGAAGAGAATCTTCCATAACAGTACACCCCAAAGGAGCACTATGCTGTTAAGCAGTTGAAATTGAAATTTTATTTGGCCATAGAGCCTGACTTCACAGACAACAAAAAGTAACACAATATCCTTCCTCCCCCACCATACCTCTAAAACCGGGGCGTCCCCCGTAAGTGATCCTATCTTCCACTCAGTGGATACCCAGTCCTAATGCAACCAGTACATACCAATACTATCAATATTGCAGTTGTATTATCAATAGCCTGGATACAATTAAAGTATAAATTATCTTGTTCAGCCGATTATCCAAATGATGTTAGGAACATGTATTCCAGTTGCTCCACAAGCCCAATTAATATAGCAAACATATAAAGGAAAACTGTTACCACAGTATGCGCCCCCGGGTTTTACCATCATCCGGCGGGACTTCCCACAGACGAGATGAGTACTACTGTGACTTGCTCCTGGACTTCACCCTCCTCCCGATTCCTACATCCATCAGCCATAGATGTAAACTCACTTCGCCCTCCATATCTGGTGGTCCCGGGGGCAAGGGCCGCTACACGCTCCACAGTAGTATGCTGTGAAACGAAGAAAACAGGGCTAGATTAGGACATGTGCAAAGGCAACTAGCTGAACTCCCATGTAGTGGTCGGACCAAACAACCCTGGGGGAGGCACCGATGCGCATTTCCCCTCGTGTTCGATTACACACACAGGCTTACTCAGGGTGCTACGTCACTCCCGCTGTTTCCTATGCTTTTAAAGGTAAGTCTTGTTTCCCCTGCTCCTCCAGGATATGTTTGGCCACACTATCCGGGAAATCTCCCCCTTCTTGGTGGCTCTACATGCTCCTGGATTCTTACCGATAGTTTCCTCAGAGTCTTCCCAATATATTTCTTCCACATTCACATGTGATAAGATAGATTACTTGGGAGTTTGACAGGTAATGATTCTTTAATCCTGAATTCCGAACCATCAGGATAAATTACCTTGTCACATCTATCTTCCATTAAGTTACAACACAGACATTTGCCACATTTTCTGTTACCTCTCACTGGGAGGTGTTTGTAACCAAGAATCTATTATACATTCTTGGTCTCTAAAGTGGCTTTTGGACAATCTATCTCACAAATTATGTGCTCTTTTAGCCGTCAGGGTTGAAACCTCCCCACCCTAGTGCCCAATTCCTCATCCTCTGACAAAAGGTACAGTGTTTTTGGAGGATACTTCTTAACTTGGGCCATTCTTGTTAAAGGGCGAGGTAAGTCTGATTTTACTTCCATCTTCCACATTTTGAGATTTTTTGTTGTTCGAAAGAGGAGGTTGTCTTGAGTGGTCGCCCATGTCTATCTCGACCCCTCTTAATAGTTTTTTGGCTATACCCTCTTTTGCTTAGTCTCACACCCAATTCATTAGCTTGTGTTTCAAAGGACTTGTCTCCGAAAGTTCCTTCTTCTCAAAGGAACTGGTACTGGTATTGCTTTTTTGGTATTTTCTGGGTGGTGGCTATTTGCATGCAAAAGGGAGTTAACCGAAGTAGATTTCCTATGCGTGGTTTTTAGCCTACCTCCTTCTTTCCAAATACTGAGATCCAGGAAAGTTATCTTATCTTTCCCCACTTCATATGTTAGATGAATATTTCTGTCATTTCTATTAAGACTGCTATGAAACCTTCTAACCTGTGAGGGAACCCTTCCACAGCAGGAGGATATCATCTATGAATCAGATCCACAACACGATGTGATCCTCAAAACCCAATCGGGTCACCACCTCTGGTACATCTAAATGTTCCCAAAGGCCAAGGTGGAGGCACGCGTATGAGGCGCGCAAGCTGCCCCATTGCCTGCCTCTCACCTGCCTATAGAACTTGTTATTGAACACAAACGTATTGTTATTCAAGATGAAATCTAAGAGGGTTAGCACAAACTGGGATTGTTTCTCCCTTTTCTCACCCACCGTTTCTAGATAATGTCTACATGCTTGAATACCAACCTCAGGAGGTATAGAAGAGTAAAGACCCTCTCATCAAGGGCCACCAATATTATTGATTATCCACTTGAAGGTCATTAATCTTCCTTTGTACATCAGAGGTATCCAATACGAAAGAGCTGAGACTTTTCACAAATAGCTGTAATATCGAATCAACAAATATGCTAATATTTTGTGTTGGTCTCCCCAGGCCTGATACAATTGGTCGGCCTGGGGGAAACCAACACTTTTATGCACTTTTGGAATAGTGTAGCGGTAGGCAGAGGGCATGTTTGATGAACATAAATCTCTTTCCGCCCCACTGATCACAACAATTATTTTTGTGAGTATCAACTTTTTAGTAAATAGATTTAAATCTTTTATAAATTCAAATTTATTTAATTTATTTGTAAAATGTTAAACCCTTCTTAGTACTGACATAGCATTTTCATCTAGTACTGTATCACTATAGTTGATAATTCTCAAACTGTCGATGGTCCCTAGTCTGCCTCTTTTTGGGTAAACCCCCTCTTTCTGTCTCCAATCTGCGTGGGGGAAAAGTGTCCATGTTCTTTTTTCTTCTCCCCTTCTGATCTTTTTTCTCCCCTTTTTCCCTAAAGGGACATTCCTGGTACTCTCTGTGTTATCTTCGTCAGTATTGTCTCCTACTTCCTCCTAGTCCATTTATACACTTACTTTTCTATAATCTTCACTGTCATGTAAAAATTTCCTTTTCTTCTTGCCTTAATCTCTGCTTGAATTTTACTAACTCGTTTTCAAGAGGTACATTAAATTCCATAAATGTTTTATCTTCCTTATGTTTTTCTAGTTTACATTTCCACTCATCCACTTTCCTTCTAGTTCAGTCAGCAATTTCTTATCCTCCTCTTATTATTAGTTCCATTAGTTTAAATGATAAATCTGAGAGTGCTGACTTCCATTTTCCTTTAAACCTTCCCACAGGCTAAATTTGTATTGGGTGGGACTCTCATTCTCAGTCCCCTTGGAATCATGTTATTCTTGACTAAACTATTAAACTAGAATAACTCCCATTTTGCTTTTAATTGTTGTAATAATGCCTTTTTATAGGCCTTCCGTAATGATGTAATCATCAATCTTTTTCTGAAACCTCTGATGTCCCTGAAGTATCAAAGACATCTGAAATGTCAGAATCCCAATCGATGTCATTGATTGCAAATTCCATTGTTGATACAGTCTGCTATATGACCAAATAATGTATATTTTACATGTATATATCCATATGGCGTGCTTGCTGGAAAAGAACAACAAAAGAAACAAGAAATAATTACTCTCTTATCAGCTGGTGTTTGTGCGATACGCCACTCTGCTGCTGGCGGTGCTCCCTGCAACATTATCCCAAAACCAACACAGAGAAGAGAATCTTCCATTACCAGTACACCCTATGGAGCACTAACATATTAAGACGGTGGAAATTGAAATTTTATTTGGCCATAGAGCCTGACTTCACAGACAACAATAAAGTAACACAATATCCTTCCTCCCCCCACCATACCTCTAAAACCAGGGCATTCCCGTAAGTGATCCTATACTTCCTATAAGTGGTATCCCAGGCCTAATGCAACCAGTACATATCCATTACTAACAATAATTGCAGTTGTATATATCAATAGCCTGGATACAATTAAAGTATAAAGTATCTTGTTCAGCCGATGTATCAAAATGATGTTAGGAACAATGTATTCCAGTTGCTCCACAAGCCCAATTATGTAGCAAACATATAAAGAAAAAACTGTTACCCACATATGCTGCCCCCGGGTTTATACCATTATCCGGCGGACTTCCCACAGACGAGATGACTACTGCTGTGACTGTTGCTCCTGGATTTCACCCTCTCTCTCGTTTCCTACGTCCATCAGCCGATAGATGTAAACTCACTTCGCCCGCTGGATTGGTGGTCCCGAGCAGGGTCCGCTACCGCTCCACAGTACTGTACTGTAAACGAAGACACTATGGTCACAGCATTATTGCACTTGTTAGGCTGGGGAACTGGGTCTCTGGTCTTTCTCAATAGTAGCTTTGACACGGGTTTACTCGGGGGGCGGGCTAGGGGGTGTGTGGGGGTGGTGCTTTACCTTTTATTGATGTTCTTTTTCATTGGTCTGTAACCCTGATAACGGCCTGGAAACATTGGGCTGAAATAAAAAAATTTTAACATGCAAAAAAACACATAGATATCGACTTTCGGTCTCTCTCTTAGACCTTTCTCAAGCCATATACATATAATCTGAAGGTTTTGCCATGAAACTAAAAGAAAATTAATTTCTGCTAAAAAAACAAAAAACCAAAAGTGAAACATTTTGTCACCCAGTGACCTTACTAATGATTTAGTTCCTGTCTTACTTTACAAGAACCAAATACTACTTCATATTTAGACTTTATGAATCAGCTTGATTCTTCTTACATGCCATATTCACTTTTAAAATTATACTGTATATTAAGCTGTGGTATTATAATGTAAGGATCCACATGCATGCTTTAACAACATTATCAATATTTTAGAACATAGAGTAACAATGTGGTGGTAGATTAAGGGACACTAACGATTATATTTTCTTATTATATTTTCTTCATTAAGTACATAAAAACTGTAGCTATTATTCACAAGGAGGTGAAAACACTTATTCCCACCTCACTGTGAATAATAGAATGCCTGGGTAACAGTGATACACTTACCTACCATCGAGCCACTTGGGGCTTCTCCCCAGCAGATGACGCTGTGTCCCAACTGAGCTCCTATCTTTGCGCATGTGTCCAATACTAAAGATAGGAGCGTGATCAGGGCAGCGCACCAGTCTGCTGGGAGGAGCCGCAAGTGCAAGCCGGTTGGTAAGTGGGGTGGGGCTGAGCATTCTTACCTACAATTTCATGTACTTAATAAAATTTCCCTAATTCTCTTTATTTACTGGTATCATAAAATTATAACCGTTAGTATTAAACACATTAGTGTTAAATATTACACAGTGTAAATTGCCACTACTGTCCGAAATAACGTGTAGTATCACAAAATAAATATCAATTTAAATAACCCCTATGTCCTTGTATCTATACATGCCACTCCGTGCTCCTATTCTTAATAGGATTTTTTTCTTGCTGCAGAAACAAGTCTCCAACACTATAACCCATAAAGTACTTGGGTAAGTTTATTTGGCTATTAATATTGTTCTCCACAATTGTGTGGAAATTTTTGTTCATATTTTTGTTCAATTTTTATGGTCATTAAATCTTAAACCACAAATATAAACCACATTTATTATTACCATGCTAGACATTTATGGTAGACTGCACACAATAATAATTAGCTTTTGGCATTTACAGAAATAACTTTAAGAAAAAAAAAACATTTGGTAATTGGTAACTTGGTAAAAAAAATGAATCTTAAAACAAAAAAAAATGACTGTACACAGTGTACAATGATAAGATTATAACATATTCACTGTGGTTCCTTTTAGAGAATTTTAATTTACAATTAGTAAAAAAGAGATTATACTATGTTTGTGATGTGTCAATTAAAGCATTCTTAAAAAAAATCAAGCATTAGCACAATGAGCAATAATGTTACAAATTAAATAGCATCCTCCACTCAGCTCTGTATGATGCAGGACTTATTGGATTGTTCTAAATACATAAAAAATGTGAAGGTGACATGGCAAGACTAGATGTTCCAAAGCAAATTGTTAGTATCGATTTGGTTGAGACCTTTAAATGAGACCATTTTATTTATTCTTGATATAGATTTTAAACACTTTCCCATTAACGTGCAGAGAATAGAGCACAGATGTAGAAAATGGATGTAACTTCATAGCTTCAGTGGAAAATTTCTGCAAAATGTCTGTCATTAAAGACGTGTCTTTTCTTGGCAAAAAGCAACAGTATAAGTGGCAGCTAGAGCAACAGATAAAATTGTAAAAGATCATCTATAAAGTTTACTTTGGCTGGCTGCATGGTGCCTAAAGTCATTTAGCTGTCATTGTTTAAATGCTTGTGTGACTCTGACTGTTTTAGCTATTTAGTGTCTAATGGGGAGAGTTGAAAGGTTTTTTGTGAGAGTCTTTGTACCTTGGTTTACAAAAGTCAAAGGAACCAACAAAATAGAATAATGTTAAGGGGTATGGCTGAACATGCATATTTTCTTTTTGTTAAACTGTTGGTAGTTGTCAAACAAGATGAAGATGATACTAAAAAAATTCTTGAATTTTCATGTTGTATTTGATGTTGAATTAAATGTGGAAAGGTGTCTTGTAAACTAAACCAAAGCCTCCTGGAATCAAATAGATGTTTCCAATTAAATAAATTGGAAAAACATTAAAAGATGTTTGCCTGTTTGACTGTATATAAATAATGCAGACAAAGAGGGGTACATTTTTTTTAAATATTTAAAATGTTAATCAAACTATTTAGTGTCCTTGCCTTGAAGAAAACTCAAACAGGTTTTATTAGATAGATATATCGCTGTGATGCTCATGCTGGTTCTCGTTATTTACTACCTGGGTAGAATTGATTTTTACTAGTTTGGGTGATAGTACCCATTATTACATCCCTTAACCAATGTAGCTGTATGGTCAACATTTATTAGCTGATAAATATTTTTAGTGTATTGTCATCACTCATGCATGCAACACAATACAAAGGTTTATACCGGAAATAAGTGGAAATAATAAAAAAATATTAAAAGATAATATAATAGATACAGTTTCTGTTGATATTGGCTTGACAAAATGTATCTTTGTGCTGTGCTTACATGGTTCTTCCTTCTTCTGTATATCTTACTGTACTTTTGTTTCTGCTAAGAGTTAAGAGGGTTAGTAAAACATTTTGAAAATACAAAATGGTCGCACCTTGCTAACCATTGGCAATATCCTCTTTCTACTAAACATTATATGTTGAAGCCTTTAATAAGGGAGTTTTATTGATGGTTTACTGAGTATTGCTTTTAGACATACACGTATAGTAAAATACAGGAATGTGATGGTAAATTGCTAAGACATACCTTAGTTAACGCATAATTTGTTGTGTTCTTAATTGCCGTAAATACCTTAAAGGATATCTAAAATGAATTTTTTTTTTTTTAAACTGTCCTTTACTGGAAGCTATAATTTTCCCATCTATCACTGTACGTTTTTGTTGATCTGTCTCATATTTCTTTATACATCCAAACTGAAGCATTATTTTAGATTTCAAGTGCCTTATTGTCATAAATAGAGTGTTCGAAACTGATGAATTCCTCCCGTTTTTGAATTTTCAAATTTAACTGTATTAAAAAATTCAAAAATGGACCCTAGAATTCTAGAATTCAAAAAAAATTTGAAAGTTTCTATCCATTTAAAGGACAACAATATAAAAAAAAAATCACCCCATTATATGTCCACACTTCCAGCAGCTGAAATCACTTACTCACATTAATAGCCGTCTGCCCTCCTAGATATCATACAACAAAGATGAGTGCTAAAAGCCCGTCTCTAGATGGCCCAGGGAATAATTAACTAATCACTGTGGTCATTGTGGCTGTTGGAATGTCTTTACGACAGGGATGTACTTTGGGTTCTAATAACCCAGTTTCGAATCGAATCCAGCGGTTTCGAAGTCCCAACGAAACTTTCGAACTCCCGGATTTTTTGAAACTCTAATTTTCGAGTTTTCGGTTTTTATCGAAAATTCGATAATTATCGAAATCGAAAGTAGATGATTATCGAAATCGAAAGTACATGATTATCGAAATCGAAATAGTATGATTCGGTAACCCTCGAATGTATGTGCCGATTTCACCCAACCCTCGAATGTAACGATTCGGTAACCCTCGAATTTGTGATATGGTAACCCCGAAAGTATGTTCGATTTCAGTAACCCTCGAAAAAGCCCGCGAAAGCTGAAAACAGCCGATTGTGAGGAAAGATAGATTTTAAATGAATTTACTTATATTTATGTGTTCCCAGACCATTCCCCAGGTCCCTGTGTTATTACAGTAACCTACTATGACTATTTCACCCTTCAAATTGATAGAAACTTTCGAATTTTTTTCTCCCATAGACTCTATGGGTCGCGGTTTTCGAATTTTCGAATTTAACTGTAAATTCGAAAATTCGAAAACGGGACGAAACTCATCAGTTTCGAACATCTCTAGTTACGACCTCTCTCCTCCTCTGCCAATTAAAGGGCATCTATAGTGGGAAAATGAACTTTATTTTCTTTCTTTCCATGTGTTCTATAATTCCCCACAACCCCCAGAGTGTCTTCACTTTTTTCAGATTCCCTCTCTGTCCTGAGATACACCAGTTAGAAGAATATGAGATTGCATTCCTCTACTCCTACTTGGACTGTCAATCAAATCCCTGTGACGTGATCCCCCATCCCTGCTCTGTAATAAACGTAGAGATAACAGCATTAGCATGGGAGAGAGGTAGCTTTGATGGTAGATATAAGGCTGCACTTGACTCCCCTTCTTAATAGCTTTCACTGATTGATGATGGGTCACAAAGTGAGAGATCGTAAACTGTACTGTTCTCCTTCTTCTTCCCTGTCTCCAGGACAGCTTGCTTTCTATTGCCCACTGTGCGTGGGTGTGTTTTTCAGGATGTTGAACTTTTAACTCCTACTGCACATGATAACCTTGTTGGTTAGCCGGAGTTGAGACATGGAGGAGGTAACAGAGGGGAGGGGGAAGGGGGGAGTGCTGCACACAGATCTGACACCATGGTTAAACAGAGTCACTGACAGAGATAGGATTAAGGCAGCACAGAGTACATGAATTTAAATTTGCAAAGGGGCAATGTGTTTTTTTCACTATAGATGCCCTTTAAACAAACTTGAAATGTCCTGTTAGGATACAGCCTACATAATAAAGCTGATCAATGGTGGGTGTTTTCTCGCATACTAGCTTTGAATGACATTTAAAAGCAGACAGAATTGTTATGCCCCCTTCACAACATGGCTAATTGAAGGCAGAGAGAGGCTCAAAATCAGGAAAAAAATGTATGGGGAGGGCTACATACCTTTACTCTTTTTAAAGCAATAAAGAAAAAAAATGCATTGAGGCAATAGTTATCCTTTAAGGATGAAATAGTAATAGTAGGTTACTGTAAATAACACAGGGACCTGGAGAATGGTCTTGGGAACCTGTAAATATAACCAAAACTCATTTAAAAACTATCTTTCCTCTCGATCGGGCTGTTTTCGAGCTTCCACATTCTATTTTCGAGGGTTACCGATATCGAACCCTACTTTCGAGGGTTACCGATATTACAAATTCTAGGGTTACCGAAATCGTTTTGGGTTTTGGGACTTCGAAACCCTTGGATTTGTTTCGAAACTGGGTTCTACTAGAACCCACAGTACATCTCTAGTCATAAACTCTTCTGTTGTGTGACAGTAACAGTTTGTACTATATGAGTGATTTGCATGGTGAGAAACTTCCTCTACCATTGCTGCCTTGTATTGAATACTGAGCATGCTTACCCCCTCAGATTACTCATAATTTATAGATTAATCATGGAGGGGGGTAATGAGTACAGCATGGATGGCATGCAGCAACACACACCCCAAAGATGGTGCTAATTATATGTATTCATTTTTTGATTAAGATAAAGCAAAGTATTTTTTTCAGTTTACATACTTTTTAAAATATATTTGTAGGTCAAGTCAAATAATAATGTTTAAGAGAAAACTGAAGAATACTCTATATGTTTTTGGTAGTCATTTCAATTTTTTAATTTAAAAAGGACATCTGTCGGCTTAACCACAATTGACCTTATCTAATGTATAGCCCGGAACTTGACAAATGAAACAAAGTATAGTTAGCTGTGAATGAATACTCTTTTTGAATATTAGCTGTTTTTCAATCCAATGGTACATCACCAGACAAAAGTGAATCTGAGAAGATAAGAAAGAGTGGCCTTGATAAAACTCGACTAAGCTCTCTTAAGATCCGAGGATGTATTCCATCCAGTCCTGGGGCTTTATTCATATTAACATATCCTCTGTCAACCAGAGTGAATATTCCTCATTCTCATTCATATCCTTCCTATTATTGCAGGGATGCAATCCATCTGGTCCTGGGGCTTCTCCGTAACATATCCCCCATTAGCCAATGTGAATACTTCTTATTTCTCCCCTGCATATTATTACAATCCCTGCTGTAAGGACTAGGATTCTCTATAGTTAAAACTGGTGTAAAAAAACGGTTTAGCACATTACCTTTTTTGGCATCCTCTACAACCACCTCAGCCCCATTGTTTTAGGGTCCCACATTCTCAGTCCTCATCTTTTTACCATTTATATGCTTAAAAAACATTTTGGGGTTGGACTTGCTTTGTTCGGCTATCCATATTTCATTTTCTATTTTAGCTAGTTTAATTGCTTTCTTGCACTCTTTATTACAGCTTTTATACTCCCTGTAAGCCTGTTCTGTTCCTTCCGATTTCAAAATTTTAAAAGCCTTTTTCTTTTTTTCCATTTCCCTTTTTACCGGGGCATTAAGCCATGCAGGAGTGGACCTAATTTTTTTAAACTTGTTCCCTAAAGGTACAAATTTAGAAATGTAATAGTTTAAAATCCCTTTAAAAGTGGTCCACATCTGCTCAGTATCTTTACCTAGAAATAATTTCCCCCAGTCTATGAGCAGAAGTGATTCCTTTAACAGCATAAAATTAGCTTTCCTAAAGTTAAAAGTTTTTGTTAACCCAGTGCACTTTAGTTTTTTGCAACCTATATTGTAAAATGAGTTCAGGGTTATTAGATATCACCAGATCCAACAACGCATTCTGTCTAGTAGGAACTTCTACCATCTGTGAAAGAAAATGCTAATATAGGAAATTTAAGAACGTTATACCTTTTGAGGTGCTGGCAGTTCCCCTACTCCAATCTATGTCAGGGTAGTTAAAATCCCCCATACTCCAAACATGCCCCATACCAACAGCCCTTGCCAACTGCATATGGAGATTCATTTCCACCTCCTCCCCGGCATTTGGTGGCTTATAACATACCCCAATAATTAATTTACCCACCTTCTTGCTTCCTGTACAGAGCTCTACCCATATTGTTTCTGCCATATTGTTTATACCCCCATCTATTCCATCTTTTAGATTTGGCTTCAATTCCTGTTTAACATACATACATACTCCCCCTTCTTTCTTTTTAACTCTGTCAGGTCTAAATAAGGAGTATCCTTCAATATTTACTGTCCAATCGTGTGAATCATTAAGCCATGTTTCTGCTATACCGATCACATCATACCTTTCCTTGTGTTCTAGTTTCCCAGTTTTTCCAGCCAGACTTCTTGCATTTGTAAACATACATTTTAGATTATCAATTGATTTACTTCCATACATTGACGTACATGCCTCCTTATCCTCTATGCTGTCTCCTCCATCCATTGTGTAATTAGCCCCCTGATCCCTAACTTCTCTATCTACCCCTGTGTAGTTCAACGTACCCTTCCCTCCATACCTAGTTTAAAATCTCCTCCAACCCCCTAGCCATCTTCTCCCCCAAAAGAGGGGAGAGGTCCTTACTTTTAACTTGGCCCCTAACTCTTGGAAATCATTTTTAATGACCTCACCTGTGTATGTACTGTATGTTTGCCTACAGTGACTGGTACATATGTAAGCCTCCATTGACTGGTACATGTTTACAACAGTTAAAGGGCCCTTTAAAAAAAACTTTTTATATATGATAGTTTTTGCTCCCCTAGCCCCAACCGCATTAGTACTATTGCAAAAAAGTGTCCCAATCATTACTTACCTTACCTCTCTCCTTCGCCGTACAGTCCCTCTGCTTGCATAGAACTGCAAGCAGGGGCCAGACCGGCAGCCGTGTCTGTGATTGGCTGACAGGCAGCCAACCACGGACGCAGCTGCCGGTAGTGCAGAACGGTAAAATAGAGAGGTAAGGTAAGTAATGATCGGGGGACTTTCTTGCAATAATACTAATGCGGTTGGGGCTGGGGGAGCAAGAACTATCAGATGGGAAAGGGATTTTACCCTAGGGGGAGGGAGACCAAAACAGGAGGGAGAGGGAGGGAGAGGGGGGGGCTCTTCTGAGCATGGCAAAATTCTCCTGGAAGAGAGACAGGAGGCAGAGTCCTATATGGACTCTGCAGTACTCCTGGTGGATTTTACTACACTACAGTAGTGGGGCCAGTAGTGGAGGGATTATAGTTTTGGGGGTGGACATGCCCTTTAATGGTAAATATACTTTGCTCACATTAACTGTTACATAAAGTTTGCCCACGTTGACTGGGGTATAATGTTTACCCATAGCGACTAGGGATGGCCGGTTAGCGGATCCGAACCCGGATCTGCCACGGATTTATCCCGTCCGCGAAAAGTCCTTTTAAGGACTAACCCCCCTATAAGTCCTTTGGACAAATTTTGTGTTAGACCTTTTAGAGGTCTAGGTTTCCTGTTTTTTTGTTTAAAAGCATTGTCAAACCCACAGTACCCAATGTTGCATCATGTAGCTTGGATTTTACACTGGGAAAATACAGATATTAATAGTCTTGTATATAACATTTCATTAACCAGAGGGAATGGAGAGGCTGGAGGTGCTGGAGGGGCTGGAGAGGGTGGATGGCCTGGAGAGGGTGGAGGGCATGGGGAGGGGCTGGAGAGGGTGGATGGCCTGGAGAGGGTGGAGGGCATGGAGAGGGTGGAGGGCCTGTAGAGGCTGGTCCTGCTTCTAGAAAAAAAAAGAGGGTGGAGGGCCTGTAGAGGCTGGTCCTGCTTCTAGAAAAAAAAAATGTTTTATTTCAACAATCACTGTCCAATCCATTAGTAATATTACATGTATGAGAACATTTCCTAAAAGGCTACGTAGTGAACATTTCTTGGATAATTTTAGAAATTTGGACCGAATTTCGTGACTTAAGCTCAAAAAATGAGGGACAAGATACAGCCCAAACAATGGAGAGTCGGGGACAATAAATGGGAATGAGAAATGAGAAGAACTGTGATCTGTCTCTCAAGCTAAATTAATAGATTTGTTGCATTTTTTTTACAAAGATTTTTATCAGTAAAATAATAAAATTCAATTAATTATGACTTCACTAATTATTTGCTGACAATCAAGGTCAATAAAGAGATAAAAAATTGCATAGGATGCACTTACGTGTCTGGCTGATGCCAGATGCCTCCAGGGGCGATGGACTGCCTGGAGGGGGCAATGGACTGCCTGGAGGGGTAACTTATTACAATACAGTAATATAATAAAAAGTATACTTGCCTTCCATAAGTTGCCGCTCGGAATCAATATAATGAGGTCTTTGCCTCTTAAGATCAGACCACTGTCTCTGGAGGGTAGAGACAGTGGTCTGGAAGTGAAAGTGGCGTGCCAGCCAGCGCTGCAGGCCCTCCATTATTGCGCGCTTCCTGCGCCGCACATGCCTTATGCCTAAAGGCATGTTATCATACCCCCTAGCCAGGAGGTATTTGGTAGCATACAGCTGCCTGTCAAAGCTCGACATTTTGCTGTAACACAGGCAGGATGTAGTAAAAAGCAATGAATCATCAAAGTTCCGGTTCGGGTCCATATTTCCGAAGAATCCTCGTATTTACGGAAATCCTCGTTTTTACGGGAATCCTTGTATTTACTGAAATCCTCGTTTTTTCGAATTTCACGCTAGCGGACTGTAATTTTTAGGTATTGTAGGCATTGATACGTGTTTCCAAGGTCATTACCCAGGTCCCTGAGTGATTAAGTGTACGTTACCAAGGCTATTTAAACCACTTTTAATGCGGATTTTGCCGCTTTCCTTTTAATACGTTTTAACGGGTACAGAAAGTTTGTCCACCGTGGCAGATACAAATGTTTGTCCACAATGACTGGTACAAATGTTGGCCAACAGTGACTGGTGCCCATTTTTGACCACAGTGACTGGTGCATGTCTTTGCCCACAGTGACTGATACATAAAGGGTGCCCACAGTAATTGGTTCATTAGGTTTGCCCAAAGTGACTGGTACATAAAGGGTGCCCACAATAACTGGTTCATTAAGTTTGCCCACAGTGGCTAGTACATAACGTTTGCCCACAGTAACTGGTTCAAAAAGTTTGCTCACAGTGACTGGTACATAAAGTTTGCCCACAATTACTGGTACATGTTTGCTTACAGTGACTAGTACATATGTTTGTCCACAGTAACTGATACATATGCTTTCTTACAGTAACTGGTACATATGTTTGCTTACACTAACTGGTACACATGCTTTCCCACAGTGACTGGTACATAATTTGCTCACATTGACTGTTACTTGAAGTGACTGGTACAGTGACTGATACAGTGACTGGTACAGTGTCTGATATATAAATACAAACTTCCCACAGTGACTGGTACATATGTTTGCCCACAGTGACTGGTATATATGTTTGCCCACAGGGACTGGTACATAAATTTAAGGTGCCCCAAGGATATGTATATACACGAGGATACAATGTAAACTCTGGTATATATACTGTTAGTTTTCCCATAGGGACTGGTACATAAAGTTTGTTCACAGTGACTGGTTCAAAAATTTTGCCCACAGTGACTGGTACATTAAGTTTGCCCACAGTGACTGGTACATATGTTTGCTTACAGTGACTGGTACATATGTTTGTCCGCAATAACTGGTATACATGTTTGTCCACAATGACTGGTACATAGTTTTGCTCACAGTGACTGTTACTTAAAGAGACTGGTACAGTGACTGATACATAAATACAAATTTCCCACGGTGACTGGTTCATATGTTTGCCCACAGTGACTGGTACATAAAGTTAAAGTGCTTCAAGGTTATTTATAGAAAGGAGGATACAATGTAAGTCCAGGCACAGGAAGCAGGTACAGAACGGAAGCTTCAAAACTCTGGTACATATACTATAAGTTTTCCAACAGGGACTGGAACATAAAGCTTGTTCACACTGACTGGTTAAAAAAGTTTTCACACATATATTTGTCCACAATGTACATATGTTTGCTTACGGAGACTGGCACATATGTTTGTCCACAGTAACTGGTACATATGTTTGCTTACAGTAACTAGTACATATATTTGCCCACAGTGACTGGTACTTAAAGTGACTGGTACAGTGATTGATACATAGGGCCATATTTGTAAAGGCACAGTATCACTTTTTAGCAATAACGCACCTTTAACGATCGGAAAACCGATCGTTAAACCGATCATTAATTTCCGATCAGTTTAACGATTGTTAATTTACGATCGCTATCGTAAATATTCAATCCGATCTTAAAATTATCGATACAGATCGTAGATCTACGATAACGAAATCATAGATTTATGGTCCCCATAAAATATCATTGCGGTAGTTTACAACCGCATGGTATTCTACGAGCGAACATACGGTAAATACTGAATGTTCGGTCGTAAATGAACAATTGTGGTCGTACATTTATGACCGCAATCATTCAATAACTAATCTGTGGTATCGCTAAAAAGCAATACCGCGGTCTATAAATACGGCCCATAAATACAAATTCCCCAGTGACTGGTACATGTTTGCCTACAATGACTGGTATATATGTTAGCCCACAGTGACTATAGACAGGAGGATTCAATTTAAGTCCAGGCCCAGGAAGCAGGTACAGAATGGAAGCCTCCAAACTCCTCCCCTTGTCACCCACCCATCCATTGCTTCCTAGGTTATCTCCTTTACCAAAGTTGGACTGTTGTTTTAATTGTTAACTTGTACTCACAGCTTACTGTCTTATTTAACACTTGTTACACATCACAAATTGAGGCAAGCCTAAGTAATCCAAAAACTTTTTTATAACTGTGTTCCTGTTGACTGTCTTTTATTTTTTTGTTATCTATTTGGAATAAACAAGTTGAATGTTACATTGTGTCTGCCTCATTCTCCCTGGAATTATCTATGTAACATTACAGTCATCTGCTTCCCAAAAAAATCTAAAGTTCAGGGAGATGTCACGAGATATCAGACCTAGAGAATTCTAGACCAGTCACAATGAAAAACTGGGTTCAGGAACCTGTTCGCTCATTTGCTTTAAGCAGAGTCATTGGGAGGCAGCCACATATGTCCACCAGCATGTTCACTAACCCACGGTATTGGAAACCTCTGATACTACTGGTTATTATTAATGTTAGGCTATGGCCATACATTTATGGTTGAGGTTGTACATTTACGGCCATAGTAAACTACCACAATGATATTATATAGGCGATCGTACAATTATTATTGCAATTGTAATTGTATGAATGCTGCCATAAAATTGCTGATTATTAAAGGTTCAGTGTCTTGGCTGCAGGTGTATTGCTGGAATAACTTTGTCAAGCCTCATTCAGTAAAATTACACATTTTGTTTTCCTTTATAAATTTCCCTATTTGTAATGTGTAGTGATGAGTCCAGTATTTGAAACAAACCAGTTTTCAATTCAGACCCCAAACCAGTTCCTTCTACCTGCCAAAAGGATTCAGGTTTTTATTTTCTGACTATGTATGTTTTTTTTTTTGCATATATATGTATTGTTTTTAATTTTATATTGAGCAAGGAATTTTTTTCATGGGTGTATCCACTGAGATATTTAATCTTGGCAAATGCAAAATAACATTTTTCCTACTGCCTGTATTAATGCAAACCAACATTTGTGCGTGCAGAGAAGCACAGTTGGGTGAACATGCATAGGAATTGTATATGGAACAGTAAAATAAATTTAAAATTAATTAGTGATTTCTAATCCTTTTAGTTCTCCTTTAATCCATGCTGGCCCACAACATACCAATTGAAAATAACTATAGTTTTAAATGATATTTATTGAAAAATGACAAAACAGTGCCTTTTGGATAAGTAGTAAGAATCCCTCTGAACAATATCTGTGATCCAACTAAATAACGTTAAACAAAAGGATATTGTTAACCAAATTAAAGAAACCCTTTATGTTGAACTATTAGGATGAGAATATCCATAACAAAAAAATATGTAACTTTTCCTTAATTTATGTGTTTGCTACTAACCCCTTAACATGCTGCAATTTAAAGAAACCAAATATTAACTGCATAAAAATATGTTAAGACTTTACAACTATGCACCATAAATCATCAAGCTTTCCTGGCATGTTGATAGAGATCTAAAACGACAACTTAACAAATACTCAATTTGCTATTAGTCAGGTCGTGTATACTTAGCTTAAGAACCAACTCAACACATAATGAAAGAAGAAAAGAATTTTTTTTCTTCAGTTCATTTTCTCATCTGAAACTTGATCCATGTGGTGAAATTTCAACATGCGGTTATTTATGTGGGAATATGCTGAGCATGGATAGATAAAGTAACATTATCAGATTTTGTTTTGTCCTGGTAGATAGAAGTGCCATGCATACCTCTTCTCTCTTTTTTTTTTTGTTTGTGTTTCCATTTCGTTTGAGCAGTCAGATGTAAAGAGAAAAACTGTTTGCTCTGTAACATGACCCTACCTGTGATCTTCCACCAACACATTAGAAGCTGTTTTGGTGAAATGCAAAATTTGGGTGGAATGAAAGAAAAATTATTTGTTACATCTTGTAGTCTGAGACAGGCAGTTTGCAGCGAAGTACGTAAGCATTAGAACAACGACTCCTTGTTTCAGATATCTTGCAATCTACTTACAAACTAGCTTGATACCTGAAGCAAAAGGAGATAATGCATCACTCAAATTGGTTTGAAAGGAAAGCTAATTTCTAAAACCATTCAATATTAGACCACAACATAGGGTTTTGTGCATGGATTGGTATTGTGCTCACCCTGCTGAAAAAAGTGTAAATGCTAGAAGCAAAATATTGGCAAATGTAATTAGAAAAATTTACAAAATCATTTAACTAACTTGATTTACATTCTGGTGTATGGTGTAATTAAAACTGTAAGATGTTATTGTGAAATGAGACAGCGTTGACATAAAAAATGAGTGGGCAGATATACAAACTGGCAGATATATGGCTCTCCAAGAACCATTTAATTAATAATACATGTTGAACAGCCCTTAAAAAGAAGCCACTCAAACTGCTAATCAAACCAGTGCATAAAAAATTTAATTTAGCATTACTAGGACACAAAGGAAGCCTACAATACAAAGGTTGATGGCTGCATGATGGTGTAACTGATTAATCAGGAAGTAGTTAGCGATTGAAGTGCCCCATCATGCACCACTGATGTTGCCGCCATAGATGGGGGTGCCAGAGAATGTTCCTATTGATCTGATTAGCTTCTGTTAAAGGGAACTCAGGAAGATGTTTGTCAATATACTGAAGAACATTGTTTCATTCAAAGTGGTTCATGAGCCAATACAAATAGATGTTCTTCAAGACGTTGCAATTATATTTGTGTAGGTTCTTTTGGCCATAACATGGTAAAGTTGATGCAAATTTATTCTTGCACTAAACTTTTTTTTTAACCACAAAGATTTGGCCTTGTTTTGCTTTGTTTTTATTGGAAATAGATAATAGTTGTATATTTCATTTAAATTTCTAAAAGTCACTCAGATTGATGAAATTAAAAACTGTAAAATCAAGACAAATATATAGAAGATACTGTATATAATCAATGGCAGATAGAGAATACTAGAAGAAGGGGTAGAAGTTTACAAAGCACAAAACCTGTTCTTTACTCTGAGGTGGTCCATTTTGAGACATTAGACAATTAAATCAAAATAGAAATATTTGCAGGTAACCAAACAACGTGATCAACTGGTAATGATTAGAGATGTCCGAACTTCGCAAAATCCGGTCTGCTCGAGGAAAAAATTTGAAAATTCAAAAATCCGAGAGCGGACCCACTAAAATGAAAAATATCCTCGAAATTACGAGATATCTCGTAATTTCGGTAATTTTCGAAAATACGTTCTTTTCGAAAATACGAGTACTCCTCGTAATTTCGAAAATTTTCGAAAATACGTATTTACGAAAATAAGAAATCCTCATATTTTCGAAAATTTTCGAAAATACGTATTTTCAAAAATTCCTGAAAATACGAGAAATCTTGTAATTTCGAAAATTTGCGAAAATACGAGAAATCCACGGTTCGGAAGGCGGAAAATCCGGAAAAATCCGCCATTCACGAACGGGATAAATCCGCGGCGGATCCGGGTTCGGATCCGCGAACCGGCCATCCCTAGTAATAGTATAGTATAGTATAGTATTTGAGGTTGAATAAAGACATACGTCCATCCAGTCCAACCCATCTAGCAATATCCTCATTTCCTGCCTAACTGTTGATCCAGAGGAAGGCAAAAAAAAACCACCAAATTTATGAAGGGGGAAAAAATTCCTTCCTGACTCCAAGTGGCAATCGGAAATTTCCCTGGATCAACTCTACTTTATGTATCAATACCAGTAACTTGCAACATTCCTTGTTTGCAGAAACTCATCCAGCTGTTTTTTGAAACTGACCAATGAAAGTGAAAAACCCTTTCCGAGCTTGAAGCCTAAACCTTTTTTCTTCAAGTCTTAAGGGTGTCCTCGTGTCCTTTGACATGTTCTATTGGTAACAATGCCCCGGATAGTTTAGTATGGCCCGTTATGATTTATACACAGTAATCATATCCCCACGCAAGCGCCTTTTCTCCAGCGTACATAATTGTAACTTTTCCAGTCTCTCTCATATTCAAGCTCCCCCAATCCCCTTATTAATTTAGTTGCCCCTCTCTGAACACTTTCCATTTCAAAGATTCCTTTTGTACACGGATCCAAAATTGCACTGCATATTCCAAATGAGGCCTTACCAATGCTTGTAAAGAGGGAGAATTATTTTCCTCCTCCTTGAACCATACCTCTCTTTTCAAGACAATACCATGCTGGCTCAGGCTGTTGCCGCCTGGCACTGCTTGCTACCTTTAAGTTTGTATCCACCAAAACTCCAAATCCCTTTCCAACAGGGATTCACTTAACACAGAGCCATTTATAGTATAAGTAGCACAAGGATTGCACATCCTCTGAAGTTTTTAATGGCCGACAAAGTTTTGTGTCGTCAGCAAACACAGAAACCTTGCTGACAATAACCCACTTCCAAATCATTAATAAAATAGATTAAATAGAAGCGGCCCAACACAGAACCCTGGTGGCACCCCACTTAGCACTTAGTCCATAAGATGAAGCCCCATTAACAACTACTCTCTGCATCCTATTCATTACCAATTTTCTATCCAGTACAAATGTGACTCCCCAGACCAACAGACCTTAGCTTATTCATTAGTCGCCTATGGGGCTGTA
This sequence comes from Hymenochirus boettgeri, assembly GCA_019447015.1. Taxonomy (NCBI): domain Eukaryota; kingdom Metazoa; phylum Chordata; class Amphibia; order Anura; family Pipidae; genus Hymenochirus; species Hymenochirus boettgeri. The sequence goes on along the minus strand of CM033474.1, from coordinate 103,761,550 downwards.
TCAAAAGCCTTTGCTAAATCCAAGTAAACTACATCTACTGCTATGCCAGAGTCTAAATTCTACTTACTTACTCCTCATAAAAGCCAAGCAAGTTAGTTGACAAGATTATTCCTCCTAAATCCATGCGGGTTACTGCTTATAATGTCAGTCCTTGAAACATACTCTAGAACATGTTCCTTATTAAACTTTCCAGGATCTTCCCCACCACTGAAGTTAAACTTACAGGCCTGTAATTACCCGGCTGTGAACGACTACCCTTTTTGAATTTGGAATACATCGCCTTTTTACAATCCAGAGGCACACCACCGGACATAAGGGAATCAGCAAAAATAAGAAACAATGGCCTAGATAAAACTGAACTTGCTCCTTAAGTACCGAAGATGTATTTTATCCGGTCGCGAGATTTATTAATATTAACCTTCTTTAGTTCTTTCTGTACCATATCCTCGGTTAACCAAAGTGCACTGAATCTTTTATACCATTATTGCTACTATACTCTATGATATCTGTACTTGGATCTTCTATAGTGAATGATTTACAATTATCTTAGATTGTTTAAGTTGATGTCAGTTTAAGTTGATGTCAGTTGTTCAAAATTTATGGAGTCCTGCACTGATACAGCAGAAACACAGTTACAAGAATAAAACTAAATATATAGTTTCAGAACAGAGCATGGGAAAGCTTACTGAAAGTATTTTAATAGGTACAATAGAGTAAAAAGGATGCTTACTTCTCTGTCATAATTTTTCAGTGTGTGAAAATTGATGGTGGCTTTTAAAAAAAGGGGGAAAGCAGAATTAAAGATAAGCTGTATGGAGCAGTTCATTAAATCACAGTAAAAGAAGAAGTTATGGTTGCCAGTGAGCTTATTAAAAAACTAATTTTAAGAAGATGTCTGTACCTTTTTGGTAAGGAAAACCCCCATTTTGTATGTTTGACTGTATGTGTTCATGTGTTTATTTTTATACCGCTACTAGGGGACACAGTGCTGTACAATATTATACTACAAAAAATATATATAAATAATAATGTACATTAATAAGTATACAAATTCTTGAACCATGCAACTTGAGAAAAGAAGTCCCTGCCCTGTAGAACTTACAATCTAGTGGGTAACATAAGGGTACATAGATAGTGGTAGAAGTGCCATAGTAAGAACTTTCAGTGTCAATTTAAAACAATCATATACTGTGCTGGTGCTCTGAGAGGTAGGATGTGAGATTAGATTTAAAAGAATTGATCAACATTTCATGACATAAAAAGAGGGGAATGGAATTGTAATAGGATGGACGCCACAAGAGAAAAAGGTTTAAAGAGGGAGGAAGCCGTGTGAGTGGCTGGTCTATATAGGGATTGGTCTTGTGATAAGCAGAGGGTACGGGAAAAGACATGTGGGGACACAAGAGAAAAAATATAGAGGGGCCACAGAGCAAATGGCTTTGGAGCTAGGGGTGGGAGAGGAAAAAGGGGAGGAGAGACAGGAGGCAGACACTATTTGGGGCACAGCCAGGCTTTACAATTGGGACTTTGGAGGGATAATAGAAACAAATTGTGGAAGAGCCACAAGCAGGTTACATAAACTGCATCAAACTTTATTGTGTATCAAGCTTGATACACAATAAAGTTTGATGCAGTTTATGTAACCTACATGTGGCTCATCTACAATTTGTTTCTCTTATTTGTATTTTGCAACTAGACGGAGTGGAGTAGACTAGGAGCCTAAAAAGACTGGAAATATTGTGAGTATCTACATTTGTCTATTGTTTGCTATATGGGACTTTGGAGGGACATTGCAGGGCAGCCATTTGGAGCAGGGATGTAAGGTAAAGATTTTACTACACTACACAGTGGGACCAATAGTGGGTTAAAGTGTAGTTTTGGTGGTGGACATGCCCTTTAAGTGTGCAAGAGAAACAATATATCTGTGGTACTTATTCATTTCAAAATATATAATTTAATAACAATGGGAACTTTTTTAAGAGTTTTGGTGTTGTATGAGATATCTGGGTGACTTTGGGTTTTCTTTTTCTTTTTTTCCCTTTTTTTAATCCAACATTGTTTAGTCTTTGGCAGCCTTAGTAATACATAGTTCGCCAATGGTCTATAGCTCATGTCTAATTTTGCAAATGTTCTCTTCACTTCTTTGAAGTCACTTCCATGTATGAATCTGAGTTTCCTATTCCTAGTTTCCAGATTGAAAAAATCTGCTAAACACGTGTCCTGAGAAGAAAAAAAGGCAAAGTAATGGCATTCCTCCATTTAGTAATATACTTCTCATATCACTGATGCTTTCTTTATTTTTGCTTTCTAGACAGAGTTTTAAGCCAGAAATAACAAAATGGACAGTTTCATTTGATATTTTTTAAGAAAGCAATAAGGAACTTTTACTCTAACATGCTGATTTCTTTACAAATAAAGATAGCATATACATACACAAGATTACTTGTATCTGAGTAATATTTCCATTTGAAAATGATTATAAAAGTTCTTGTGATTCGGGAAAGATTGCTATAAATTCCCTCTGTGGTTTATTGTTATTTATAATCTTTTTCGTCATGGGCCTGCACATCTTATTTTGGTTTAGATAAAATACATTGATAAATTGTCTGTATTCAAGTAAATTTTAAAGGGCAACTATGCCCATAGAATGTGCCTAACACAACAATCTTACTCCCACCTCCCTGGGAGACCATTTGAGATAGACAGTGAAGAAAGGTTAGCTGTCAGACGCTGCACTTATGGTATAATGACATCTCACTGCTGTCATTATACCATGGTCAGTATACTATGGTCAATATGACAGCAAACAACCACCCAAGAAAGTGTGAGTAGGATTTTTTTACCTACCTCTTTGCAGTAGCCACTTTCTGTGAGAATACTTATTTTTTAGGTTGTTGGCCACACTGGGTCATAGTCTGCATTACAAAGTTAGTATCAATAATAGCATATTGCTTTTCTGTCCAGGTTTAACTGTCATGCACCTGTCTGCTTTATCCTATAAAGAAAGGGGCTTTGGCAAATGATTTTCTATGCAGTGGGTATTCTATCAAATAAATAATATCTTATTAACAAAGAATGAACAACTTAAACAGATAATTCCATTAAACTGAGACTCCCAAATTCATCTGTGATGTATATACCTGTAGGCCTCATTATTCACATCAACAGTGCAAAAGGGTTAAGTACATGTATAACTAAACTTAATTCCTGGTGAAACTCGGTGGCTGTTTCACCAGACACTTTAAAACCTCAGCCCGTGTGTGGTCTAATTCATGATGTAAGGATACTTTAATAAAAGTATAGGATAACAGCCTCTCATTCATATAGATTTGGCACACTGTGTACTGCACAGAGATTTATTACAACCAGGCGTGCAAAGTGCAGAGAATGGTATAGGCGGTGAACACTTGATTACTGCCAACAGAGGTAGAAGCAAGTAATACTTGCCAGCATTACAAATGCTTACAAGCTAATCCCTTTTATCAAAGTCTTCACTTTTATCATATACAAAAACAGACTACGACAGGCTTAATGAACTAACAATTCAGACATCTAAGAGAAGGGTTTTCTTTCTGGTGAAAAATTAATTGTATATAAAATACATTTGACTTTGTCACATCCCGAAGAAAGATGTGAGCATATGTTACTTCAATTATTTGGCAAAAAAACATATTTACTGTTAGAGATGTCCGAACTTCGCAAAATCCGGTCTGCTAAAAAATTCGAAAATCCGCGAGCGGACCCGTTAAAATGTAAAATATTCTCGAAATTACGAGATTTCTCGTATTTTCGAGAATTTTCGAAAACCGTGGTTTTAGAAAATACGCGTAATCCTTGTAATTTCAAAAATTTCGAAAATACGTATTTACGAAAATAAGAGACATCCTCGTATTTTTGAAAATTTTCGAAAAAACGAGGAATCTCGTAATTTCGAAAATTTTCAAAAATACGAGAAATCCGCGGTTCAGAAGTTCGGAAGGCGGAAAATCCGCCGTTCGCGAATGGGATAAATCCGCAGCGGATCCGGGTTCGGATCCGCGAACCGGCCATCCCTATTTACTGTTTCAAGCAACTATGAGAGACTTTCAGTGCTATGCACCTAAGGCTGGTATTGCTCTCCAGTAAAACCCTGTTGGCAAAGTTATTGTGCTATGGACATTTCGTTGCATTGCAATCCTGTCTTTACCTTTGCAGGACATTTTACGCCATTGGCCGGAAAAAAGCTTTCATCGCCGTTTTATAACACTGCTTTGAGCGTGTTTTTTGTGATACCGCAGCAAAAAGTAACAATAAGTAATATAACATTTATTAAACTTTTTACATTTACAGGCCGGCGGTGCAGGTGCACACTAGAGACTCAGTCCCGGATCCGACACAGAACCCCTCTGTTTCAAAATCCAAATGTTCCAGGCAGATCGTTCAGATTTCAGAACTTCGGACCGCATTTTCGATGATTATCGAATGTATAAGGTTATTTTCGGTAATCCTTGAAAATAACCTTGAACATTCTAAAATGCTTGAAAATACGATCAGAAACTCGAAAGTAGTTTCTGATTTGATTTTCAAGTTTTATTAAACGTTATTTTCGAGAATTACCGAAAATAACCGCAAACATTTGATAATCATCGAAAAAAACTAATTCTAGAAATTACATTCCGTTTTCGGATCTTCGGGTTTTTCTAGAGATCCATAAATCCGAAAACGGAGCAAAACATACCAGTTTCGGCCATTTCTAATGCACACCCATGTCTTGCACTGCAGACTTAAAATAGTGGTACAAATACTGATACCAGGCAGCATTTTTTTACCGCACAGTGCCCCCATTTTGTTTTAACAACTGCTTTAGACTTTTACGATTGCAACTATGACTGTAAAATTACAATGCAAATGTAATTCACCAATAAAGTCAGGTACAGTACTTTACAGACACATTAAAAAAAAGTCCAGTGAGCCTAGTATAAATTCCATAGTATTTGTGTTAACTAAGTTTAATAAATATAGCTCTAAGTCACCGAGGAGTTTCATGACCATATAGAAGCACAAAACCACAGGACCAGTGCTTTTTGGTAGGTCATTGAACTCTGAACTGAATTACAGGGCTTGTTTATCCCCCAATTTAGAAAATGACCAACCTTGTCTTTTTTCTCCATAAGCTCTAGTCACTCCACCGTTACCTAAATAATCAATCATGTGAATGTATATTGTCATGCATTTAGTATAGTATTTGAGGTTGAAAAAATACATACATCCAATCTACTCAGCAATACCCAAATTTCTTGCCTAACTGTTGATCAAGAGGAAGGCAAAAAAAAGAGGGGGGGGGAATTCCTTCCTGAATGTCAACTCCATCCTTTATGTATCAATACGAGTAACATGCAACATTCATTATTTTTAGAAACTCATCCAACTTTGTAAAAAAAAAACTTTTCAATGAACCTGCCATCACCACATCCAATGGAAGACAGTTCAATAGTTTTACCATTCTCACAGTGGAAAAATCCTTTTATTGCTGGCTGTAGCTGTTGCCGCCTGGCACTGCTTTCTACATTTAAGTTTATTCTCCATTAAAATGCAAGATACTTTTCCAACAGAGATTCACTTAACACAGAGCTGTTTATTGTATAAGCCGCACAGGGTTTTTTAATCCCAAAATGCATCACCTTACATTTATCAACACTGAATCTCATCTGCCACTTAAGAGCCCATTGTAACAATCTATATACATTTGCCTGCCACAACTGCACATCATCAACCTTAGCTTTTAATGGTTGACAAAGTTATGTGTCATTAAATAGAGGTGTCCCTAACACAGAGCCTTGTGTCATCCCACTTAGAACATTAGTTCACATTGATAAAGCACCATAAACAACTCTCTGCATCTAATCCATCAACCAATTTTCTATCCATTTACAAATGTATTGAGGTGGACTAGAACCAAACCTGAACCTGAGTTCAATACAAACTTTCAAAGTTGGGACCAACTCTGCTTTTAGAACTTCATGAACCACAAACTGGTTCAGGTTTTCTGAACGCTTCGACGTATTTTTGCTAATTATCAATAATTTGATAATTATTGAATTTACGAACCGTTCACTATCCCTCAATTTCGCCCATAACCCTCGAATGTACTGTTTCGGGGATAACCCTTGAATGTTCTATTTCAGCAATAACCCTAAAATGTATCGTTCTGTAACCCTCTAATATATTGTTCGATTTAGGTATCCCTCGAATGGATCATTCGGTAATCCTTAAATTGGCGATAACCCTTTAATGTAGCATATAGAAACCCGACAATTGCCCGATCATGGGGGAAGGTAGTGTTTAAAGGAGTTTTGGTGATATGGACATGTTCCCCAGACCATTTCCCAGGTGCCACAGCCATTTACATAAAGTTCCCATTGCTATTTTATTTGAAATTAATTAGAATTTTTCAATGTATTTTCTCCCATTGACTTTAATGGGTTCATTTCCGATCTATAGAAATATAGATTTTTACTAAAAGAAGTTCGCCTACCTCTACAAATGTGCCACCCAAACACCTTTGTTTATATATAAGGCACCTATGGGAAACTTTATCAAAAGCAAAATCCAAGTAAACCACATCTACTGCTATGAGTTGAGATTCCTTCTCACTTCCTCATAAAAGCCAAGCAAGTTTGTTTGGCAAGATCTATTCCTCCTAAATCCTTGCTGATTACTACATATAAGTGAAGAAGTCTTGGATATAAAATAATATCTTTTATTGGCTAATTAAAATGATTGAAAATGCAAGCTTTCAAAGCACTTAAGCTTCAAAAACTCTTTGTTCTAGTATGTATAAAATAGTGTGTTTTACAAGATTCAGTATTGTATCATGCCTGAGGAAGAAGCTTCGAAAGATTGCATTTTCAATTATTTTAGTTAGCCAATATAAGGTATTATTTTATATACAAGGGGGGTAATTCAATAAAAGTTCTTATCGTTTAAAATGGTGCTAATTTTGCCCCAACCAATCAGATGTTAGCTTTCAAATCTTACATAAGTTCTGATTGGTTGGGGCAAAATTAGCACCATTTTAAACGATAAGAACTTTTATTGAATCTCCCTGTTGATGTCTTCATTTATCTTCATCAATGGCTAACACGGTACAATTCTCTACTACTACTACTACATATAAGGTCATTCCCTGAAACATAGTCTAGAATATGTTCTCTTATTAAACTTTCCAGTATATTCCCACCACGGAAGTTAAACTCACAGGTTTGTTATTACCAGGCTGAGAAAAACTAAACATAATGTTCAGGTCCGATTCAAAGCCAGTTCCAAATCTGACAGAAACTTCAAAACTTTCAGATCTTGCGGAACTTGCAATTTTAGGATTTTCGATCATTTTAGAATTTTAAAAATCAAAAGTATCCGGAATTTTTTTAATTTTTTTTATTTTCGAAAATGATTAAGATAATTTGACCTAAAATCACCAACCACAGAAGTGCCAACCCCAGAGTATAAAAGTCAGCATTCAGGCTTTTTGTCAGTGTGTTGTGCAATTTTACATAATCGGAATGCATGCAATTCACTAAACAAATGCTGATCAAATACTCTTTGAATTTTTTTTCATTCAACACTATTGTACAATCTACAGATCATACGGTTGCAATTGTAGCATCTATGACAACCATTACATTGTAGGATAGAACAGGGAATAGTTATTGAGTTCTGAAACCCCGTTTCAATGGCAATTTAGAGAAATACCAAATCTACCGCTACCACATGTTTGTGCTGCGATCCACGCAATTTTGTGTAATAGGAGCGCAAAAAATACTAATTAAATGCGTTCCAAGTGGATTGCAGTGCATGTAATGTGGCCACCTACATTGACATGCATGGTGCTGTGATTCTCACATGCTAATGGATCACAAACGCATGAGAAAAATCACCAGACACGCTCAGTCACGCAGACACGCTCATTCACACAGACATGCTCAGTCACACAGACACTTTGAGTCACACAAACATGCTCAGTCATGCAGACACTCTGAGTCACACAGACATGCTCAGTCACACAGACACTCTGAGTCACACAGACATGCTCAGTCACACAGACACTCTGAGTCACACAGACATGCTCAGTCACACAGACACTCTGAGTCACACAGACATGTTCAGTCACACAGACACTCTGAGTCACACAGACATGCTCAGTCACACACACACTCAGTCACACAGACATGCTCAGTCACACAGACACTCTGAGTCACACAGTCATGCTCAGTCACACAGACACACTCAGTCACACAGACATGCTCAGTCACACAGACACACTCAGTCACACAGACATGCTCAGTTACACAGACATTCTGAGTCAGACAGACACGCTCAGTCACACAGACATGCTCAGTCACACAGTCACACAGACACTCTGGGTCACACAGACATGCTCAGCTAAGCTAGCTTAACTACTTGCTAAAATCCTTGTTACTGCTTTTACAGTTCCTAAAGGCCAGTTCTATTCTCTATGACTTAAAGATTTTAAATATCATTCTCCTTTTTTTCCATTCCCCACTTTATATTAGAATTAAGCTATATGGGTGTTGACTTATTTTTTTTACATTTATTTCCTTCCTATTTCATGGTCACTGTTCCCTAAGCTTCCAGTTACCTTCATATATGCTTTTTGTTATTAGATATTACCAGATCCGACAGAATGCCTTTTCTAGTAGTAACCACCTGTAGGAGAAAATGATCATGTAGGAACCCATCACAATTTACTGTGTTTGCAGTTCCACTACTCCAATCAATAGCAGGGTAATAAGTCTCCATACTCAGAACACAGGTTATGCCATCTGCATATGAAGCTGACTTGCTTCCTACTCGCTAGCATTTTGTGGCTTGTAGCAGACATCAATGACATTACCTCCCTTACTGTTGCCCAATTTCACCCATAATGCCTCTGCTTTAACATATCGACAGTAATCTATTGTTTTAAATTTTACTTCAACTCTTGTTTGACATAAATAAGTACTCCTCCCCCTTTCCTTTACTCTCTAACACGCTTAAACTTAAAGGGAATGTACAAGGAAAATCAAAGTTCAGTCTTTTGCAAAGCTGTGCCTTTTAATCACATACTATGCTAATCATACTTTTCCAAGCATTTGGCAAAGCTTATCATTTCCTCTTTACTTGCTGCCCCTCACTCCTCCACTGTAATCTCGTTCAATCCCCTGCCCCTGTAAAACTTGCTGTACATGAATTTTCTTGAGTCAGTCAGACAGGACTGCCCTGCTAGCTGTTCATTACACTTAAAGGGCATGTCCACCCAAAAACTTAAATTGAACCCACTACTGGCCCCACTGTGTAGTGTAAAAAAAATCCTTACCTTACATCTCTGCTCCTTATGGTTCTCCTGCAATGCTTTTTTAAATTTGAAAAAGGAGAAGAGTAGGAGTTGTCTGTGAGTCATGTGGTGCTTGCTTGTTCTCTTAGAGGTTTCTGGCATACACAGGGGAGCCCCCCCCCTCCGTTCCTCCAGATCCCTTCTATCTGCTGGATCCTCAACCTATAAAATCTTTTTACTGTGTGAAGGGTGCCCCGGACCACCCCAACCTCCATTTTACTTTTGTAAAACAAGCCCCAGGAAGATACTTACAGACCTTTGTTCCCCTGGCTGTGTGCATAGCCGCCAGCTGTGTCTGTAATTGTCTGCTGGCTAGCCAATCACAGATGCGGCTGCCTGTCCCACCCCTCCCTGCTGCTTCCTGCTAGCAGAGAGCCAGAACAGGCACCGGGGTAATGAAGTACTGTAAGTATCTTTCTGGGGCTTTTTTTTAAGTATGATAATTGAATTTTAGCTATGGCGGAAACGAATGCATCACGTTGATAGTCCTTCTTATTGTATTATGTGTCTGCTGTCTGTGTGTATGTACTTAGACATCCTTCTGTGTATGATAACTTGGTGTGTTTTTTAGGGTTAAGAAGTGCACATAAGTATACGGAGGGTATTTTAGGTCAAGTTTTGTATATCGAGTCAGAATGATGATACGGTGCCTATAGGTCATAAAGGGTGCAGACTGAGGCACTACCCTAATGATATACTATTTATCGATGGGTAAGATATCTGAACTGACACTATTAGAAAAAGGTAGTGCTGTTCTGCAAAGATATTATATATGTTTGACTTTGTATAGTCAGTGGGGAGGATCGGACTGGAGCAACGAGGGAGATTACAAGTAAGTAGTGCAGGATTTTTGTAAAGTACCCAGAGGTGAGGACTTAACGTTTTAGGTCCTCACCCTGGGTACTTTGCAGGAGTGGGGGGAAAGGAACGAGGGGGAGGTGAGTATAATTGTCCTAAATAGAGGTGGGGGGGTTCGACACCAACTGTCTGCCATGTACAATGCTGTTTTAACACCTTACTCTGGGCGTTCCTATAACACCTCTTAGCCACTATCTAATCACACCCTTAACACCTGGCTGTGATATGCTAATTGGGATTTTCCAGGGTACATAATTGCCACAGATTCTTGTACAAGTCATTCTGAATTGAGAAAGCCAGTCGGATGACTAGCGAAACGTCTTCAAGAACTACATTTCAAGTCCAGTTGATCTAATTGAATACAACAGATATACCATGACCTGGATGAATGAGAACCTTCACAAGCAATTGTCCTTTAAGTACTGTAGTTCTATATTTTGTGTGTGTCTGATTTTGTAGAATTCAAAGTAGTGTCCAGTCATTTTTTTCTTAAACTACACGTGCATTTTAATTTTTATTCATCATAGTTTACTTGGTGAAATAAATGGTGATGTTTACTTGAGCAGTATTTTAATAAAAGTTTGATTTTGCATTAAGGAAGTACAACATTTTTTTATAGTTGATATTGTTTGCTTTTCCAGAAATAACCTCATATTTTTTATTATTAATGTCTAGAATGTCTCCTGAAATTGATTGGCAGGGTTGTATTTCCCATTCCCTGATGCAAAAACACACACAAAAAAAAAGATTTGCATGGGTTTTTCCTATTTTATGCTTGGTACATATGGGCAGGCCCCTGCCTGATAGTACCCCAGACCAATACACTGTCCAATAAACTGTTGTGAGAAAAGCTACAGTATGCAGACCAATTTTAAATCATGAACAATCATTTGTATGATAAGTTGTGCATGTCTTGCCATGATTTACCAGAAACATTGGTGATGAAGTCTGGTTTCAAAACAAACCTGGTTTTGATTTTGAACTGCAGGTTTAACACAGACATGCTCAGTCACACAGACACTCTGAGTCACACAGACATGTTCAGTCACAAAGACACTCTGAGTCACACAGACATGCTCAGTCACACACACACTCAGTCACACAGACATGCTCAGTCACACAGACACTCTGAGTCACACAGTCATGCTCAGTCACACAGACACACTCAGTCACACAGACATGCTCAGTCACACAGACACACTCAGTCACACAGACATGCTCAGTTACACAGACATTCTGAGTCAGACAGACACGCTCAGTCACACAGACATGCTCAGTCACACAGTCACACAGACACTCTGGGTCACACAGACATGCTCAGCTAAGCTAGCTTAACTACTTGCTAAAATCCTTGTTACTGCTTTTACAGTTCCTAAAGGCCAGTTCTATTCTCTATGACTTAAAGATTTTAAATATCATTCTCCTTTTTTTCCATTCCCCACTTTATATTAGAATTAAGCTATATGGGTGTTGACTTATTTTTTTTACATTTATTTCCTTCCTATTTCATGGTCACTGTTCCCTAAGCTTCCAGTTACCTTCATATATGCTTTTTGTTATTAGATATTACCAGATCCGACAGAATGCCTTTTCTAGTAGTAACCACCTGTAGGAGAAAATGATCATGTAGGAACCCATCACAATTTACTGTGTTTGCAGTTCCACTACTCCAATCAATAGCAGGGTAATAAGTCTCCATACTCAGAACACAGGTTATGCCATCTGCATATGAAGCTGACTTGCTTCCTACTCGCTAGCATTTTGTGGCTTGTAGCAGACATCAATGACATTACCTCCCTTACTGTTGCCCAATTTCACCCATAATGCCTCTGCTTTAACATATCGACAGTAATCTATTGTTTTAAATTTTACTTCAACTCTTGTTTGACATAAATAAGTACTCCTCCCCCTTTCCTTTACTCTCTAACACGCTTAAACTTAAAGGGAATGTACAAGGAAAATCAAAGTTCAGTCTTTTGCAAAGCTGTGCCTTTTAATCACATACTATGCTAATCATACTTTTCCAAGCATTTGGCAAAGCTTATCATTTCCTCTTTACTTGCTGCCCCTCACTCCTCCACTGTAATCTCGTTCAATCCCCTGCCCCTGTAAAACTTGCTGTACATGAATTTTCTTGAGTCAGTCAGACAGGACTGCCCTGCTAGCTGTTCATTACACTTAAAGGGCATGTCCACCCAAAAACTTAAATTGAACCCACTACTGGCCCCACTGTGTAGTGTAAAAAAAATCCTTACCTTACATCTCTGCTCCTTATGGTTCTCCTGCAATGCTTTTTTAAATTTGAAAAAGGAGAAGAGTAGGAGTTGTCTGTGAGTCATGTGGTGCTTGCTTGTTCTCTTAGAGGTTTCTGGCATACACAGGGGAGCCCCCCCCCTCCGTTCCTCCAGATCCCTTCTATCTGCTGGATCCTCAACCTATAAAATCTTTTTACTGTGTGAAGGGTGCCCCGGACCACCCCAACCTCCATTTTACTTTTGTAAAACAAGCCCCAGGAAGATACTTACAGACCTTTGTTCCCCTGGCTGTGTGCATAGCCGCCAGCTGTGTCTGTAATTGTCTGCTGGCTAGCCAATCACAGATGCGGCTGCCTGTCCCACCCCTCCCTGCTGCTTCCTGCTAGCAGAGAGCCAGAACAGGCACCGGGGTAATGAAGTACTGTAAGTATCTTTCTGGGGCTTTTTTTTAAGTATGATAATTGAATTTTAGCTATGGCGGAAACGAATGCATCACGTTGATAGTCCTTCTTATTGTATTATGTGTCTGCTGTCTGTGTGTATGTACTTAGACATCCTTCTGTGTATGATAACTTGGTGTGTTTTTTAGGGTTAAGAAGTGCACATAAGTATACGGAGGGTATTTTAGGTCAAGTTTTGTATATCGAGTCAGAATGATGATACGGTGCCTATAGGTCATAAAGGGTGCAGACTGAGGCACTACCCTAATGATATACTATTTATCGATGGGTAAGATATCTGAACTGACACTATTAGAAAAAGGTAGTGCTGTTCTGCAAAGATATTATATATGTTTGACTTTGTATAGTCAGTGGGGAGGATCGGACTGGAGCAACGAGGGAGATTACAAGTAAGTAGTGCAGGATTTTTGTAAAGTACCCAGAGGTGAGGACTTAACGTTTTAGGTCCTCACCCTGGGTACTTTGCAGGAGTGGGGGGAAAGGAACGAGGGGGAGGTGAGTATAATTGTCCTAAATAGAGGTGGGGGGGTTCGACACCAACTGTCTGCCATGTACAATGCTGTTTTAACACCTTACTCTGGGCGTTCCTATAACACCTCTTAGCCACTATCTAATCACACCCTTAACACCTGGCTGTGATATGCTAATTGGGATTTTCCAGGGTACATAATTGCCACAGATTCTTGTACAAGTCATTCTGAATTGAGAAAGCCAGTCGGATGACTAGCGAAACGTCTTCAAGAACTACATTTCAAGTCCAGTTGATCTAATTGAATACAACAGATATACCATGACCTGGATGAATGAGAACCTTCACAAGCAATTGTCCTTTAAGTACTGTAGTTCTATATTTTGTGTGTGTCTGATTTTGTAGAATTCAAAGTAGTGTCCAGTCATTTTTTTCTTAAACTACACGTGCATTTTAATTTTTATTCATCATAGTTTACTTGGTGAAATAAATGGTGATGTTTACTTGAGCAGTATTTTAATAAAAGTTTGATTTTGCATTAAGGAAGTACAACATTTTTTTATAGTTGATATTGTTTGCTTTTCCAGAAATAACCTCATATTTTTTATTATTAATGTCTAGAATGTCTCCTGAAATTGATTGGCAGGGTTGTATTTCCCATTCCCTGATGCAAAAACACACACAAAAAAAAAGATTTGCATGGGTTTTTCCTATTTTATGCTTGGTACATATGGGCAGGCCCCTGCCTGATAGTACCCCAGACCAATACACTGTCCAATAAACTGTTGTGAGAAAAGCTACAGTATGCAGACCAATTTTAAATCATGAACAATCATTTGTATGATAAGTTGTGCATGTCTTGCCATGATTTACCAGAAACATTGGTGATGACGTCTGGTTTCAAAACAAACCTGGTTTTGATTTTGAACTGCAGGTTTAGAAAATTCATGGATCTGAAAGATTTTTCAAAAATTTCAAAACTCTGACCTTATAGTAAAATTCAAAAATCAAAACTTTAAACGCTCCATTTAAAAACTAAAAATTCATACAGAAAATTTTAAATTTTCCGAATTTTTACGGTTTTGGAACTTCAATTGGTTCTGCAGAACTGCTGTTGGAACAAAATTTGCTAGTTTTGTTCCTCTCTAGTCAGAACGGTTTAATTAAATTCTGGGTTTAAACAGAGAGATCTATTGAGAAGAATGTTTCAGCCCATGTTTCAGAGTGTGGCAAGGGACCATCAGGGACCATCAGCTAAAAAAAAGAAGCGCTGGTAGGCCAGCTATATGCTGGAGGGAGAAAACGATGAGATCACCGCACGGGACTCACGTGAGAAGCCAGGACTGGGTTCCCGGTACCATACGTTACCAGTCTCCCAGAGGGACCACACTCTTCATCCGGTTTAGGATATGTGGATACTCCAAATAATCTTCCACCGATGAATAGCCCGCTCATGCCGAACTTCCATGGTAATCCTGCAATTACCAGTCACATGGCGTCCTCGCTGGATGTATACACGCCACTATCCTCCTGGCTTTCCCACCAGACTACTCCTCACCAACACGTGTTTCGCCCACGTAATACAAGTCACGGGCTTTGACAGGGTCACATGATGCACAGTTCCCAGACTTACTTTTAAACCTGTGGTACTTTGAATTAAAGAGATATTACCTTATCAGTCATCACTTATTAACCGTATCAAAAGTGTGCCAGTCCATTGCTAAATAAAGAGATAATAGGGGACAGAGGGCACTTATCTCCTAATATATATCACAGAGTAAATGGGACACCAAGGCTAACATCTAATTACAACAGTAATTACAACCCAATTGCAAGTCAAGGTGGGGTACTCAAAAGGTATCATGAACAAAGTTGTAACTGTACAAATATTTCCAAAACCATAGTTACTATCATAGCAGTATCTAGATGGCTGGGTATTAAGCGGCCTATTTTCAATCACAAAAAGCAGGCAACCTGCATCTCCTCATTCATCCCATACAGGGAGAATGTCCGCAGTTTGTAAATCCATGCCAGCTCCCTTTGTAAAATCAGTTTAGATAGATTCCCTCCACGAATCCCCGTAGAGACGACTTCCAAACCCATGAATGACCAATTGTGGACTTTATTCGGATCACCTTCTAATATATGTTTGTCTAGAGCTGATCTATCTGGTTCTTTATTAATAACAGCCCTCCTGTGTTCCTTAATGCGTGTAGTTAGGGGCCGTAGGGTCTTCCCCCCATATCTCATTCCACAAGAACAATGTATCAAATAGATCACATTCTTGCTTTGACATGATATAAATTGTCTTATGGATATCACTTTTCCCTCTTGCATGCATGATTCCTTCGCTTCACACATAAGAGGGCATATAGTACACCTTCCGCATTTTTTGTTCCCTTTCCACCCCTTATTGGTCAACCAGGTGCAGCCATGTGTTTTGGGGTCAACATAGTGACTTGGGGACAGCCTATCCCTTAGATTCGGCGCTCTTCTGGAGGTTATAGACGGATGAATACCCACCACCTCTTTTACATCTTTATCCAGTGAGAGCAAAGGCCAATGTTTTTGTAAGATATTCTTTAATAAAGGCCACTCTTGATTATAACGTGTAATGAACCTTATCTTGTTATCACAAGAAACTTTTTTCCTCCCTTCTTTAAACCCATGTAACAAAGACTGTCTACTAGCTCTGCTGGTTCTTTTAAAGCCTTTTTGAATCACATTCTCATTTTAACCTCTCTGACGAAATCTATCAGCCAGGTTTTCGGCCTGTCTAACAACGTCGGCTTTTGAAGAACAATTGCGTTTGATTCTACCCCACCATTGCCCCACTGGAATCCCATTAATGAGACTTTGTGGGTGATGGCTTGTGGCCTCAAGCAGAGCATTAACCACCATTTCTTTGCGGTAAGTGTCTGTTACCAATAGATTGCCACCTCCTTTGTATTGAACTCATATGCTTAATGTTACGTTCATTACAATTTAGATGGTTAATAAATTTAACCAGGACTTTCTTGGGGGCCTCTCCAGATTAGGAGGATGTTGTCCACATAGCGCAGCCAGAGGACGACCTTCTCCCCCTCTGGGAGACCCTCAATAGCCTCATTCACCTCATTCTGTTCCCATAAGCCCAAATGCAGGCATGCATATGTGGGGGCGCAAGCTGCCCCCATCGCGGTCCCTCTTAGCTGCCTGTAGAACCGCTGATTAAAGGTGAAGATGTTGTTAGTAAGTATGAAGGTGAGTAGTTCAATGGTAAAATTCGTATGCTTGGCCCATTTTTCCCCACGTGTTTCAAGAAACATTCTCACTTTCTTTATTCCAATCTCGTGAGGAATAAAAGAGTACAACCCTTCAATATCAAGGGTTGCCAGTGTCACATCCTCCTCCATTATGATACCATCAATCTTTCGTAATATATCGCCCGTATCCAGTACGAATGAACTTAAAGATGACAAAAAAGACCGTAATACCACATCCAAATACTTACATAAATTTTCAGTTGGACCTCCTTGACCAGACACAATTGGCCTGCCAGGGGGAAATTTGTGTATTTTAGGGATGTGGTAGAATCTATATTCAACATATATACCATCTAGGTCTAAATCAAAGTATCGATTTCAACTCCACCCACCCATCCTATAAAAACAAGTAGAGGTTATAATCACTGTTTAAACCATCTGAGCACAGGGTACCAAGCCTCTTAATCCACATCGTCTCCCTCTTCTTGAGAATGGCCATGCTATCTCCTCCTCTCCAAGGTCTACATATTTGTTTTAGTACCGTAAACTTGAGTTGCTTATCGGTGTGGCCCCTCTCAAGAATATGCTTCGAGACTGGAAGCTTGGCATCCCGCATCCTAATGCTCGAGCACTGCTGAGAAATCCAGGACTTAATTGACTGGGTTGTTTCTCCTATGTTTTCCACTGTTTCTCCTACAGTGCATACACTACAAATTTGGTGTCACACGTATACCTTCCTTTGATCTAATAGCTCTTCTTGGTCACTGGATGTATGAATTCCCGTCCCTTTTTGACAAATTCACATTGAACGCAGTGTGAGCACAGGTACATACCCACTCTCACATTGCCAAAGAATACATTTTTCTCACTCTCAGGCTTTCTATACATTGATCTGACTAGAGAGGTACTAAATGTGTTGCCTCTTCTATAGGAAATCAGGGTGGGCTCTATGAATTATTTTATATCTGGATATGTTCTCTTTAACATCGACCAATTTAAATAAATAATAATAAATAAATAATAAATAATCCATGATCAGGGGTATACGCTTTCTTTTAAACCCAACTGTATGAGAACTCTGGCATGTCAATTTTCGTTACAGCCCCATCCAGCAGTTTTTAGATATGCTCTCTGTTTTAACTTCTTGTCCATATTCTTCATTTACCATTCTTTGACATAATCATTATAAACTATCCGCCGGACTCTTGAAAACTGACTGACTGGGATTGACTTTTTAACGTGAGCAGGATGGAAGCTCTTAAACAATAATAACTGGTTTTGAATAGAGTTCAGTGGACAACCTTCCACCTATCTTCACACACATCAAGATAAAAACATTTGTATTGCTGTAATTCATTGTGAACCCAATCGTTGGGTGTACTCCATTTAACTGTAGAATTACTGCAAGGCTCCAACGTCACCCCGCCATATGAGGAAGATGTTGTCTATATATCTCTAAAGTGCCTGGTGAAAAATGTCATATTATAGACTTATTCTTCCTCCAGCCATGCCATGAAGGCATTAGCATAAGACGGAGCGACATTAGAGCCCATTGCAGTCCCTCTACACTGCATGTAGTATCTGTCATCAAATGTGAAATAACTCTTGGTTAGTATCAATCTCAGAGCTTCTATAAAAAACATTTTTTGTCCACCATTATACTTTTCGCACTGTTTCAACATCTTTTCACAAGCCTGAATGCCATTAGAGTAAGGGATAGATACACAAGAGACACATTTAATGTCACTAACATGACATACTCCCATGAGTCCATCTTAATCGCTTTTAATTTCTCTAGAAAATGACCTGTATCCCTAATATATAAGAAGATGTTCTGTATCAGAGACACAAGAACCTTGTCCAGCATGGTGGCCATTGGTCTAACCCACCCCAGCCACAATAGGCTTGCAAGGAGGCTGGACAAGGTTCTTGTGTATCTTGGGCAAAGTGTACAAAACAGGCATGATGGGATGTGTGACAAGCAAATGTTTCTTTAGTTCAACAGAAGCCCTATCTACCGTATTGGTCAAAAAGGAGTGCATTTCCTTTTGTATGTCCCATGCGGGATCTCTTTCCATTTGCTGGTACACATCTCTATCACTTAGCTGCTGCATAATTTCTTGTACATAATAGGAGGTGTCCAACACCACACCCACCCTTGTCAGATGGTTTTATTGTGATGTCAGACCTTCCCTTTAAAGCATCCAGAGAATGTCTCTCCTCCATTGTCAAATTATGATGTACAGTTAAACCTTGTATTTTTTGTAACTCCATACATATCTCATGCTTAACTTTATTGATGAAAGCTTCCACCCCTGTTTAGGTGGTAGGAGGTACAAATTTAGATTTAGATATCATTCCCAGTTCTGCAAGTCAATCCCCTGTGTTGCTCCCCAGTCTCTAGTGCCGGTCTATGTAGAAAATGAGCCCTCAACCTCAGTCTCCTATGGAAGGCATAAAAGTCCACATCAAGCTGGAAGGGATTTACTTATTTTTATAGGATGGGTGGGTGGAGTTGAAATCGATACTTTGATTTAGTCCTTAATGGTATATATGTTGAATATAGATTGGGGTTACTGAGGGTTTGAAATGAGGGGATCAATAAAAGTGATGTAAATATGTGGTTATGTACACATGAATGGGATATGTGTGGGAATCTGTATACTTTATGTATAACCTTGCATTAGGTGGTGATGTCATATATTATGGAAGGGTATAAGAAAGGAAAAGGGGATGGGTGATCAATTATGTCTCTTTATTGAGCCTGAGGAACATCATCTTGTAACCAACAGATGATCAATAAATTTTAATAAGCATATATGGAATCCTGTGTGCTGTATCTCAACAGCTGTGTCTATTAGGGGTGAACAAGCTAAACTCCATTATACCTGCACCAGGGCTTGAAAACTGAAAATTGGTATGTGGTGAACCCCTTTTTGGAGAAAAAAAATATATATACCAATTGAAGATGCAGGCACTCAGCACTCAGTCTTTATAAAATTTAAATCTGCCCAGGTGCTACCACATAGATACCAGATATGTAATTCCAAATAGAGAAGATGGTACACTCTAGGGAGCATATTTATAAAGGTTTGTTAACTTTTCGCGGCCGTTTTTTCTGCCATTTATAAATGGGCGTTAAACGGCCGCGAAAAGTTAATGAAGTGTAAACTTTTCGCAGCTATGTAAACAGTTACCGCCACTTCTATTTATAAAGTGGCGGTAACTGTTACGCACCGCTAATCTCGGCCGCATTACTTCGCCACCTTGAAGGTGGCGAAAACGGGTGAGATACCCCCCTGGATCGCGGCAGGTGGTCGCACCCGCCCCAAGGGGACGGCCCACCTCGCCCAGATGGCATCTGAGTTCCGCAGCGGAATGCACATCTTTATATAGGTTTGCAGAAACCCCTAATCCATTTCTGATTGGCCAATTTTTTAATGCTTGGTTTACATGCTTTACATTAACCAATCAGATTTTGGACTTCTCAAACTATCCCGACCCAGATTTTCAATATTTTCAGTCTTTTGATAAATATCAAATGTTCGACTGTTCAAAAATGCGAAGTAAAATGCCTATATACCTATACACGAGCATCGAATCGGCGAGTAAAATTGTCAATGGTATCTAGGCGCAAGCATTGAATCCACGAGTAAGGTGTCCATTAAAAACTATACGCAGCATCGAATCTGCGAGTAAAATGTACATGATACCTAGGCGCGAACATCCAATCCACGAGTAAAGTGTCCATTAAAGCTTATATGCGAGCATCGAATCCACTAATAAAATGTACATGATACACAGGCGCGAACATTGAATCCGCGAGTAAAGTGTCCATTAAAGCCTATACGCGAGCATCGAATCCGTGAGTAAAATGTACATGATACCTAGGCGCGAACATTGAATTTTCGAACGCGAGAGCGAAAATAGTGCGAGTGAGAGTAAAAAATGATTTTTTACAATAGTACCCTGACATCCTCCTCAATACATGTTCCCTAGACCATTTCCCAGGTCCCACAGCCATTTACATTAAGTTACCATTAATATTTTATTTGTATTTCATTAGAACTTTTCAAACTATTTGACTCCCATTGACTTTAATGGGTCCGTTTCAAACTTTAGAACTTTCAAACTTATAGTATATAAGTATAGTATATATAGTTCAAAAGTTCTAAAACGGACCGAACTTTCAAAAGTTCGGCTATCTCTAGAATCTATGGGGGAGATTCAATATACCTAAAATAAGGATAAAAACCACATTTTTCATAATATTTAGAATTTTTGGTATTTGAAGAAAGCATAAATTAAGTTGGGTACACACATTTCCGAGCGCTCCCTAGGACGACGCTCATCTCCCTGTACTTTAAGTATAGGAAATAGAATGAACTCAAATCTGAACCAAAACCTGGTTCGAAAGCAGATTTCACAGATCCCCCAGAACTCAGGACTTTGCAGATTTTTAACTTTTTTGTATTATTCTGAACTGCAGAGCAATTTTTGAAAAATTCTGCAAAGAATGAAGTTTTGGGTACCGGACTTTGATACGTGGTCTACTACAGTTTCTAAACATCTGATAACATCTGATTGATTGCTGCAGATTAACAACAAATGCACAATTTTCCACCTTAAAGGAGAACTAAACTTAAATATTTTATAACCTAATGTGAAAGTTTTTCTCCCCAGAACGCCTATACATTGTAAGATTCTTCTCTAGCAGGTTGCATTTAGTACATGTGAGAAATAGATTCTGTAAATAAGAAGGCTTCCATGTTGTTGCTTGTACAACCCACAGCTTATGAAGTCATCAAAGAACCACGCCCCCTGACCCCAGTATTCACTGTCAGTATTTTCTGTACAGATATCTCCACAACAATATGGAAGTCCCTGATAAGACTTTGAAAGCTGCTTGTTACCCTGCAATTTATTTACCAGTCAGTGTAAGTTGCTGGTAGATAATCTGCAGGGTAACTAGCAGCTTTCAAAGTCTTATCAGGTATTCCATATCCCATTTTTTTTTCCTAGCAAAAGATAAAGCTTTCAAATGTAAATGTATTCTTTGCTTATTTAGTGTTGACCCACCGGGTAAGGCACCAGGTTTAGAAATAAGAAGGTCACAAGTTCAATACCCCAGACTTACATTTTTTTTTGTTTTTATTATGTTCCAAGCAAAAGATAAAGCTTCCAAATGAACATATATCTTCAGCTTTTTCATTGGTGGCACACCTGGTAAGGCGCCAGGTTTAGAGACCTACAGTTTAGAAAGTCGCAAGTTAGAATCCCAGACTTACATTTGATTTTTGTTTCCATTATGTTCATAGTAAAAGATTCTACATGTACCAGTGACCTATATATTGTCTCTGTTAGCCTAGAGGTAAGAACTCTGCTTTTAGCAAGAGTAAATGTTCAAGTTGCAGGTTCTATTCCCCCAGACTTTTTTTTTTTAAATTTTTGCTGAAATGTTAGTATTCTCTTTCTTACATCCATCCTATCTATGAAATACACTGCAAAGATTACTTTTCTTTTTGTATTAAAAGTAATGGACTATATAATTGTTAGGACAGGAGCATGTTTGAATACTGTGATTGGCTGTCAGTTTCTAGGAAGCAAGGCTGCAACTTCCTTGTTTTGATCTGTTGAGCACTACAGAGCATGTGCCTGTACGCAGACACTTAGCTGGGGGTTTACCCAGCTAAGGTGGATTGTGGGAGCTGACCCCTAGTACTCACAGGTTGTTTTTATAAATCACCCAATGGCCGCAGCAAATGGAGAGGTGAGACACAGCTTGCTGTATTTGCGAATGCGCTTTGTCTATTGGGATAATGTTGTCTGGAGACTTTAGTTCTCCTAGAATTAAAAAAGTCCTAATAACTTTATTATGGCAGTAAAAAAAGTTTGTGTAAATGTAAAATGTCATTCTATACTATATACAGTATATATGCTATATACATGTGTTGTGATAAGTTATGTTGCCTTGGAAACACAAAGGTGGGTGTAGGGGTGTATCAGTAGGAGGTGTACCTATGTCTGTCAGGTTGTTTTTGAAATTCTTCGAAACTTCAACCTCCAATAAAATGGCCTGGGATGGGGGTGCTATTTCAACATAGAAGCTTGTCCTATTTTCCAACATAGCAGCAATGATAAATGACATATAAAAAGACACTGTGGGAGGCAATTACATATAATGAAGTGCTACTGATCTAGCTAGTACAAAGAAAAAAGATGATTAATACACATTCTAGAGCTGCATATATTTTAATAGATTATATGATAATGCATATAATAAAACATAGGGGATGGGATTTAGTTTCATTTTATAATTATGAAAATGAAAAGCCTTCCAACGTTGTTAATGTTAAACAAATTATAAAACATACAAACAAATAGTAGACCTGTTTAAATGTCAGAAGATACGTAAAAGTTATGTCAGAAAAAAAGTTTAAAAAAGTCAATTTTTCTGGCAAAGAAATAGGTTATGACATTTAGGAAAAGGCAGCGGCTTTTAAAGATTCCATTTTAATTAGTACAGTCATTCAAGAAACACCTGTGCACCTCACCTTGTGTTTAAATCCACATGAAAGCCCTCTGAAATGTATGCAATACCTCATCAAGAAGGTTGCAGAATGTTTATACATGGACTTTATATTAAGTCCATGTTTTTCAGCAAACATTGTTTTTTTGGTTTTGCTTATGGACAGATAAATGAACTAAATAACAACTTAAATGTTTCCAAAATAGTTCTACAATTTTATTATCAGCTCTAAAATTGATAAACATACAGATTTATTTTTCCAGGGAATTCTATATATGCAGGGAGTTTCCACAAACAGAACACATTTTCTGGAGTGCTCATAATTTGTCTAATAACATGGCAACGAATACTAAACCTCCATTTTACCAAACAACCAAGGCCAAAAGCATTAGAAAGCATAGGAAAGCATGTTTTGTTATCATTATCAGTATTATTATTATTGTGCTTTTGAACAATTTTGAAGGTCTTTGAGATAAAGTCTGTAAACTAATATGTTTTGACTTGTGAGAAGAGGAATAAATAGTCCAAAGAGTCTACACAAATTCCAAGTTTTCGGAGGACAGAAATAAAGAAAAACAATAAACTAACATTGTGGTAAAATATTTACAAAAGAAATTATGAAAGCAGTGTAATCAGATCTGGACAATTTGTTCTCATTTCAAGGAGTGAGCAAGTTTGACATTTTGATAACTTTACACAAATACAGTATGTGTGAATATACCGTATATACTCAAGTATATATGTCAAGGTTTTTAGGCTCTAAGAAGCCTAAAAATCCTACCTCGACTTATACTCGAGTCACTAACCTGAAATCCGTCAGCCACACGTTTCCTCTCTTTTTCACATCCACTGCGCTGTGGCTGACATCAGGCACCTGAACAGTGGATGCGAAAGAGAGGGGAAGCATGCAGCTGCCAGATTTCAGGTTAGTGATTGCAGTAAGATGCAGACTGTGGCAGGCATTCCTAAGGAACTAAATGCAAGTCCTCTCCTCCACTAGAGGGAGCTCTGGGGGAGGAAGGGGGGGTAGGTGCAACTAAAGTATGCTGGGAGTTGTAGTTTCCAAACATCTGGAGTGGCAAGAAATTGGGGGTTAGTGTGTGGGATTCCTCTCCATTTAAAGGGCTACTAATGACTTAAAACAATACAGATTCAAGAGAATGGTATCCATTGTTGATTCTCTAATCTGATTCTGTATTGTTTTCAGGCTTTAGTTGCCCTTTAAATGGACAGCAAAATTCCCATACAGTAGTCCTATACAGTAATAGCCTTACTCAGTTTGGCTATTACTGTATGGACTACTGTATGGGAATTTTGCTGTCCATTTAAAGGGCAATTAAAGCCTCAAAACAATACAGAATCAGAAGGCAGTAGTGGTCGTAATTTCTACCCTCGCCTCGAGCCAATCAGGTTTACAAATTTTTCAGGTAAAAATGGGTACCTCGGCTTATACTCTGATCGACTAATACTCGAGTATATATTGTAGTCTCTTTTTTTCTATGCATTTTGTAGAAGAAACAAAAAGCGCTTGGCCATTAAATTTAACACATTCATTTTTTTCTATTAGTGTTTTTATTAGTTGTTTATCAACAACAATTCTCCAACAAACTATTGTTAGGGTTGTACACTGCTATGCTGGCTTTCCCATTTATTGTAATTATAATACTATTAATAAATGTTGTTAGTATTTTCCAACACTTTGGTCTTGGTCCTTGTCCTGGTGTGAATGGCCAACTTTCAATCGAAAACAGACTTAAATATTTGAGTTTATTCTTTTGATTTGCTGTTTCTCCTTATCTAATTGGATGAGCAATCAGGGGTAGGTTGTGTATGCAGAATAGTAAATAAAGTTATTCCAATGTTTTATTACTGTTGTTTACTTTTGGAACTTTTTGATCTCTGAACTTTCAATATTATCTATAGTCATTGCATCAAAAATACGAGGGTCATCAAAAATATGTAGCTACTTTCATGGATTACCGAATATATGAGGCTACTTAACGAAAGTAGCCTTGTATATATACTGAAACCTGAAAATAGCTAGCGTGTAAAGAAAGTTAATTTTAATAGGTTGTGTGATTTGTACATGTGCTTCTGACCATTTCCTAGGTGCCTGAGACATCTACTGTAAGTTACCATTTTTATTTGTACCCTGACTTTATTTTTTGCCCCAACAGAACGGAACTTGCCAGTTTCGAACATCTTTATTTACCAGTAAAAGCTAATCTAGAAGTAGGGGGGGGGATCCACATTTGTCCAAATGCAGTGTGGGCAAATCCTACATCATATATTAACACTGAATGTGCTGTAGTGAAATGGTATAAGCAGAAATATATTAGAATAACTAGTAAGCTAAGCACTATACAATGGCACTCCAGCCTCCATATGGCTGGGCAAACCACTTGCTTTAGGTGGTAAACCCTGTTGTAAGGGGGAAGCTGGTGCACCTGAGGAAGGGGGAAGGCCCGAAACGTTGTGCACCGCTATATCACAATAAACACTGAATTATATCTTGCCTGAGTGCGCCTCCCTGGTACTATTTTGAATATAAAATCCGGCAGCATTTGTAGAACAACTTACACACTTTTTATAAACTTGAAGCAAACTCCTAAGGGACTGTTAAATCTACTGTAACATTACAACAACGTTTTTACACAACAAGAGGCTACACAAACCTGTAAATTTAGTATGATAATCATGTGACTAAGGCTGCAGTTTTACATAATATTTCCAAAGGTGGATCAATAAAATCAAAATCTGCAAAGTTAAAAAAGGAGGTCACTGTAAACAGGATGTCCCCTAAATACTGTAGTACATTTTTGTTGGCCAGTTTGTTGCATGGAAATATTTAGTGTGAACAATTATAGTGATTAGGAAAGAAGCTGAGCTTGAAAAGAATGGTAAAATCAAGTTCTGTGAATAGGTTGAAAAGAGTTTTTCCCCAGGAAGCTCTTCAGTAATTTGAAAACACATAAGAGCCAAACCCCCTGTTACAGAACTAGAAGAACCTTTGCTGTGGTTTCTGCAAGTCTCTGATGGGCATTTGCAGGAAATGTCACTAGTTTACAAAGCATAGAATGTCTAAACTATTTCCTGACAAGGTTTCTCATGTGTGAGTCACTTTTTACTTACGTTGTTAACCAATTTCATATATTCCTCTAAACTCAAAATCGGAAATAGTTGTTCCAAACAAAGCAAGTTTATCCTTGAAACCCTTTAGACTAAAATAACAGTTTGGGCTAATAGAAAGTACAGTGTGTGGATACACATATAAATGAAAAAGACATTTAGATAATTATATTATTTACTGCAAAGTAAAATCCATACTAAAGAGCTTAGCAGTTTTTTTTTTTATTTCTCTCCAGTAGCATCGACATTTAATGGATTTCTCTGTATACTGTATGCTGAATTATTTTCAAAGATGTACAGACTTTCTATAAATGATGTCTTTCACACAAAAAGTATTTTGTTACCAAGGTGTTACTAATGACCCAGCACCAGCAGTATTTAGCTTGGCCAGTGCTGAATAAACGCAACCAAGGTGCCAGATTAAGTAGTTTTCACCGTCTCTAATGGCAAATATTCCGAGACAGTGACCCTGAACCTATTGTATTTAGAGTGCAAGCAGTAGGTCTCATATAATAAACTAAGGAACATTGGTGTTGACCTAAATGTACTTGAACTGAAATCTGGCTTAAAAGTTGATTACAATGAGTGCTAATTAATGGAACATTTTCTAGTTGGATATTTTTTGGGAACTTGCTTTTATACTGCAAGCTATTAAAAAATAAAGATGTAAGTAAGATTTGTAGTGGTTATCTGAAAGCTCCTGGGTGGTTGGTTAGCACAGGGGTCTTTGCTGAAAACGAGTACAGACAATGGCAAGCATAGAATATATTAAGTATGTTTCACTGGAGCCCTAAAAAGCACTGATTACTTTTTCAGGATTATGCCATTTCAGCATTAATTTTTTTTTTCTGTTAAGATGTAATTTCCTTTAAAGATCTCCTAGATCTCTGACTTGCCACTCTGATTACACCTCATCCTTTGGTACCATTGATCTGGAGCAGTAGAGCCTTTAGCACAAGCTGCGCATGGGATTAGGGGGCAGCCAAAAGTAGGTGAGTATCAGGCTGTAGAGTGAGGGGATTAGTTAAGTTTAGAAGCACAGCAGTCCTAATGGGTTAGGCGTAGGTTTATAAAAGTGAGGGTTTAATATTAAGTGTGACATACCTTAGCAAGGGACAGCTAAAAGAAGAAGAAATTGAATCATGGTGGGGACCAGTTGCACCAGATCTCAGCAATGGCAGTCAAACTGGAAAATTATGAGGACAAGACTATCAGAAAGGAGAAGAGATAGCCACCTCTCTGGGATTCCTACACCTTCTTCCCCTCCTTTTCTCTTTCTCAGGTGACAGGTCAGGCAAGTGACACAGTGTGCAGGGTGCTGAGTCGAGAGGCACAGGTCAGGAGCAAACGGGATCTTCTACAAGGATTGGGGCAGAACACAAAGCAACCAATATTGCTTCCACCAGGTTTACCATCACAGCATCTATGGTTTCAGTAGCCCCTCTATTCTCCATCAACCTAGTCAGCGAGTCCCAGGGTGCATTTAGTAAACAAATCATACAGCAGCAAGTTCCAGCATAGACACCACAAGCAGCACCAACTAATAATGAACAGCGACTGATGAAAATAGGAAACGATCAACAGCCTGGGACATCTGTATTACAGGATTTAGTCAACTGTTTAAACAGAGATGCTTTATTTAATGCTTTATTACCCTTTCTTAAAGTCCCTGGTGCTGTGGTAACACAAAGTAAGGCTGAAACTGCTTTTAGACAATAAGCTATATGTTTTTCTATGCCAATAGGTTATCATTTATGTAATTCAGTTAGCGGAAAAATAACAGAGTGAATATGTAGATATTCTCTCTTTGTTACCAAATGCCAAGGATTTTTCAAAAAAGGATTAAAAAAGCAGAAAAGAAAGATCCTGAGATAGAGAGGCGAAGGCAAATTCTTTTACAAATTGGTTGCAGGCTTTCTGTAAACCAGTCAACTTTGGCACGTAATTCATTTAAACATAGATATTGTGTTAGAGTCATATTGTATTTGTCACTTCATCAAACAAGGAGGAATGGGTGAGAAACTTGTCTAACAGGATCCCGACCCAGCCAGAAATGGAAGTCCTCGCTAAGGGCTTGAATTTTGCCATCACTCCTAAAGCCATCCCTGTGGTGGATATTATAGCAGCCACAGAAGCCTCAATCCACAATAATAAGGTATCACAGAGTGAGGCAGAACAACTTTGCCTTAAGGTATCTGCAGCCTTAGCCAGTGCTAAAACTCCTTCATCTAACCTGACCACACAGGATGCACAGTGGTACTCAACACCTCAGACTGCCATGCTAAGGTGACCATGCTCCTGGCTGATAACAACACATATGAGGCTTTAACAAGGGATCCCACCAACCGTTACAAGAAAAAGGTCATAGACTTACTACAACAGCTTCAAAAGGATAAAGCCATTGATCGAGCAATGTATCATTGCCTCTACCCTGGTGAGGCACATCCATGCATATATGGACTCCCAAAGATACACAAGGAAGGGACACCACTAAGACCTATAGTCAGCAGCATCAACGCTGTAACAAACAAGGTAGCAAAATACCTAGCCAACATCTTAGAACCATTGGTGGGAAGCTCTTAGCATCACAGCCAGAAATCCCAGGATTTCACCAACAAGATTGAAGATATAGTACTCAGTGCAGAAGAAACTATGGTGTCCTATGATGTGACATCTCTCTTCACCTGTATACCCACCAAGGAGGCCTTTGACATGGTGAGAAAACGGCTAGGCCAAGACAACACTATTACCAGCAGAACTGATCTCAACCCAGAACAAGTGTGTTCCTTGCTGGATTTGTGCCTGATTACCACTTATTTCAAATAGAGGGATAAGTTCTATAAGCAAAAACATGGATGTGCTATGGGATCTCCAGTTTCACCCATTGTGGCCAACCTTTACATAGTGGAGGTAGAAAAACAGGCGCTTAATACCTTTAAGGGCATAGCACCTAGCCACTGGTTGAGATATGTGGATGACACCTGGGTTAATATCCACCAGAAGGAAGTACAAGCTTTCACAGAACACATTAATGCGGTAGACCAAAACATCAAATTTACAAGGGAAGAGGCACAAAAACTGGCTTTCTTGGACTGCTTGGTAGAAGTTAAGGAAAATGGTAAACTAGAAGTAGAGGTTTACAGAAAACCAACCCACACAGATCAGTATTTGTTGTTTGACTCCCCCCACCCTTTAGATCACAAGCTGGGTGTCATCGGAACCCTGCAACACAGAGCAGAGAACATCCCCACTAGCACAGAAGCGAAAGCTAAAGAAATGAAACATCTCAGAGGAGCCCTTAAAACATGTGGATATCCAGACTGGGCCTTTGTCAAAAGAAGTAGAAGGAAAGAAAAGAACACGAATACCAACAGTGAAGGGGGAAAGCAAGACAGGAGGAAGAACATGGTCATCCCATATGTAGCAGGGGTCTCCGAGAAATTAAGAATTTTCAAAAAACACCGTATCCCTGTCTGCTTTAAACCGAGCAACACACTGAGGCAGCAATTGGTACATCTGAAAGACCCAATACCGAAACACAAGAAAAGCGACATCATATACGCAGTGCAGTGCAGAATGCTCTGATTTGTATGTGGGGGAGACCAAACAGCAACTGCATCAACGTATGGCCCAGCACAGAAGAGCCAATTCCTTGGGACAGGACTCAGCCGTGTACCTGCATCTTAAGGATAAAGGACATACCTTTGAAGATTGTAATGTTAACATATTGGCAGAGGAACGTGATTGGTTCAAGAGAGGTGTCAAGGAGGCCATTTATGTGAAAATAAAGAAACCAAGCCTAAATAGAGGTGGGGGAGTTCGACACCAACTGTCTGCCATGTACAATGCTGTTTTGACACCTTACTCTGGGCGTTCCTATAACACCTCTTAGCCACTTAACACCTGGCTGTGATATGCGAATTGGGATTTTCCAGGGTACATAATTGCCACAGATTCTTGTAGAAGTCATTCTGAATTGAGAAAGCCAGTAGGATGACTAGCGAAACGTCTTCAAGAACTAAACTTCAAGTCCAGTTGATCTAATTGAATACAACAGATATACCATGACCTGGATGAATGAGAACCTTCACAACCATATGAAATGGGTCCATTTAATGAGCCCAATTTCCCAGGATTTAAAATTTCCCTTCTTGGACTCCAAGTGGAAATCGATTTATTTTCGGCTTATACATTTGTATACACGGAAAAGATGTTTGGTATTTATAGTATGGATTGGCGTTACAGGAGTCCTGTGTCTCCACTATATGAGAGAACAGGAATAACAGATTGGCATGCCTGCACCCAGGATTGAGACATGAACCCTGGGAACTTCTAGTAATTATTCTGTATTCACTTTATTCCACTGAACAGAATGGAAAAGTTTATTTAAGGTAGATATGAACTTTGTACCAGTACTTTCAACCTGCCAGCCAGAAGTGAGTGTTGCAGAACCAGAAACTGATACATTGTATGCTGGAGGGTATTACTGGAGAGAAAACAGTTTCCTGACAAGGGTTTCCTTTTTTCTGTTTACACCTTTATCATAGTCACTTTTTATCATCCCAGTCCTCTCTTTACTTCCCCCTCACTTCCTAAATCACTGGTTACTTCCTGGTACCTGGCTCCTCCCCCTCACTTCCTAGTCTAGGCATCTTAAAATCTCTATGATATATGAGTAGCAGGGAAGTATTCCCAGCTTCCCTACACATCATTTGTCTTTCCCTCCATGTGATTCAGTAAATGATGCTATAAGTCTAGAGATGTCACCAGATTCTTACATGTCCTTTGACACAGAAATAGCTATAATAGCTATCTATGGGCACAGAGCTCTTATGGCTTAAGCTGACATAAAAGCAGCATTCAGACTTTTACCAATTCACCCGGTTTGCCATTGATTGCTAAGTTTTCAGTTTAATGGTCAATTATATTACAAAACTAGGTTACTTGTGTGGTGTAGAAAAGAAGGGGTATCCAAACACTTACTACACGGGAGCACACCCATCCATCCAGGCCGTGGCGCCACGCTCAGGCACTTCCAATGCTGCTTCGGCCAGCAGATAATCAGAAAGGATCCATAGTAGGTAGAAGTAGGAAGCTCACGGACATAAAATCAACTTGTTTTATTTCATCCATTAAAAACATCACAAATCATGTCATCCACTAAATGGCACATTACTAGAGGGTGGAGGAGCCGTCTACTTGTGTGGTGTACCCTTTCTTGCTGATATTTTTGAACATTGAATATTTTGAACAATTTGCAACATTTTTGGAATGGAACATTAAATATGAATCAGTTGGCAAAGGAGGAGTCCGTTATTTACATGATTTTTTTATTTGTAGGTCCAAATAGATCAGGGCATTGTGCTAATCTTTTAGAAACTTTTCAATGGTTAGCAGCAAAATCTGGCTTTCTGGAGAGAATAAAACTGTAGCCCCAACAACATTTTTTTAGGAATGGAAATTAACACAGTCATTATGACGTTTAGGCTATCACAGGACAAACTGTCAAAGTTGAGAAGCTTAGTCAAGGCCAAAACATAATAAGGTAACTTTGAAACATTTACAGAGCTTGGCAGAGCATCTCAACTTTGCCACTAGAATCAATCCAGTAGGAAGAGTTATTATCTGACAGCTCCTGGGTGTTTGGCCGGAAATGGGCACAGAAAATGGCTGGTATAGTTTAAAAAGCAGTGTTTTTGTTTAGGATTATGCTATTTCGGCATTATTATTGTTTTTCTTTTTCATCTTTCTGATTCTTTTTTGATCTTTCTGTCATTTCCTTTAAAGATCCTTCAAAGATATCTGCAGTCTCTGATTGCCCGGTATAGCATTTGGCTTTTCTTTCTGCTTGTGGATCTATCTGATTCTGATTTCCTGTTACTGACTCTTGCTTTGCTCTCTGACTTCGATTACTGCCACCAGAACCGACCATTGCCTGACTTGCCACTCCGATTAAGTCTCATCCTTTGGCTGACTGATCTCCTGTGTATGACCTCTGGCTCTATTCCTGACCTTGTCTCTGTATACCCTTTCTCTGTAGCGGACCTGGACTGTCTGACCATCCTTGTGCCCTGCTGTTTTAGGTGCTTTGGACTTCAAAATATTTTGTGCTCTAATTTCTGGGGGCAAAACAAGCATCCTGGCAAAAAAGGGCTTATCTGCACTGAAAGTATACTTGTGAATTCCCAGGGCATTAACCGTATGTTAGGACACATTTAAAACACATGCAGAATGGCTACGCAGTCAGTGTATAAAGGCTCTACAATCCCCAACCCAACAGTAGTTTTGTGTTCCCATTAATATTTAAAGAAGGGAGCATGGTTTATATTTGTGTGTCTGAAATGTAGCTGCTTTCTAAGATAAGATAGTAGAAGTCAATCACAAAAAATATATTACAATACTATTTATGAATATCATGAAATCTGACCCTTACACCTAAAACCTCAACATTAAGCCGGTAATTGTTCTAGTCGCAGTTTAAGAAGTCTGAAATCTCACATCTGGAAGGTTTGTTGAGCTAATATACTAAAATCTTGATAGTCTCATTAAAAATCCAATATTTCAAATGAAATTAATAAAACTAACAGTGAACATGATAGCTAGATGTTCTTTTAACACATTATTAATGGTAGGAATGTAAATTCTGCCCTCTAGAGAAGAAAAACCATTTGTTGCTCCTATTTACAATTAAATGTAAGACACAAAATTGTTTTGTTAAATGAAATATGCAGGTCTAATAATAAGTATAGGTGGTTAACTGCAACGAGGACCCAAAATAATGTATTGTATTTCCAACTTTAGAAATGCTAGTGGTCTCCAAAAAAATCTTTTTTTGGCTCGAGCCTTGTAGAACAGAACCAAACTTTAGTAAATTCGGCCACCTCTAATCACCATCAGCAAAGTATTATGAGAATCACTAAATAAACACTGAGTATTTTAAGGTATTTGTTATATAGTATTAATTAAAAGAGCAGATGAAGTCCTTAATTACACAGTGTATTATCTTATTTTAATATATCAATAGGCTTTTAATCCGAACACAGTAGATAATCTGTAAGGAGGAATAGAAAATGATTTATTAGAATATTTAATAGGATCAGCATTTGGGCCCTGCATCGAAACGTATAAAATGCTGCATTTTTAAAAAAAGAAAATGTCAAGATCATTCTGTGAATTGAATATGGTGAGCATAATGCTTTTACTCCTTGACATACTTACTAATGCAACAAAAACTTGAATATGTTGTTATAAATTTTGAGAAATATCAATATGTTGTTATCAAAAGAACATTGTTGTATAATTTTGAGAAACTCCATTTTAATTTATAGCCAACCCAACAAAACATTACTTCCATCTATATTCTTCTGTATTATGCTATGCAGGCTCTCTACTGCTTGTTCTATTGGTTTTAAAATCAGTTATGTTTAGAGATATTTAAAAACATTTATATGACATTGCTAGGGAACATCCAGTGGGAAAATACTGTGGGGCTTTGTTATCTAACCACAGTTGAATGAAGGCCTAATTTTCTGGCTTTGATTAAGTTGTTTGTTTTACAATAGAGTTCTAGGTTGCAATTATTTCTTAATGCGGGACAGTTGTTAGGCTTTTCAAATGGTTTTAATTTTCATTGTCTTAGCTGCTTAATGAGTAGTGTTTTTTCAATTGTATTTGACATTTTTACCCTTAAACTGCTCTTATCCAATCTAAATCATTTAAACAAGGTGACGGCTCATAAACAACATGACACATTGTCAACGAGGAATAATGCTATGAATAAAGAAGGTTTCAGATCTGATTTTCTTGGTTCAATAAGGAGAAGAATGAGCAGATGTGGATGCATATGTAGATCTTTGTGTGTTGTATTTTAGAAATTATTTTAAATGCTTTCAATATATTTTTAAATTAAGGTTAAAAAAAATGACAGGGCATATTTATAAAGGTCCGCTAACATCGAAGTTTTTGTATTGCCATAGAGCACTGTAAAACGATCTTCATCACCGCCATATTTATAAAGCCAATTGTTTTTTTGGTGAAAAGTGTTGCTGTGGTGATGTGCGCCAATCGTTGCAACAATGCACTGCAATACTACACTTAATTTTCCGGCGGTAAGTGTAGTATCGCAGAGAAATGAGAAAAAACATGTCAACACCGGAACCCGCTAGTTTCCCGCCCCACAGGCAGGAACCCCACACTCCACCAGAGGCACTGGTAATTGTCTTTTGGGGTTTAAGGGGTCCCGCAGTTCGAAACTGGGACCTCCTCCCTGGCACTTATAAGTGACTTTGTGGCACTGATGAGTGACTTTTGGGGCTTAAGGGGTCACGCAGCTTGAAACCAGGACCTCCATCCCTACCACTTATAAGTGCACCTTTGGCACTGCCAATTATGAACACAGGTGTGCCTTGACAGAAACTTGCATTGTCAAGTGTGCCACAATCATAACAAAATGCAAACCAGTGCCATAGACTTTATGCCAATCACATTGCAGCATAGAGACATGCCTTTGTTAGTCATAGATTATACTACAGAATATTCTGCATCTTAGACATAGAACAGATATTTAACAGTGTTAAAGACTTTCCACACATTACTTGGAAAAAAATCTGGCCAACCGCCGCTCAACCCCTTCACAGTAGCCCCAAGGGAGGGCAAGGGAGGGGCTTTAGGGATGGTCTCCTCAGTGGGGGACGAGGGCAGGGTGGTCGTACACTCTGCCCCTTTGAGCTGTGGGACCCCCTAAGTCCCAGGGAAGGGGGGTTCCTGGTTGGGTAGAGCAACAGTGCTCTTGTGTGTGTATTCCAAAAGCCTGACTGTCAGCCAGTCCACCAGTCACAGCTCTCCATCCAGCCATCCATTAGCCAACATCTCTCTATAAATAATTGTATCTATACATTCAGGTAGGAGCAAAATGAATATGGGTGCAAAATAAACATGCTTTATTTTCTTTTCACTTTAATATGTTTCCCCTGTGACAAATGGTTTTCACTTAACTCTGCAAACTTTGATAAAAAAAAAAAAAAGACTGGCAAACAAAATGAATAATGCCACCTAATATGTTAAGCAGAGGATAAGGATTCATCATGTAGTCAAACCTTTTAGTGTATAATATTTTAAAGGGCCACTTCCAAATTTCAAATCTACCAACCATTTCTTCAGTAAGCCCAACCACTCCACTATTATAATTCAAAATGTCTCCTGTAGTCTGTCCCACCCCAGGAAAGACTTACCACCTCTGCCCACCCCACTGTCAATGAAGGCAGTGACACTTATGGACAATGATTGTCTTGGGTTCTCTGAGCATACTCAAGCTTGGTAAGAGCTTGTAAAATGGGAGGCAGAGGTGACAAACTGTGATTATGCAGACTTTATATATGATATTATGGATTATAACAGTAGAGCGGATGGAGCTGCTTACTTAATGTGACGTAATGGTTGGTAGATGTGGCAAACGTTGAAGAGATAGAGCTTAGATAGATACAGGATTGCTAAAACATTTCTTTCTTCCCTCCCTGAGTATTATCTACAGTATATTTTAATTACAAGGTAACTTTAATAGTGACTTAGCAGTAACTGAAAAATACGATATTGCCCTGGGAAATAATAGAACAATGAACTCCTTGAATGGCAGTGTTTCTGTTTTATTGACTACCATACAATACCTACAGTAGATAAATATTACATAGTAACATAGTAATTAAGGTTAATAAATACATGCGTCCATCAAGTCCAACCTTTTCCCCCCTTCTTTTTAACACTACCTAACAGTTGATCCAGAGGAAGGCAAAAAAAAACCAGCTAAAAAGGGGAGGGAAAGTCCTTTCTGATTTCAAATGGCAATCGGAAAGTATCCCTGAATCAACCAGAACTACATTATATGTATTAATACCAGTAATTCTCAATATTTTTTCATTTTAGAAACTTATCTAGTCCACTTTTAAAGCTATTCAATGAACTTGCCATTTCCACATCTGCTGGAAGACAGTTCCACAGTTTCACCGCTCTCACTGTAAAGAAACCCTTCCTAACCTGAAGATGAAACTTCTGTTCTTCCAATCTTATGTCCATGTGATCTCTGATACGGCAGATTAGTTAAAAATGCACCAGAGAGTTTATTGGATGGCCCATTAATATATTTGTGTAAAGTGATCATATCCCCACGCAAACATCACTTCTCTAATGTAAACAGCCCTAACTTGTCTAATCTGCCTGCATAGTCAAGCCTCTTCATTCCCTTTATTATTTTAGTTGCCCTTTTCTGAACTGCTTCCATTTCCAAGATGTCCCTTTTGTATATGGGATTCCAAAATTGCACCGCATATTCCAAAGGAGGTCTTACCGGTGCCTTGTAAAGAAGGATTATAATGTTTTTTTCTCTTGAATCTATTCCCCTCTTTATACAAGACAATATCTTGCTAGCATTAGCCGTTGCTGCCTGTCATTGTTTGCTATAGCTAAGACTGTTATCTACCAGAAACCCCAAATCCTTTTCCAATCAAGATTCACTTAACACAGAGTTATTTATTGTGTAGGAGGCACAAGGATTGTTAAACCCTAAATACATCACCTTACATTTATCAACATTGAATCTCATCTGCCATACTGCTGCCCATTTTGATAATCTATCTAGGTCAGCTTGCAGCAATTGCACATCATTTGAAGTTTCCAAAGATCTGCATAGTTTAATATCATCAGCAAACACAGAGACCTTGCTTTCCGTGCCCCCTTCTAAGTAATTTATAAACAGATTAAAAAGAAATGGCCCCAGTATGGAACCCTGAGGCACTCCACTTAGAACTTTAGCCTGCATAGATGTAGCCTCATTGACCACCACTCTCTGTTTGTGATCCAATAACCAATTCTTTATCCATGTACAAATGTTTTTTTCTAGGTCAACAGTCCTCAGTTTATACATTAGTCGCCTATGTGGCACAGTATCAAAAGCTTTAGCAAAATCCAAGTATACCACATCTACTGCTTAAATGCTTACTCACTTCTTCATAGAAAACAAGTACATTTGTCTGGCATGATCTATTTCTCATAAATCCATGCTGACTACTACTAATAATATCAGTTCTAGAGACAAAGTCAAGGATATGATCCAGTAACAGTTACCAGGTTGGGAAAGACTTCCTTTTTTGAATACTGGTATTACATTGGATTTTTTCCAATCCAGCGGCACCTCACCAGACAAAAGTGAATCTGAAAAGATAAGAAACAGTGGTCTAGATAAAACTGATCTAGGCTCTCTTAAGATCCAAGGATGTATTCCATCTGGTCATGGGGCTTTATTGATGTTAACTTTGTCTAATTGTTTCCACACAGCTTTCTCGGCATCCTCTGTAACCATCTCTGCCCCATTATTTAATGGTCCCACTTTCTCAGTCCTTATCTTTTTACTATTGATATGTTTAAAAACCTTTTGGGGTTAAACTTGCTTTGTTCTGCTATCAATTATTTGAAAAAATATTAGGTCATTTGACAGTCTATCATCCTTTCCTTTCCCTATTTTTAAAAAACTAAAAGGAACTGCCTAGAGTTAACTGGCCTAAAATCACTTGGCCATATCAACCTGAAACCAGTGTGTGGAAACAGGACCTAGTCAATAGTTTTTTTATTTTGCTTGAATTGACATTATTTTTGTTTCCTTTCTGTGACAGTAAGTATTGTTTTTAACTCTAAAGGGGCAAAGCAATATTGGGCGCAAAATGCAATTCATGACTAGACATACTGCCTGTGAATTTGCACTGTACTTACATTGTCCCCTATGAGATTTGGCCATCAACATGTACACTGCTGTGCCCCCACAGGTAGGTCAGTTGCAGATTAGGTGCTGACATGCTCTATTATTCGAAGTTGCAGTACCAATCAAGTAGATAAAATTCTACTGCAATTTAATGGGCTAGTTAATGGGTTTCCCCTGTGCTGAACCCTTCCTGGTGAACACATATATATTTTCATATATATTCATATATAAATTCTCATGTATTCTGTTTTTGCTGAGTCAGCAATACCCCATCAGCCTTTTGAATTTAAAATTTGCAAAGAAAATGTAATAGGTTATAAATATACTTATAACTCATTTATTTATATTGGGTAAACTTAAAATGTATACAAGAAAGAAACAAAGTCTTGAAATTGAGGTTTTTGTGTCAAGTGTTGTTTTCATTGTGAGAAAATATAGACTATTCACTGTGAACCAAGTTATAGTGGGTTTTGTTGTTTTTTGTTTTTTGGTACTGCAAGGCAGGTTGGTTACAAAGGTAATTGGCCGGTTGCAATTCATATGACACCACTCATTATTCATGAAACTGTCCAGACATCAAGCATGACCCTGCTTGACTCTCTTCTACAAACAGCAGGAAAAAAAACAGACTTGCCATTTTCCACAAAACACAGATAGTGCACCGAAGTTCTCCTTGAAACTGCACCTTAACATTACCCTATAATATTATATATTTACACAGTAAATAAGACACAATGACAAATGAATGTTTCTCAGTGAAACTCCCTTTATTTTGTTCTTTAAAGTTGTTTCCTTTTTCTTCTTTTTTGAAGGGCAAGATAACAAAACATTGAGATTAAACCATAGCTGACTTATACATCTTGCACAAGAATTAATAATGTCTTATTTCAGTTTTCTTTCCCCAAAATTGCCCTTCTTCATCAATTTTATGTTTGCATGGCAAATCATTTTAGATCTTTTTAACAAGAGAAGGAGCAGGGGAAAAAATATTAAAGATTTCCAGAGAAAAAAAAATGTAAATCCTAAATTCTACAAGGAGCTGCTGAGTATTTATCACTAAAATATACAGCTAGCAAACCTTCCATGTGTAGAACATATTGAAGGGATTGCTGTCAAAATAAATAATTTCTACTATAAACAAATGCAAACATATCTCTTT
Source organism: Hymenochirus boettgeri (assembly GCA_019447015.1). Classification (NCBI taxonomy): domain Eukaryota; kingdom Metazoa; phylum Chordata; class Amphibia; order Anura; family Pipidae; genus Hymenochirus; species Hymenochirus boettgeri. Next base: position 103,722,326 of record CM033474.1, on the reverse strand, counting down.
CAACAAACTGTAAATAAAAAAACAGTCTTTTACACAATAAATATTAAGAAACCATTGACATAGTTGAAAATGTTCTCATATAAATTAACAATTTAATTACATAAAGCAGAATGGACCTTGGTTAAAGCAATTAAAACAAAATGGAAGTGGAATGCACATAATATAATTATTGAGAATAAGTTGGTCACTAGAGTTAAAAATGTAAAGTATGAAACTATTTAGGGATTTACAATGCTGTTTCATTTATTATACAAAATAAATACATTTAGGATACAATAACCTAGAAGAATAAATTATCTTTTTGTAAATGGAAATCAATGTTTCATTTTAAGTATCATTACATGAACAAAATAATATATTTTTTCCTGCAATCCCACACCTATCATTTAAATAACTTATTGCTTTTTTAAAAATAAATTTGCGCCTTCAGGATTACACAAGCAAAGCCTGTACTTATGGGTATTGTGTTACATCCTTGAGGAAATAGATGGATAATGGGTGATACATTATAACAGGGAAAATTCAAATCTGCAGTGATTTTGTCAGGTTATTAATTGTAATTATTCACAAGGAAAATTGAGATATAGGTAATTTTCAGTTGGAATGGACTCTGTAAAAATGGATATCTAAAATCTTCCTATGTGCGGAACCCTCAACAGGAGTAGAAGAAATTATTTTCTCTTTATTAGAGTATGCAGCAGTGTTTTAGTTAAGTAAGATCTTGTAGTCAAAGCCAGTGTTATAAACAGAAAAGTAAATTATGTTGCAGATATTCTACATGTGTATACCTTCTTTGCTTTATAAAATGTTATGTGGGGCCAAATAAGAGAATTAAGAAAAAATATAGAAAACTTTCCTTTTTAAGACAACAAAAAATATAAAGATTTTGAAATGTATATATAGGAAAAAGGAAAGTGGTTTGGGTCTTCAGAAAAATATGGTAGCATTTATAAGTAATTAGCTTTTTTGCACAGCTACCTAAAAAGGATGGTTGTTTTAAGTATAGTAGGGCCTACAAAGCAGTCAAATGTGGTAGCAATTTATATAGCTATTTGAAGACATGAAGATTTGATTAAAATAAATTGTCCTTTATGCTGTTTTCTGTGGTAAGCCTTGATTAACATTCTATTTTTCTCACACATTATCATGCAGTTGGTTTTTCATTTCATCTGCTAGCTACTTAGATTAACCATCAATGTATAACCTATTGGTTTAGCTTAAACAAGAACAGTTCTGATTCATATTATGTTATGTATGGGGTTACTTTTTTCACTCCAAACATTACCTTCTCTCCCCCACAGCATTTGTTCATTGACTTTCTTTATAGTTCCATTGAGTTTTCAGTTCCATTACATACACAATTGCCTATGTAGTATTTAAAAACAGCTAAAAGAAATAAATCATTTTCTCTCTGAGTGTCCGTTGTTCTCTGTAAGCCAGCCTATATTTAACACCCGCTTACAAGGACACTTGCAATGTGCACTTACCAACGTGTAGCAATTTCAAAATTAAACTTGGGTAACTAAAGACACAAAACTGATGTATCAATAATAAAAAGAATATGGGTATCTAGTTGCTCTAACAAACCAAGTCAGACACATGGGGTTAATTTAATAAAAGGCACAAAAAAAAATCTGAACTGTTAATCTGCAGCAACCAATCAGATGTTAGCATTTTACAGTCTACTGCAGTTACAAAACATCCAATCAAATCAGATTGGTTGTTGCTGATTAATATTACAGGACAGTTTGTGAGCATTTTTGTGCCGCTTATTAAATAAGCCAAACTGTGTTCTAACACTAGCCCAGGGCTTAATATGTAACCATAAATATTGATACATGTTTGACAAAGGAATAATTTCCAAATTGTTGGAATGCTAGCCAACTGAAAGTAGGTGGCTCTAAATGAAACAATGTTTTTGTTTAACCTAAATATTAGTGGAAAAATTAAATGAATGCCTTCATACAGTGTGTTATGTAAGTAAAACAAATATAGGCTCCTCTGTAATAGTGGGTTTGTGGCATATTACATCAGAATTCATAACAAGCACATTTAAATCATGTGGTCAGAATATTATGATGTACTTTTATTTTATTTATATTTACTTGTTTTTGCTAAAAATAGTAAAAAAATCTTCATTTTAAAGCAGTATTATTATATTCATGCAAACTACACGAGTTTCAAATATTATAGGAAAACTGGCTTCATTTAAACAGTGCAACTAGAGTAACAGACCATAACTTTAGATGCAACCAGTTCAGGGTGATGTTTCTATATTTTCCTTTTTTATATATTCGGGAAGCTAACTGTGAGTGTACTGATTGGTTAACGCAGTTGGAGTTTGCTACATAGGCAATGTTGTTTAGTTGAAAACACGTATGTACAGGTGTTCTGTAAGGATTTCAGTATTTCAGATAGATGCAAAGCAGAAAAAAATATATTAAAATTGAATTTTTAAATGTTATTTGACAACCACTGCACAGTGGTATGGTTCATTGTAGTCTTCCCATCTATCTGTCATTAGCTGTAGTTTATCGCTAGAATTTAGCCAAATGGATATTACTTCTAACATATATACATCAGTGTAAATATTACAATATGTTCTACTTTTCTTTTTCCTTTTTTTGCAAACTGCAAACAAGTCAGAAAATTTGTACTTATAAAAAGACAAATACATGAATATGACTTTCCCTTTACAATGCAAGCTAAATACTGTGGAATAAATTAGATAGAAAAATTGTTAAAAGCATGTATTTGAGAATTATACATCAGGAAAAAATATGTTGGATCTTCTACACCAGGGATGTCAAATGTGTGGCCCTCTAGATGTTAGAAAACTCCAACTTCCACCAGTAGTAGTTTTTTAAAAGTTTGGAGGGCCGCAAGTTTGACATCCCTGTTCTACGCATATACATACTTACAATACACATAAAACCAAGAAAAAATTTGGTTGAAATGTTCCCATTGCCACAAAAAATATTCTTGCATATTCCCTCATTTAAAAATTTCCTCTTTTAAAATTCATTTAAAAGGCTTTGAATATATATAAAAAAAATAATTATTTGAAAATAACATGATGACCAATATGGTTTGTAAGTGCTGCCACTGCTATTGTCTTTTCGTGCAAAATTACCGACAACTCTCCATTGTAAATTCCACTTACAGAATAAGTATTCTTATCCTACAGTTTAATAATGGATTAAATGATTAAGGGCAGCTGATTTTTTTTTTAAAAAGGGAACAAACTATTTTTGATGTAAATTTACAATGTGTATTAAAGGGACTGTAAACTCCCATCATCCATAAAAATAACTACGTGCCATCCGTTTCTATTATTCACAGGGAGGTGAGAACGCTTATTCTCACCTCCCTGTGAATATTAGGACGCTCAGGGGACCTGGAACTTACCTTACCGCCGCTCCACTGCAAGCCGCTCCTTCACTGAAAGCCGCTCTGTCCCGACCGCCCGCCCTATCTTAGGCGCGTGCACGCCAATACAAAAGATAGGGCGTGCGATCGGGAGAGAACAGCTGTTCAGTGAAGGAGCGGCTTGCAAGTGCAGTAAGGTAAGTTCCAGGTCCCTGAGCATCCTATTATTCACAGGGAGGTGAGAATAAGCGTTCTCACCCCCCTGTGAATAATAAAAATGGATGGCACATAGTTATTTTTATGGATTTAGTGTTCCTTTAATATGTGTGGAGAATAACAAATGTATGCTGAACAGTATAAACCTTGCATATAATCTCCAAACCACTGAGTCCTATTTCAGTGTGATGTAAATAAAATGGCTACCCAGAATGTACACTGGACAAAAAAAGGCCAAAAAATCCATAGAGATAATTTGCTGAAGTGCTTTTTTTTCTCCTTAAAAATAAGGGGGAAATGTTTTAAAGCAGCACCATTAACCATAAACAAATCTAGAATAGAATATACAGTTTTGTCTTTTAACAACTTTTTATATACACTCAATCCTTAAAAATATTTTCTCACGTTTTTTTGCCCTGCAAATATCAGCCATAGGCAGACTGTTAAGTCTTTACACTAATTTCTTTGGTGTAGATGTACCATTGAAGGTAAAAAAAAAATAAAAAATTGTCATAAAAATAGTTATTTTGTGTGCTGTAACTTTTCTGGTATAGCTCATGTTAAGTGCAGCTCTAAACCTCTCTTGAAATTACTTGTTAAATAAGGATATTAGGTGGTCAAATACTGTTGTAGTGCAAATTAAAAAAGAAACATTTACATTTTACTTCCTTTTTTTCTTTTTTTCTTTTTTTAAAACAAAATATAGAAATGTTTGGTTCCAAAATCAGGACCAACATGTTCCTTTCAAGTATCTACCATGAAAGAAAAAAATATTTAACATATACTTCCACTGAAAAGTCTCTCTTTTCATTTCAGGTAAACTGTTTCCAAGCCCCCAATAGTTGCATAGTTCTAAGATCATAAGCACCGTAGTGAAATTTAACTTTGCTTTATTTCCTTTTCTAATTATGCAAGAATAGTGCAGAGGAAGAAGGAGAGCCCACCCACGCAATGTGTATATCATCTTCTGACTGGAAACATGGAGTTGAAAAAATTTTGAGGAAGTCTTGCACCCCTTTTGAAAAAACATTTGATCTAAATGCATGTGCAATGTTGAAGGCACACATGCAGTACAGCAGTACACAAATGTTGTATAGATGGCTTTATATGTATTCTTGTGCTTTTATTGAAAAATAAGTCATGCTTGTTGGGGTAGTCTCTTTAAAGCAAAAATTGCTGCAGGTTTGATACTTTTATCTTCCTTTATATCAAATTCACCCACCCTTACCCTCAAAAACTTGGACTTTTTGGTCCAGATGCAAGTCATTATTACTGTATTTTAAATGTGATGCTGAAAATGTCCATGCTTTTTTGCCTTATGAGCATCCACATTCCTCCACAATCATATTCTGAATGTCCTTTTTGATAATATTTTGTCCATCATCATAATATAACATGGACATAGCTCTAAGCTTAGAAGGAACACAACATGACTTGATGCTGGTAATGGGGCCATGGCCCCTTAATCGATACTGGTTAATTACTGTGGAGTGGAAAGATAGGGAAGAACCAGAGGTTCCAACAATGTGGCTGGGGCAGTCTCCCTCACAGTAATTGGCATGGTAGCCAGAAGGTGCTATGATCCAGTCACCCCAACCAATGTCTTTAAAACTGACATAGAAATGCTTTTTGCAACAGTTGCGTTCATTACCATCGCACTCTATACCACGTTTTTTCCTTCTGTGTGGATGCTCTTCTGTCTGCCGGGCAACAATCATTAGAAATGGTCTATGTGATTGCTCCTTTTCCTCCTCACCTCCACTTATCCCTGCTTCTTTGTCATCGTCATCTTTTTTCTTTCGTTTGCCAAGTAAAACTGGTGTTGCCCCAGCCTCCTGACATTTATCACAAGCTACCCTGATATCTATGGTTGACTTCCCATGGTTTAGTAACCTTTGGATGCTGCCAGCTATGGGAAATGTATGCCATTCACTTTTTCTTGTATCCACTACTTTTTCAGCAATAAGTAGTTCACTTTTGCCACTCTCATAACCTCTATGGTCTTTCTGACCTCGTTGCTGGTGGTACAGGCGAATGGTGAGCTTTGTACGACTTCTATTAGCTTTTGACAGTTTTAGAAAAAGCCAAAGGTCTGCTTCTCCAATTATCAAGAAGTCACTTCCTTCTTTAGAAATTTCAAAACGAAGTACTTTTTTTGATGGTCCTTGATATAGAAAAATCAAAAGAAAAATATGTTAGTCAATAATTTCTGAGGTGGGGGTTGTTTTTTTACTTTCCAAAAATCCTTTCACTATTGATACTTTGTGATTTTCTTAATTTACAGGAAATATATGATTAACCTGAATAATCTACCTCTTTATGTAACATTTTCTATATTTTTTAATTTAGACTTTGGTAGTTAAACAATTACATTTATTTTCTTATATAGCACTGAACATATTAAAGTTCCACAGTTCCACATTAGGCCCTGACCCAGAGTTTAAAATGTAAGTACTTTCAAACATCTAAAGCCTATCATGTCTTTATAATTGTTGAGAAAATGTCACACAAGCAAAAGGAGAACACACAAACTTGAACTATAGATGTAGCCAAGGGTGGATTGTATCCCAGGACTCATAGCTGCAAGGCAACAGTATTAACCATTAATCCTTCCACAGTCATTGTCACTGCCATTTCTCCCATCTCTGACATTGGGGGACATAATGAAGGAAGGGCAGGAGCCAAAAAGCATTGGTTCCTGCATGAGTATAATTTTTTAAAAAGCAAATAATTTAGGAGGCAACAATGTAAGGCTCAATATCAGGCTGAAAGTTTACCTTACAAAAATATTTCTCAATTTTTAAAAACAGAGACAGTAAGCTTTGTCTTCTCTGATTTATAGTTCTGTGAGGAAGTAAGAGCTTTTCCCATTATTTCTATGACAAAAATGTGATTTTTTTAATATTCATCTTTACATTGTTTATTTTATGTATCTAAATTACAGCAACAGCTGTTTCTTCATTATTCCAACATAAATTATATTGCACAATCCAAATGTAAGACTTGTTGTTTTATTGTCATGGAAACTTGGAAACATCCATTGACCAAGAGCTAACTTAAGATATGGTGGTTTGTGTACAAGTTGGCAAATCTTTTCATTGCCACATTGTACTGTGTTATAGGTTCAAGAGATATTGAAGTCAATATTGTATTTCCCAACTACCCATGTGTATGCCAGAAAAAATAAAAAATTGCAGTCATATCTTTTGCAGGTTTCAAGGATGCACTTTATAAAGTTCTTTACACAACAAGGTAAAGGAAAGAAAACAGGCAAGCATATACAAGAAACATCAACCTGTAGATCAGAGTGAATCTCCAGTTTAAAGACTTAGCTTATGGTTTTCTTATTGTGATGCTTACATGGATGGAATAAAATCTCTTTTCTTTCAACACAAACATGATGAAATGTTTTATTAAGAGCACTTGCAGGTTGTGAAATACTTCACTAATTGATATTGAATTAAATTAGCTTAATTAGCACTACATTAAAATGACATGGGGCAGGCAATGGATGAGATGGCTAAAGTATGTTATGGCTGACATACCAGCAAGGTTCAGTGTAAAAGGCAGTATCTGAATGATCATATTTGCTCCTAAAGCTCAGTATAATTAATCTCCATCTCCAAGTGGCCATAATATGTTAGCTGCAAGTAAGTGTTGCTGGAAGAATGTGGTCTACATCATTCAACGTCAAGAGTCTAGTCTGTCACTATTTGAAGCTTGGCAGATTCCAAAGAAAGAATCTGCCAGCTATTTTTGGTATAATTTTTGTGGCATTTTAACACCACAAAAATAAATCCCATCTGGCCCCAGACTAAAACAGTTTGTTAGTCTAAAAAGGCTAATTATGAGCACAACACTTTATATCCATTACTACAGCAATGTATGCTTATTAATACTACAGGGATCCTCAAACTATGGCCTTCAAAATGTTTAAAAACTACAACTACCAGCATTCCTGGGCTTCCCACTGTAGTTGAGTTGTAGTTTTCAAATATCTGGAGCCCCATAGTTTGAGATTCTCTCCAATGCTGTATTCAAAAAAACAATGACACATTCCTTCAAATTTTATTTAAATTTCATGGGTAATTGTAGAGAAGAGGGGCTTATAGAGACACTTTATTCATATATGTTATAAATATGCCTTCATAAAGCAAGCTGTCATAAATGGATACCTTTTATTTTGTGTGTTTTATTGTTTTAATGATCAAAGCTATATTTATCATTAACTGCATCTTATAATATTTGATGGTTTAAAAATCAACTTTTTCAAGTTCCCTCTTATGAATTTCAGCATCCCTAAAACTTTAGTCCCAAATTCAAAATCAGCTTCCATCCGAATCTGATCATGAATTGCCAGATGCGGCAATAGACAGGAATGATCTTTCCATATATACTTTATACAGAAAGATTGTTCATTCTGGCCATACATAAGAAAAATCATTATTGGCACGCTATACTTTAGTATAGGGAGCTGGTAACGATTTAGCAGAAGTTTTTTGGCAGTAGCTCATCAGCCACCTATCCATAGACATAGCTGATATTAAGTAAATCCCATCAGAGCTGACAGGATTCACTAAATATCGGCAATGTGTATGGGCACCTTTAGAACAAGTCTGCCTGCTTTTTCTTTTCAGGTCCCATCTTTTAAAAAATAAACAAGGAGATTCAATAAAAGTTCTTATCATTTAAAATGGTGCTAATTTTACCCAAACCAATCAGATGTTAGCTTTCAAATGTTAAATAAGATCTGATTGGTTGGAGCAAAATTAGCACCATTTTAAATGATAATAACTTTTATTGAATAACCCTGAAATTGGTTTTACCTTTATCTTACCACCTCTGTAGTTTTTCTCAGTGTTATCAGATCCAACTTTCTAATTAACTTGCATGTAGCTTTGTCATAGTATACATTCAGGCTGTCAGTTATGTTACTAATTTAGTATGCTGAACACATGTTAATTATAGTACTGTGGTGGTAAATATGCTGAGGAATGAGTTATAGTCAGAGAATAACATATTTTGGGATGTTTTCTTCTGTGCATATACCCACTGGCATTATGATGCTTATCGTGAACATTATGCTGTGGGGGCGTTTCTTTGATAAAGACTCCATGTTCTTGGCACAGAGAGATATGAGTAATAGGTTCTGTTGGGTTATTTGATCATGAGCGAATGAAGTGTTTCTTATTATAACAATTATAACTCTTTATTAGAGAAAGGCTATAGTTTAAGAGAACTGAATAGATTTTTACTATGTAAATATTTTCAATTCATTTGGAAGTTCAATGCTGTTTTTTGAACAAAAGTATCTAAGTAGATTAGATGGTGACTAGTTAATGAAATTTAATAGGCATTCTGATAGCTCTGCAGAGGTTTTCTTCCTTTTTATTCTTGCTTGGAAAGGGCCAAATACTGAGATCTGCATTACTTAAACACACATGCTGTTGCTAACTGCTGTAAAAGTTTATTGCTATCTAGAGTAGCTAGGTTTGAATGCAAAACTTTATTTCATTTGTGTTTCTTTTTTTGCCTTCATTAAAATGCTTTATGTGTGGTTTTCCTGTAGTAATTGTTAGACAAAGCAAAAACTATACAACACTGTTATTTTGTTTACACAATACCATTATTTTGTAAATATTTCTGGTTTGCATAAAGTTTGCTCACTTAAAAATGTATGTTAATATGATTGTGCCTAAAACCTATTGATAATTATTTCTCTAGATGATGATAACGTGCTATATTAACTTAACTCCTGATTGCATTCCATAGTGATTGTTAATGTTTTTACAGTTTGATAACCATTCCTACACACCCTTGGTGGTCACATGATGTGTGAGATAGCCGAGTGACTAATATATAGTGAACAATGTACATACTAATATAAATGATAAGGATATTAGTAGTCACAGAGGAGTTCCATAACCATATAAAAGTACTAAAGCACAAGGCCATTGGCTAAGTACTTTTATAAAGGTCCTGGAACTCTGAGGTAACTTGCAATATCCAAGTAATTTACAGTGGTAGATATATTAAGCAATATAATCCACCCTCCACCTAATAGATTTGAAACAAATAACTTAAAATTGTAACAACCTCCTGTATAAGCCCTCCCATGCATTCACTGTCCATTTTTACATCACCACCAGTACCAACCTAGCCCCCCCTCTCTCTCCCAACCCAAAGTCGCAGACGAGAACAAATCGCAATATGCAAAAGTTTGCCTGTGCTATTATTCTGCAGCAACGAATCACATAACTGCAGAATCACATAACTGCAGAAAAGGCTAACAGTTTGCCTATTCTAGGATATTCTCAGGGCTTTTCTTTTAATTCAAATTTCCACGTGCCATTAAAAAATATCAAAAGAAAATGTTACAAAAAGGTAAAGTGGGGAAGAAGCACTTCTTTTATCTGTACCTTTTTCACTTTTTTAGCAATCTATTTAAATTTATGTAGTTATCTATTAGTTAGTCGTTTACTTAACTTAAATTATTTTAACTTAAAATTTCACAGCTCTCCCACTAATCCTAAATGATGAGGGAGCAAAAAAAGTGGCCTACTGGATAATTGTAGAACAAATGCACATCACTTATGTAATTATGTGTTTAAGGATAGTACAAAAAACTATTAACGTTATGTGAACATCTAAAGACTGTGATGTACAGTACACATGTTTATATTTTCACATACAGTAACCATATGTTGTATCCAAGCCCTTGATCTTTGTCACAAAGTGTGAAATTGTTGATGGTTTGATTTCTGTAAATGATGAGAGTTCAAACTTTAAATACACAAGACACTGTAATAACAGAGCACTCAATCTTAAAGTAGATTTTTTTTTCTTTAGGAAGTATGGTAAGAACAGGATGTTTCCATCAAAAACTGGATTTACTTTCCATAAATCTATTACTTTCTGAATTATAACTATGAAATGGTATATATATAAAAAATATTTCTGTAACTGGTGCATATTGCCTTTGACTTACAAGCCATAGATTTTCACTATACCCGTCTAGCGACTAATATTCATTGCTCTAGTATAGGTCACTGAAATCTAAATACACAATATTAACAGCTTTTGTTTTAAGTCCCATGTTGTTGCTAACAATAGATGCATAAGAGGCCTTCATCTTAAACACTGGCAGGAGATGGTTTTTTATTTAATCTAGAGTTATTATTTGAAGAGTACATCAAGAAAGAGTCCTATCCGGAAAGATAGAAAGAAACTAATTGCATATTTGGACTTAGCACTGAGTCACCTGTTTGAAAGACAAAGCAAATCTAAAAACAAAAGTGTTCATTAGGGATTTTAAACATCAAATGACATTTTAAATTTGCAGAGGTCCATCCTTTAGACTTTTAAAATAGTCATTAGTGCATCCAGAAGCAATGATGAAATTTGCAAAGCAATTGTTTGCTGCCCCCCTCTGGTAGCTTGTGGAGATTAGCATACTGTGTAGAATCTTTTCTAAGAACTAACATAAATCACTATAGTCTTTTTAAATGTGAATTTTTTAAATATGTACTTGGGTGTATATACTGTATGCATGCATACAAGTGCCATATTTTGGTTATTTTCATTAGCACATAAAGTGCAAAATGTCAAGGGGGCTGTATATAATTTTGGAATTTGTTGGAAATATGCTTTATAGTTTCTTCTTGATGAAGCTACAATATAGCCATTTATACAAGGTATGAATAAAAAAGTATATCTTATAAAGATTTATCTCCTGTAGATATCAGTCTATAAAATGTCAGTCTACAAATTTCAGTGACTGTAGACTGTCACTACAGTCTAATTTTTGCATTCCAGTTTCTGGCTGCAGTGTCAAATTTAGTTAACTTCCCCTTGTCTTTTGGTAGACCAGTTACCACCTTAGCATTGCTGAATATATAAATTCACACAGTCAACCCCTTACCAACGGACTGAAAATCCATTCATTATGACCACAAGCATATATACTATAAGACAGGTCTGTAAATCACAGGGGCCAAGTAGTCTTATTTCCCTAAACATTTTCACTTGACTGACTATCTTCTCATGTCAAAACTAATTTGCCTGCCTCTGCTATGAGAGGCCATACAAGAGACATTTTTCCTGCCTCATTATTCACATTATCTCTCTTTTATTGCAATAAATTGAAAAGTAAGTAAGTTCACTACAAACCAATTTAAGAACTACAGATTTGAAATTTGGGACAAGATAATATAAAAAGCAAACAAAGGGTCTATGCACAAAGTCCCCATAAATACCAATGTCTGTAAAGCTGCTTCATTGTAAATAATATTGTATATAATATTCCAACCTTATCAACTGGTAAGCCATGGTAAAATATTGTCGGTTGTGTTGAAAATCGCTTCTGTGAGCAATCGTGCGGTCCATAGAAGACTGCACTATTCGGACAAAATTTACTAACTTGTCCGATAGAACTTTCTATCCATTGGGACAAAAGTTTGACTGACACCAATTCACAGACAATATTTCAACCTGATCTTGTGTCAAAGATGTTGATTGCCTATGACTATATGTCTTTAATACTGTATGTATTTAACATTAGACTTTCCAATCACAGTCCTTCGTGTGCTATTGCTTTGCATCATTTACCCCATGATGCAAACTCTCACACTTTAGAAAAAGAAAAACTTTTGCTTTTTATTTACAGCTCTAACCATGACATCAAGACAAATATCCAATAAGATTTCAGTGATAGATCTTTTATTATAGCTTCTGAAGTATAGTAATGTTGTAGATCGTAGTGGCCAGTGCCCTCTAGTGGGTACTAAAGTTTAAGTGCTAGATTGTAGTATTCAGATTGCCTAGCCAAATAATTAGTAATGCAAAGTTCTTAAAATATTTTTAGCTGGCAAAAAAAGGTTGTATTGGAGATTATTTGATTAATGATTGATTGAGATTATTGTCTAGTGATCACAAATGTAAATTAATCAAAATGTTTTGTCTAAACAAAAATATTTAATTGATAATTGACTTAATTATTAAATGACATTGATGGAATGTGTGATTGGTACATTAAAACTATTACAATCAGTTTGCATAAATAATGTATATGTTAGGGAATAAACGTTTGCAGACCAGGCCAGCAAGAGACTTTACCAGTTACATGGCAAATTTATTTATTCCAGAGACTAGAAAATACTGCATTTTTCAGTGCTTTAGCATGTCATTGTTTTGAAGAATCAAGCCAATATTTGATTACTTGCATATTGTGTCACTTATACGTTTAAATAAACATTTAAGACATCTAAGCATCTTGAGAGAACTTTGATGGTTGAGTCTACATTATCACATTATCATACCACATGCCCAACCCTGGACAAACAGTAACTTGAGCCTACACTTTTTTTTACTTATTTATGTTTAATTACTTTGAGGTTTCAGTTGACTATAATAAAAAGTAATTTTTTTCTTCATTCAGTGGGGCACCAATGATACACTCTATAAGTGAACATCAACAATGTTCCTTTAGTCTTGCTAGATTCACCTGTAATTATTCTTTATTAACATGCAAAACCATACAGATTACCCAGTTTAAACACATGGCATACATCTACCAAAACAATGACCTGATTCACAAAATGCATGCATTTGGTACTATAAGGAAGTAAAATTCAGTCTGCAGATCTTTTAAGGGCAGACATGGGTAAGTGTTGGAAAGTGTAGAAACATGATGTCATGTGCTAAGAGTTCTCCAGTTAGGGAGGAGCTATCTATTCATTACTATGTTATCAGCCATCCAATTGTATAATTAACTCACATTCTAAGGTATAAGTTCTTTTCCCACACTGATCTAGTGTTTTACCTGATCCCAAATAAACCTGTAGTACCTTAATTAGTTTTCACAGAGAATAGGAGATAAATCATAACAGGAGCAAAAATAATTTAACTCCAGCTGTTTGTCATATCATTAATGTTATTGGATAAACAGTAGCATTGCTTGTCATCATATAAATCTTTATGATTAAACCTGTATTTACCTTGGACTCTAAAGGTGCCAAGTATGGTTCCCTATTTATGGCAAAACACCCCAGCAAAGAGTAAATGATCCTTTGACTGCATTAGTTTGCATAAAGGGATCAATTAGAACAAGAGATAAGTTTAGTTTACTTTTCAATATCAATCCCCACTGAAATAAGCACATAAAGTAATACTGCTCTGTATTCTCAGAGGCTGCAAGACACTGGTAGGAATTTCAGAATATGAAAGCATGCACGCTTCACTTATGCAAAGACTTTCCTGCAGACAGAATATCTGAGTCAACAGGTTTGCAAGACTGAAAACTCTGAGCGCCCTCCTAATTGTTTATATTCCTGCAGCATATTTTAAACAAAATTGCTTGAGTTCCCGCACATACTTTACTTATGATATGCTGCACTAAACAATGGCATTCTTAAGCTCTGGCTCTGTGACCAGATAAATGCTTTTACAAAGGATTTTTTTTCCTGTAGATGTTGGAGACTGCCATGGCTGCTAAGGGGAAAGGGGGGAAAGAAGAAGAAGGGAAATCTAAGGTTTGACAGCTCCACTATTTACACCTTGCTGTATTTTTGTTTGCAACTTTGGCTTTCAACACAAGCCTGTGGAACATGCTGAACTTTTTTATTCTTATGAATGGGAGAGAGGAGCTCTGTCAAAACATAGTCAATCAAGACTGGGTTTCACTGTTAGAGTTAACAGGGCTTGCTAAAAGGACAGTGCAGAAAAGTTGTGTCTGTGCTGTGATTAGGGTTTTTTTTCTGCTGATATACACAGAAAGGTGAGCAATTTACTTTAACAGGGACTATTTACAGAGTAGTTGCTGTTAAGTAACTAAAATCTCTACTGGGCTGGGATATAGTATACACAGTGGTTGAAAGTTCATCTGCTTGTTTAATGTTACAGCTGGGAGTTACATAGCAGTACAAGTGCACAGCAGTCGTCAGCCCCTTCCACCGACAAAGGAGCCACCAAGAGAATGCCAGGCAGTAGCCAATCTCGTTAGTGGTCAGTGGATGACATTAAGCTTAACCCATGATGCACTGAGATATCTACTGGCAAGTTTATATACATACATCTATATATGTACAGCAACTGGCATGAGTTGTTTTACCACACTGTTAGCTGCATTTGTAATTGCTGATCTGTCTGCAGAATGTTCAAAGCATTACTTTATAGTCTCATTCTCTGCCTGTCGTTTTCTCTAGTTTTACACAGTGCCCATCCCCCTTCAGACACTTGTAGCCTGTGTTAAAGATTGCCCAGAGATAGCTCATTCCCTCTGGTTTTTAACAAGCGCAAACAAGAATTTGATCATGGGGAAAGGGGGATCCTGTATTTTGGGATATTAAAACCATGTTCTAGTTTATCAACATTGGTATTCTGAAAGTATTTACCTTTAAAGTTACCCACCTGATTCAGCAAAAGTGATGATTTCGGATGTTTGTTCTGAGATGTCATTCATTTCTGTTCTTCCTGCAATGACATCCTCAATTTGAACTTGCCCATCATCTCCCACTTTTCCCACATGCAGTTTCTTAATGGCATTTAATAACGCTGCTTTGGGCACTGTCTGCGTAATGTTAGGTCTGTCCCTCAAATGCAGCATATTCAGTATGTGCTTCTTTACTGCCTCCACCATGTCACTCTGAGAACTGGGCGCATCCTTTTGGAATCTTGAAAGGGAACAGGATGGACAGTCATTTACTAAACTGTGTCCCTCAGATCCAGGAGTTGGAGAACTCCTCACTATAATCCAGAAAAGTGCCAAAAAAACTCCTTTCAGCAAGTGTGCAGGCATCCTGGCACCAAGTGATTGAGCCTTTCCTCTAAAACACAATCAGCCTTTTGCCCCTTTTCTTTATTTTTTTTCTCTTCTTCTCCTCTTGTTTTACTCCTTTATATACACCTTTCCTTTTTTTCTCCCTGTGGAAATTCTCTGTAGCAGAAGCATGAAAGTTTCTCAGTAAAGTTTCTCCCCCTCCCTCTCTCTCTCTCTCTCTCTCCCTAGGTTAAGTGCTAAGAGTATTGGTGGCTGTCAGTGAAAAACCTCTGACTTCTGTCTCTGCCTT
The DNA here is from genome assembly GCA_019447015.1 of Hymenochirus boettgeri. Classification (NCBI taxonomy): domain Eukaryota; kingdom Metazoa; phylum Chordata; class Amphibia; order Anura; family Pipidae; genus Hymenochirus; species Hymenochirus boettgeri. The sequence goes on along the minus strand of CM033474.1, from coordinate 103,706,676 downwards.
TTGAGAGAGAGTGAAAAAGAGACAGACAGAGAGGACGGATTTGCCTGGAGTGAGTGAGTGAATGAGAGACGGTGGGAGTTTGCTACAGTAACTTGATTAGGAAAGGGGAGGAACTTTGTGACAGGCTGCTTACTAAAACACACCTCTTGTAATACCCCAAAGCCCATGCTTTTTGCTGCCCCCTCCCTTTAATCAGTTATTTTTCTTTCTTTTCTTTCTTTTCTTTCACTCTTTGTGTCTGTTCTCTCTAATTCTACTTGTCAGTCTGCTCTTTTGCCTTGTGCCTGTTTGCTTGCAGTGCTCTCCCCCTCTGTCTGCTGTTTTCAGAATCACCTCTTTCTCCAATTTCTAGCTCCTGTTCCTACACACATCTATACATTCCATCTGGTATGTCCCTGACAATATTTTATTCTTTGTCAATTGCCATTTATTCTGTAATCTCATGCATTCATTCTTGTTTGTATCTGTTGCCTTACACACACAGACACACATATACATGCTGTATAAACGTGCACACATCCTCTCACATTTACACTTTGCACACACATACACACTTTGTTTCCTTGTAAGTATTTACCTGATTGGCTGCAATATAAGCAGCTTTCAAGAAACACAGAATCAGTTGAAAGTAAAAAAAAAAAATCAAACATAAAAAGTACTGGAGCAACATTTAGTAGGTAAATCATTTACCTGGAGCCCAATTTACAAGATTTTCCACTTCAGAAAGCAGTGGTGAAAAATGAGGAAATATTGTAGTGATAAACCACATTAATGCATTACGTCATGCCCAACAAAGTCTTACGACTCAACTGAGTGAGCAACTCCGCACACTGGTGTCTAGTCTGTTTATGTCAGTAAAAGTGATTCAACATCCTTTAATAGGATTTCCTTTTTTACTTCATCTATATCCCAGACTACTTGTGTTCAGTCAAATACACTGTTCTTTTCAGGCTCCTAAGTATGTCACGCACTTAAGGATTGTTACACACTGGTGAAGTTCATTATTATACAGCACATCATTCTCTATTTCTTTAAATTAGGGTTTCCTTTTTTCTAACTGTGGACTGAGACTCCTAAGAACAGTGGCTGCATGGAAGTATTGGACTATGATGCAAGAGTGATGCTACTTTCTAAACTCCTTATGTTGCCAGCGGAGTTTAACCAGCTGTGAGATAAGCGAAAACAACCAAGGAGAGTATGAAACATTTGACAGTCATCCATGCACTGTAGGAATTCACCATGATTTATATTACATTCTTTTCTTACTGTAGCTTTGTCTACAAACAGCGTAAATGCTGCTTCTTATTAAAAATCCATTTCAATTATAATGCAGCTCTTTGGTATTTTTTAAAACAAAAATATCTCCCCCTTATTCACAGTACTTGTTCACTAATAATGTTGAATGTAAGTTTAATTTACTCTCATTGAACTGCTGGAAGAAACTATACTAACATAGTATAGAAAATCAGTGCACTGGTAATCCAATACAACCCCCCCCCTTAAACTTTCTTTCCAATGTGCTTAAAGACAAAAATAAAGTATTTTATTGGTCCTGACTGGGAATACTATGTCATACTATACATAAACAAAATAAGAGCATACGATGAGGGATTTGAGATACTAAAGTCCATGTTATAGTTCATATTTCATCTGTAGCTTATAAGGAAATGTGTTTTTTTTTTACTTTGCTGTTAGTGTGGTTGCTTCATATGGAGTATTGTATAGTAAACACCTCTGTGTAACTAAACACTTATCATAATATATATTAATATCACGTATCTCTCAAAAAATCCAACTGAGAACCATAAAATATGGAAAGTTTTAAGCTGAGTCTGACAGAACTAGAAGTTTGTTTTACTGTAATCTGCAATGCACAAGGATGTTTAACATGAGATGCAGACATTTAGGATTAAAACAAATGAACAATGATCTGTGTGCAGAGCTGAAAGCGCCACAGAGAACAATATAAGTGATCCAGAGTCATAGGGTTTATGAAGTGTGTCAGGTGCTATTTTACCGAACACACATTTTGGAATAAGAAAGATTGGTGCTTCAGCCAAACTAACAGGTCAGTGAAGCAGCCATAGAAACTCAGAATAACGTTTGAGGGTGTGATCATGTAGTGTTCTGTTCTTTATGTTGTTTTTATGGGAATATATACACATATAAAAACAAAAATAAAAAATAAATACATATATGTGATAAATACAAAATACAATATAAAGAGCATGCAGCTGTGATAACAGTACTCTGCCAAAAGAGCTTACAATCTGTGAGTGGATAACATATACATCCATATTTTATGGTTAATAGAGATGGCTGAAACCTGGAAGTTTCGTTACGTTTTCGGATTTACATAACTCGGGAAAAACCCAAAGATCCAAAAATCTGAAAACGGAATTTACTTTCCAGGGTCCGCAACGTATTTTCCAGGGTTACCTAATGTAACCCTTGAAATAACCTCAAAAGTTTGATAACCCTCGAAAATACAATCAGAAACCATATCCGATCATATTTTCGGGGGTTATCGAACGTTCAAGGTTATTTTCAAGGGTTACCGAAAATGGGTTCCGAAGTCCTGAAATTTGAACGATCTGCCCAGTTTCACATCATCTGTAATTGTTAAGTGCTACCTAACACACACACACACACACACACACACACACATATATATATATATATATATATATATATATATATATATATAATTTATTTATTTATTAGTAAAATTACAGGTCTATTATTTATATAAACAAGATCTAAAGCGTGCCATGTGTGATTGATCTTAGATGAGCTGAGATATGTTCAGTGTGCAGTAAGTTATAGTTCCTGTCCTTGAATTGTTTATTTAAGACAGAAAAGCCTAAGGACCTGGAAAGCATTCCCCTTTATGGGTAGGGAATGTTGCTGGACTAATTACAGCCACTTGCAGAACTTGTAGTTATCACACACAACAATCAGATCTAAAAGGAAGTAAAGCTGTGTTACCGGAACTTGCTGAAAGGTTCGTATGCACATGAGGTGTACACAAACAGTTGTTACCATCACTAGAACAATATAATAAAGAATTGAAAACATCCAAACAAGTTTTCCTGAGGGTGTCTGTATTTTACACCATGAACAAATGTACGACAGGTGACATATCTGACCCATTACACAGTGTTTGTCTGTTTTGATAAACACAAAAAAATAACCTTCTATACATTATGATCTGTGTGAAAAGTATGTTATGGCAAACATAAGCTAACAGAAAACTTTGCATGTTTACTTACTGCTGCATTGACCACAGTTGTATTTACCAGTTGGTGAACACAGGCTAAATGATACCGACCACACACCTTACAATTTAAATTTCATACAATTGACAACAGCTGTATAGTATGAGGGCTTGTCTGGCTGAATTGGGGCGATTTACCCAGGAGCGCTGCCGGCGCGCAGCGCTCCTGCCCCTTCTAATGATGCGCTAACTGATTTACTCTCATTTAGCGCGACTTTAAGGCCTGCTGCAGGAGATCCGGAACAGGAACTTGCTCAGCCGTCACAAACCTATTTAACAGAGGTTTCTCGGCTCTTAAGACGTAAGTATTAAATGCAACTAATAGCTAGTGTTAAATACTTATGTCAGGGTGGGATTCACCCTGAATCTCCCTAAATATGTTTAAATAGCCTAGGCCCTTATGTTAAACAATTGGGGTAAAATGGTATGAAAATTGTACAACCAGATTGGAAGGTTTACGACATGCTTAAGGGCCAAACCTGGCTTTTAGATGTACAGACCAGACAAGCACCCTGACTTGACTCAGATGCCTTATCCATCCAGTTTTTAGGAAAATTCTGGCATATTTAATAAGATGTCCAAAAATTTGCCTGAGCTGTTAATTTGCCCCAACCAATCATAAAATATTTTTTTTCTGTTCTGCTATAGTTAGAAAACATTTGATATCTGATTGGTCGCTGCAGATTAAGAACAAGTCTTATTAAACAAGGTCCTAGTGTCTACATATACAGTATTCCAGCCATGCAAAACTACTTAACCCCTTAATTCATTTTCTCATGTTGCTTAATGCATTTCATCAGCATTATGAACCATCAATATACTGATACCAAATGAATGTTAGGTGGCCTGTTTTCATTAAGCAATGTTCCTTTGGAGGGTTTTTGTTTGTGTATTTTAATGATATGCTTCCATTTCTGTCTTTGCAAGGGTATCTGTGGTTTTTCTACTTCCTATTTAGATAAGAATTTAGACAAGCATTACAAAATATGATATTAATTATCCAAACATATGTTTCAAGTGTGCTGGCAAAAAGGCAGCAGAATTAAACACATAATGTGGGTAATGTACATTTGCAGCTAACTGAAGTTTTGTGTTTTTCCTTTTACCTTATAAGATGTATGGAGGTGGGTTGTTTTCTTATAGTTTGTTGAACTACCAGTTTTTATTTGCAATATTTATAAATCTATAATGTATGTTAAACAATTTAATTAAATTGTGCATATTCATGTTCTTCCATGAAAACCGGTAAATAGAAATGTAACCAGTGAAAGAAAATAAAAGTGTTAAATATTTCTAGGAGGATCAATTGGTACAATGAGTATTTTGCTGAACTCTTAAGATTAACTTCATCATTGGAATATTAGAATTAAGTTGCAAAAGACATTAAAGCAGCTAAACAGTTCCAAGCAATAAAAAATAAACAAAAGATTTTCAGCAATTTGTACAGAAACATATATACTTTCATTCATGTGTGTAAGTATTTTGTGTGTTCTCCATTGTCATTATAGGATTTACAGTCACAAAGTGTTTCCAGTGCCATTGCATATAATGAGAACAGTAAGGTCTTTATTACAAGTTTATTTTACAACACAGGGATTTGGCTCCCACGATGGATGCAATACATAGAGTAAATTATGCCTGGTCATCTATCAAAAAATAACTGCTTTATTCTACCAGCACAAAACTCCATATTCATCTAGGACGCATTTTTATTTTTAATTACACCCTGTATATATTTTTATTTTGAGAATATAAAACGTTGCTAAAAAACAAATCTACTGTTAACTTGATGCCAAAAATTACATTTTCCTATTCAAGAGACTTTTATATCCAGTGTTGTAAAATATAATGAGTGTGTAAGAAAAGTAAACTTATTGGCTGCATACAGAACACCTCCGCAGAGTTCTTGTATGACAAAAAATATATAAACACAAGCAACAGCTCTTGTGCAGGGAGGGTCATTCATAGAGTATAATTAAAATATAAATCATGTTTAGTGCATGAGAATAAGGAATATTAACATTATAAAATGCAATTTTTTCAAAAGGGAAAGGAAAATTTTTATCATGGGTAATTTAATTTAAAAATATTTCAATAAAGTTAAAATAAAAAAATACACAATGAATGTAGACTAAATACTGGACCATGAGTTAGCAGGTAGTATGGAAGAACTTTAGGTGGTACAACTTAAGGTGGCACCCCAAAATTGTTGTGTAAAGTTTTAGCTTAAATTAAAGTAATTTTGCATTGCATGTATAAGCGTGCCTTCCTTTGTTAAATTATAGATTTTATATAAACATTAAATCACAAAAGTGAGTACATCCCTCACATTTTTGTAAATATTTTATTATATCTTTTCATGGGACAATTCTGAAGATTTGACACTTTTTATACAAGTAAAGTATAAGTCAATAATTGCTCTCACCCCTAATAGAAAAACCAAAGTGTCATTATTTTGTGTTACAACCATTATTTTCCAGCACTACCTTAACTGCCCACCATGCTTGACTGTAGGCAAGACATCCTTGTCTTTGTACTCCTCACCTGGCTGCTGCCACACTTACTTGACACCATATGAGTTAATTCATTTTATCTTGTTTGCAGGCTTCCTTGTGCATCATCTTTAGAAGAGGCTTCCTACTGGGACCAAGACCATACAGACCAATTTTATGCTGTGCGTGACTTATGGTCTGAGCACTGACTGTCTGGTTTCCCACCCCTTTAACCACTGCAGCAATAGTGGCAGCACTCTTACATCTATTTGCAAAAGACAACCTATGTATATGACGCTGAGCATGTTTTCCTCTTAACTTCTTTGGTTGTCTATGATGAGGCCTTTTCTGAGTGGACCATGCCCTGTTAAGCCACTGTATGGTCTTGATGCAGGTTAGGTTTCATGGTGTTGGCAATCTTCTTATAGCCTAGGCCATCTTTATGTAGAGCAACTATTCTTTTCTTCAGATCCTCAGATTTCTTTACCATGAGTGCCCATGTTCAACTTCCAGTGACCAGTATATTCCATATGTGAGAGCGATAATACCAAATTTAACAAACCTCCTTCCCTTTCACACCTGAGACTTTGTAACACTAAAGGTGGCCATACACTATTACGATCGTAATTACGATGTTAAAATGACCGATACTTTGATAGACAGATGTACAATGTTAATTGTACTAAGATGTACCATCTATATTGTTCGACATTCAATTTGTTTTGTGATTAATGTCGAATGTCGTCTAATTTGAGGTTACATTACATTAACATTTAATCGGAACTTCAGGGAACACTACGATCATTTTACCAATCGATTTAAAAACCAACTTTCCCGAGCGTAATTACGATCAATTTTACGATCTAATGTCGCATGATAAGATCTGGAAAATTTTAAATTTTTCGGCCATTCAAAGGAAATGTCTGATTGTATGTCGAATTGTACATAAAATTGGCCTAATGTATGGCCACCTTTAGGAGTCACAGGACTCCTTCACATAGTGAAAATGGCTCATTGGGCACAATTTCGACATTTTTCATCTAGGGGGGTACTCACTTTTATTGCCAGTGGCTTGTACAATAACGGCTGTGTGTTATTTTTATGGGATAACAAATTCACGCTGTTGTACAAGCTGAACATTGTACAAAAGTGTCATATCTTCAGTATTGTCCAATACAAAGATATGATAAAATATTTACAAAAATGTGAGGGTGCACTTATCCTCAACATGCAACTGTTACTGTAAATATTTATTTTGGTACTGTACATCAGGAATACATTTGATAGTTCTTGTTATAAAGGTTTTATACAATAACAATGTACCAATGTACTGCTATTAAATTAAGTTTTATCATTCCAAAATTTACCACTTCTGAAGTTCTGAACAAGTGAGTTCTTTAAGATTAAAGAACCTACTTTAGTGAAGATGTTGGATATGTATTATATGGGTATAATAGTTTCAATTAAGAACCAAGAGACACAGTTTCATGGGTGTTCCTTTTTTTTGCACACAATTGTAATTGTTTCAAGTGGCATTTTTTGTTTCTCTTTCTATAGGTCAGGAGAAGGGTAACCTGGAATATTAAAATAAGTAATATTTTTTCAACCTCTTTCATATGTTCTTATCGGTTATATGTAAGAACAATTTAGATTTTTTTTTTTATTAAAACTTTTTTTATACTAGTCTATATAGGCAAACAGATCATACAAACACATATAAAATGTGACTAAACTTAAAAGAAGTATTTTACATTGCAGGCTATATTTACCCGTTAACTCCGGAAAAATATTCAACAACAAATTTTTCCAATTTAAGAACAAAAGAAGCATTATTTAAGTCAATTTTAAATAAAAGTTTGTGCAAATCAGTGCACAATTGCAACTAATTGGAACCATATGACCATGTAAAGTTTCAGAGCTGTTTTGCTTGACATGCATGAAGAGTCCTCTTTCTGTCCTTTCAATATTAGCAAAAGTTTACATGCAAGGTTATGTGTAATAAAATACAATAGTCTATAAAATATTAACCATAAAGTTATGCTAAACCCTTAAACCAAAATACTCATACAGCCATGAAGTTCTTTTATATAGAGATATTCTTCCCAATTCCTGCCACCCCATGCCAAATCTCCCAAATCTTCCATGAAGCCTTCTCAGTCATGACCATGATGGATGTTGTTATGGCTAGTGACTGCAGGCTACTTCCAAATATTCCTCCATGCGTGAAAGCTCTCTAAGCTTATGCAGCGGTCAGAGGAGAAGAGGGCAACAGGCATTGGGCAGCATAAATGTGTGTAACAGCACTTTAGGGCAATATGAGTATTATGGTTTCAGGAATTCGGGGGAGGGTTCTAAAAATGTATTTTTGAGTGTGAACACTATTTTATCAAGAGCTCGTGTTTGATTAGGGGGAAGCTTAGTTGGACACAAATGGTGTAGTATTTGTCTTTAGATTAGATTAATCTATTTGAAGTTGATACCTGCAGTCAAGGCTAAACCCTTTGCAAGCCACTGGCTCGGTAATGCTCATTATGCTTTACCCATGAAGATAGATAGTAGCTGTTCAGTGTGTTATTCTGTATCTTACTGGGTGGAAACAAGTTAAATAGTTTAACAGGGAGTTTCAATAAATGTTTGTGTCGTTTAAAATGGGCTAATTTTGCCCAAACCAATCAGATCTTATATAACATTTGAAATAACTTGTATGGCTGTTTGGTTAGACATCATTGGTAGTCCGACCCAGTGGATCAATGAATGACGCCCGATTGTGTTTTGAAAGCTTGAATTTTCAATCATTTTAGTTATTATTTTATATCCAAGATGTCTCTACTTTCAGCAATGGCTAACATGGTACATTTCTCTACTACGCCCTACCAAACGGACAGACATGTACACCTCTTTCGGTGTCCAGACATTCCCTTTCCTTCAGACAGAGGCCTAGCCAATAGTAAGACATTCTTCTTGCAGACCATTTCTTTCCATAGGTTAGGACCCTCCTCTTTACCACTATTTAATAGATACAATAAATGGAGACAAATTGGAAGGGGTGTTCAGTAAAGTATAATTTAATTTGTGCCAAGGCATTTTTTCGTATTGTATTTGTAGTATTTTCATAGTGTTGCCTGCATAATGGAAATAGAATATTTACCATGTAATTCCTCGGTTCAGAAATATTTAACAAACTGCAGAAAGCCAGATTTGATTGTGAAAGCACACAAATCTTTTAATCTCACCCTAAAGTTTCAATTGAGCTTTCATGCTATAAATCATTATTTCTGATACTGATAACAAAAATCTCAGGGCATAAAACTGTACGAGCTAAATCAGCCTATATGACTGAATTGACTGAGTTTAATTGCCTAAATCTATTTTATGGTGGTAACTAACAGCCTGGTTTAAATATACAAAACACAAGTACATAAGAAAAACATCACTTAACTGTTGTCCTGCATTACTAATTTGTTTGTATGATACACACCAAATAGTAGACCGGTGAAATGCCTATAGCAGAAAAAGGATGTGCGATAATATCAATCACATTGATATCGTGTGATAATCGTATTGTACGTTATAAATATTTTACGATAGTTATTATTGCCAGTATGGACACCATAAGAGAAATTTTATTTTTATTAACAATTTGTTCTCAATGAAGTACAGAATTATGGTGAGTATGGTGCAAAACTAGACTTTAGGGTCGAATAAAACCCTTCCCTGCAACCTTATGGCATATAGCTTATTAAAGGACATGTCCACCCAAAAATACAACTTTTAATATAATGTCCTTGCCCACCCCCAACCGCCGTGTTAAAACTAAAAAACTTTGCAATTCATAATTACAGTCCCTTCACAACCCGTGGATATCTTCTCCTCCTCTCTGGAAACAGCAGAGACAGGCCTGACTGACAGCCGCATCTGTGATTGGCTGCCAGTCAGCCTATCACAGATAAGGCTGCTGGCTGTGAAGATAGCCACAGGAGCGAAGGGCTGTAAGGACAAATCAGAGGCAGAAACCTTTTGGCAGGGAGACAGCTCCTACTGGACATTTTCCTGGACTTTGGACATGGACTGCAGGAGAACCAAAAGAGCAGGGATGTAAGGATATTTTTAAAACTACACAGTGAGGCCAGCACTGGGGCATATTTTAAATTTGGGGGTGGACATGCCTTTTAACAGTGTATTAACAGTTGACCTTCAGATTATTATTATTATTATTATTATTATTATTATTATTATTATTATTATTATTATTATTTATATAGCCTACAACACTAATATTTTGAGAAAAAAATACAAATTTAAGGATTTTTTGCAGAACAAAAATAGTAGCAAGCAGAATATGTTTGAACCAAAAGTTTGCCATAATAACTCTGGTGGGTCTTAATGCTGTTAGGCTTGCGTACACACAGAGGGATTTTTCGTCCTGACTGTTTGCCACTAGCAAATCACTGTTGGTCACAGCAAAAGACAGTGATTTACTGACATGTACATGTCCAATCGCCCATTTGTCCAATCTAGGCACAATTACGCGGCACAATCACCACATATTTTTTGGCCCGACCAACCAATACACAGAAATATCGGTCGGTTGGGCTGAAAAATCTGCTTGTGTGTACCCAGCCACAAGTAAATCACTTGCAATCCAGTTAAACATTCAACACCCAAACTACTAAGCCATAATAGGAGGCAAATCAATCATCCTTAAGAGAACCCACAGCAGTTGTAAACCTGTATATGTGTCTCACTGCAGAGAATATGATACAATTAAGTATTGTTCTAGTATTTTCAATTTTTTTCTCTTATCTAGTAGTGATATAAACAATAATTTGACCTGTGCAATTACTGTAACTGTCTGCTATATATTCGCTATTAACATGCATGTTAGATTACATCATTACATAGGAAATATTATCAAATATGAAATTCTAAAACTAAAAATCTTTTAGGGGCTTTATGTTTGGTAAAGAAAAATAATTTTTTTAAATTGGATTTTTCAATTCTTGGGGATGTTGGAGCAAGGATTCCTATCTCCTTCTTTCATAGCAGATCGGTCAGCTTTCAAATTTGCTATTAAAAAAGAATAATGGTCTTTTAATAAGGTTAAATGAGATAATAAAATATGTGGGAATTAGATCTAAAATATTTATCACTGTTTTATCAATTGCAGAAGTCTCATCCAATGCGTAACATGGAGTGTTCTGAACTTAAACTTAACTTAGACTTAAAGCCCTAAACTTTAATTATGTTTATAATTGCATTATGGACAATGGTGCACATTCATTAGTTTTTATTGATAGACTTTTAATGAAATAATCAGAACCAGTTATGTTAGTGCAAACCACTTTGTACTAAATTGCATTACCCAGGTTTTGTGTATACATTTAAGTATCATGTCTCATTATTCAATTGTTGACCATCAAGCTTCCATATGTTAGACAGGAATGTAAACATGTAAGACAACTCCCCTTAAAAAAGATTTGTCAAACATGTAAAAAAAATGTAAAAGCCAATTGTTCTAGATCAATTACATCAAACATATATGCTAAAGCTAATAATACACACATTTCACACATAAAAGGCCTTGATCATCCTCCTTTTACTAAAGGTAATGTGCTCTGCTTGTATGATCAGAGAAAGGGAAAAAGGCAGTTTATAGACAACATGTTGGGGCTCTTTTGGCAAACTACAAAGTAATAAATCACTGTTCACGTTGTGTTTTTATGATTTCTTGCTTGGTTAGTGCTGCCAGGGATCAAACAATGTTGCTATAATCCAGAGCTGAAACAGAAGTCTGTTCATCTACCTTGGATGCATTCAAATGAGGCATGTGATCATACCAATAACCTGTCTACAGTTAACAAGTGCACATAGTTATGTATTCATTTGTGGCCCCAAGCCATTTTTTTTACTCCATAAGCAAGGAATGGATAATTCGATTGATGCTTACAAATATTTTAATATGCCACATTCTAGTTTTTCAGAGGATAATTTGGATGTTATATCCAAGAATTTTGAATGGAATGAAAATGTTTCTTCTTGCATTATTTAAAGGAACTGTAAACTCAACATTTGAAGTTTTTGCCCTCCGTTTGTATTATTCACAGGGAGGTGAGAACGCTTATTCTCACCTCCCTGTGAATAATATTTTGCTCAGGGGACCGGGAACTTTGCTCTGCTCCGCTCGCAGCCGCTTCTGCACAGAACAGCTGTTCTGTCCCGATCGTGTGCACTATCTCTTGTATTGGCGCGCATGCGCCTAAGAGAGCGCGCATGGTGTGGACAGCGGTTGTTAGAGCAGGAGCGGCTGCGGGCGGAGCAGAGCGAAGGTAAGTTTCAGTGTCCCCTGAGCAAAATATTAGTCACAGGGAGGTGAGAATAAGCGTTCTCACCTCCCTGTGAATAATACAAACGGAGGGCAAAGACTTCAAATGTTATATATATGGGTTTACAGTTCCTTAAATAACATAAATCAGCCAAATTATGTATATTTAGACCATTGAATAAGAATTATATCAACTAGGCTGCTGAGTCCTTCAGGAACTTTGAAATGACCAAAAAATGTATTGTTGAGGTCAAAGTTCACTTAAGGGTAAATTTTCAGCATTGCGGTTGGTATGTTGCTTAACTTGTGCTCTTGAAGCTATTGTGTAACTTAATATAATACTGTTATATACTTTACCTACAGACATCATGAGCTGTAGAGCACTACATAGCTGAAAGTTTTATTTCACAATGTGAAATTAGAGAAATGTTCCTATTCGGGGTTTTTTGTTTGTTTTGTTTTAGATGCCTATTAAACTCACTGTTTAGTAGGATGATAAAATAGATATATTTAAAGAAAAACAAAATATTCTGCAACTGGACTAAGCTGAAGTGGATGATCCTGCTTGTGTGCCTAAGTGAGTTTCTTTATTTCAAGAAGCCTGAGGCATCAAAAAGCTTTATAAAGCAGAGACTTGTTGTGCTTATGCAAACTATTGTTACAGCATCTTTTCAGCACTGTAGAGAGGACTGTGTGTGTGTATGCATATACTGTGTGTATATACATACACATATATGATAAAGGCCGATAAACAAGGGCTGAAACATTGATACTGTTGCATTTTGCACTGTTTGAATAAATAAATAAGCACTTTATTAAAAGACCTGTGGAGCGCTGAGATTTTCTGAAGTTTTTCCTATATAATAAAAGCCTAAAGCTGCGTATGTGAATCAGTGTGTGGCTTTTGTCTTCTGCGCATGGGCATGCTTAAGATGGAAGAAGTGTAGACGCAAAAGGGGGAGTGTCTTGGCTTCTGCGCATTGCCGGATCTATGCGCATGCATCAGCTTCTCCACATGGTCGGAGTAAACCAATGAGTGTATCGGACAGTGCGAGTTCAGGCTGCTGAACCCGACAATCTCTGGAGGAATAGACACACTCCTAAGACTAGTTATTTTTTTTATTTAATAAGTTAGAGGAGTGTGTCCATTTCCCCAGAGATGTTTTACCATTTTGGGAACTGCACCCAGGCAAGAAGGTATCGTTACTAAAAGGAGTGTTGACAACTACATGTATATATTCTATATCTATCTATCTATCTATCTATCTATCTATCTATCTATCTATATATATATATATATATATATATATATATATACTGTTGGTTATTGCTATTAATGCCAGTTTAAGTAATAGCAAAAATATTCTTTCAGTTTGTGCTGCCAACCAGTGTAACAGAATGTCCCTATTACCGTGTTCTTGATAGTCTCATTTGGTATCTGGTTTTATATACATACATACTTATTTTTCCACTTAACTTTGCAAGCTCACTTACTTGTCTAAACAAAAGTTGAATTTATATATCCCTTGGTGCATTTAATGAAAAATAAATAAAAATAACATTTGGATATCCCCCAAGTTGGTGAAGTATGTGTGTTCACAGTACCTAGTCCTATGTAGGAGGCCAGGCTTTTAAAGAGCTATGCTGTCTGTCATGTTTTCCATAACCTTATGGCAAGCAGGTGAGCTCAGTCATACACCTTTTAAATTCACTGTTTAATAAACAAGACTAAAATACTGTCTGTGGCCAAAATAGCTGAAAAACATGTTTCTTAAAGAAGAACTGTTGCTAACATATAAATGATTGTAAATTAAGTTCCTAATTCCTAACAAATCGTAAAGAAATCTTTTGTTTAATTCTTCAGGTTTCTAGTATTTGCAGAAATCCTGGACCCAGATAAAGATCTCAGTTACATGTTCTCTAGCACCTTCCTCTCCCCCCTGCCAGACCTCTCTAGTGACTACTGGGTGACCTGCCTCTGACTTTCCTAAGCAGTTAGAAAACCAATTGTTTCTCCCTAGGAAGGAATGCTGAAGAAATCACAAAATGACAGATACTAAGGGCTAGGCCACACTGCTGCGTTTTTTTGCCTTTGCGCTTGTGTTTGCGCTTGCGATTTAAAAAAATCATTGAAAACACGTCAACGCAAAAAATCGCACGTTTTTCGGTGCGTTGCGATTGCGTTCTGCATTTTTAATCCCAATCGCATGCGTTTTCCTATACTTATTGAAGAAATCGCAAGCACAAACACAAATAAATCGCACATGAAATCGCATTCGATTGCATTTGCGTTGCAGTGTGGCCGTGCCCTAACTGAATTTTAGGGTTTATTCACAATGCTGCTAATTTCAGAGACAGATGTTACAGTAATCTGATATAACCAGTTAAACCATATTATTTTTATAACAATAATGATATTTTAGTTTAGTTCTTCTTTAAAATGATTTAAAAGGACAGATGGAAGGACATTTTGGGAAACAGCAGTATCAATGTGATCTAACTTGATGTGATCTAATCTTTATATAACTTTGGATTTCGCACAGGAAGATAGATCGATAAATACTTATTAAACATTTGCAATTTTGGTAAGACAGTATTTGTTAGGGTAGTTAAGCCTGCTTACATGTGAATACCACTGAGACTATTTCAAATTCCTTAAACTAGACTATTATAAATACCATTTTCTTTCTGCTAATATGCATAATATGATAAATAATTTTTGGCACTAAAACTAGCAGTGGACAGTATTGAGCTAGACATAAGGCTCGTACACTCACTAGATAAATGTAATTTGGAGTAACTGTAATACAGTCACTCCAAATGGGGTTAACTGACAGTCAGGGTGCTCTGCAGAAGCCAATCAGCCTATACTGTACTAACAGGAGGGGAGTCAACCATGAGACCTCCAGTGGGAAAACAATGCACTTTCCACTTCAACACCTTCAGCCGTTCAACCAGATGGATTGCTAAACAATGTCTGGCGTGTGTGTATAGGGCTTCACTTAGAAATGTGTAATGAAGAATATAATTAAGGAATTGTTACCAATTACATTTGACTCTTTATACTCCAATATAATGAACCTTTGAATTCCTGGGTGCATATTATGTGTCACCTATAAAGCTTTTTGTTTCTTCTGATTAAAGTGTTTGGTAATCCCTCCTCTCCCTAGATTGATCAGTGACCTCTTTTTATACCTATTTTAGCGGACAAAACTTCCAAACATAAATATAATGAATTGAGTTAAATTTAGAGATATTATTGATCTTATAGATTCCATGAGGGGCCTAGGAATGCCTAATTTAGCCAACAATCGTACTTGTGTGGCGGGCCACATCAATGTCGAATGTTCATCCAGCAAAATGGATCCCAAGTCCCCGTTCATCAGTTGTTTATGGGCCACCATAAAATCTTTTAGTGTATGAAGCTTTAGGCAGCTCATTCTAGTGTTGAATTTTTTTGTGCCATTTGACAATTGTGTTCCTTCCGTTTGATAGACTACAAGGTTATATTTGACAGAAGATGATCAGACCTGTTGGAAAGTACAGGGATGTAAAATATCATTACTATGTTGTAATATATAGTGCCCAATGTGTTAATATTTACTTGACAGCCTTTAGTACTATTTATTACTAAGCTAGTTCCATGGGGTCTGTACTGTACTTTGTTCAGCATAAATTTAACTACTGCAAATATCAGAGGGCATTGTTAAGGTTTATGCTTTTAGTGGGGCTATGGTCCTATATCTATTCTTGCAAAAAATACCAAATATTTACCCGACCTGACATTCCTGACAAGTTTCTGTAGGCTTTGTTTTAAAAGTTTTGTTGTTTTGTAGTGCTGTACTGCACGGGGTGAAATAAGGCAACAGGAATAAAGACTTCTTGTACAACCACTCATCAGCATGTACACATTTTTACTCAGATCGATCCAGTCAGATCACCCAAGCGTAGTGCAATCACATAAAAACAAAAAAATCTATGTGAATTCCCTCTTGTAAAGTAATGAATGTAATGAATTTCATAAAATGAGCACACAGACATCTTTTTAAAGCAACTAACTTTTCAAAGCCAGAGGCAAAGACATTTGGGAATTAAAGAAAACATGTAGAAAATAAATGATAAATAAACAAACAAGTCTCTACAATATTCAAAGGTCAAGGTAACTTACATGCAGGGAAAAAATGAACAATAATACTACTTTTATACAAGGCTTAAACTATAAACTAGTTTATGTTACTGATTTATTCAAAACCCATTTGATTTTTCTAGTAACCTTTCAAATGCTTTTGGGAAATATGAGATATTTACTTATGTAAAAGAAACCATTATGCTTGTCTTTCATGCTCAGTGACTTCATGGACAGCTAGGGTCGCCACTCAGTAAACTACTGTCACAGTCCTTAATAGGATCCTAGGCTATGGCTATCGGCTAGAAGATTTATAAACTAGTTAAAATCTCTCAATAATCCACAGCATGTGAGGCCACTGCAGGACACAAAACAAAGACAAATAATACATTTAATAATACAAATAACAGTTTTGAATTTCTGTTTTATAGACTATCCAAACTATGGTTGCCTTTTTGCAAAGTGAGTTTAACTATAAAAAAAAAGCAGCATTATTCATCAGATAACAGAAGAATGTGTTCGAAGCAGAGTTAAAGATCAAGACACTGTTGATGTAAATGTAAGAAATTCCTTTATCATATACAGGGGTTGTTTGTCTCGAGGTACCTGGCTACCGTGGACTTTGATTAGAAAAGAATTCAGTGATTTCTGTAAAACTATTTATTTAGATTTTTAGATTTGGGAAATTTTAAATGAAATTAAGAATTTTCAAAATATGGTCTAAGAGAAGTTTTATAAGAAATACTGTGATCTAATGTCTTCTAGCAAGCCCATGATTTATTATTTCCAATGGGCCCCAACACTTCCTATATTCTTAATGTACTTAAGAATATAGGGCCATATTATAAAGGAATGTTATAGCAAAAAAAAGCAATTGTAAATCTACAATCGCAAATATGTGAATTTAAATATGCCTCATATACAAGAAAAAAGGTTACTCTGTGTAACAGATAGACTGCATTTTAGGTATATACGTAAGCCACGTATAAGTATATACGTGGCTTAATGTGCTTCTATTTACCCTACAAGGATTGTGGAAGCACTCTAATTAGGCTAATTTACAACTACATTTAGCAGAAGTGCTAATGATCTGGTCAAACATTTATACAAACATAGAAAAGATAATCAATGCACATTATATTATATGGGGCCTAGGAATGTGCATTGATTATCTTTTCTATGCTTCTTTTTACCCACATTTGTCATGGTACTTCAGAAGCCTTAACCAGCTTGGCATTCTGTGAAAATGTTTTTCTTTTTAGATTCCACTTTAAAGAAAAACTAAACCCAAATTTCTATACCACCATAACTTAAAAGTATCCACATTAAGAACATTAATGTCAAGTATAACATACATCTTCAGTAAATAGAATTTACCTGCCCAACATATCATTTACCTAGATTAGCTTACTATCACTGCCACTAGGACTACAGTCACATGCTCCTTTACAAAGATTCCAAACTGTTTTATTTTTCTGTATTGCATTATAAGATGATTGGCTAGAGACTTCTAATAGATGGTGACCTTTTGTAACAAGCTCCTGCAGTAGCTTAGGACAGGACATATGTGAGAAACATTAAAGTCAGTGACTAAAAGATTGGATGTGGCCAGTATCAAACTGGACTGTTGGGGCCCACCAGGAAATCTGAGACTAAGGGCCCACCAGGAAAAGTTAACTTACATTTCATATCTTTATTTTCACTTAGCGGTTTACATATCTTTTTTACTCCTATTGTTCATTAAAATGCATTATTTATTGTCCTTTGGCTCTGCATTTCAAGTTTAGTAGTTTTGTGGGGGGAATGGGCTGAGGGCCCAATCGGTAACCCTGTGCCAGTTTGACACTGGGAGTGCCCATGAGACTAAAATGCTAGGAAAGAAGGCGCATGACACGTGTTAATTTGGTAGATTTATCAACAGCCACAGCAAATTGAGAGGAGAAACATAAATAACAAACATATTTAACACGTTTGAAAATCATTAGTAAAATAAATTTTAAATGCTCATGTCAAGGGGAAAAAAAAATAACTTGAGTGCATGCTACTGACATCTATAAAAGGACTGACGTCTATTTTTTTCTTGTACAGTTAGTAAACTTCTATTTCTGCATTGGTTCAGTAACTACTACATAAGTCCTGTTACCCGCTGGTCAATTTTTCAGCCTTATCAATCACCCAAACCATCAGCCTGGTAGTTTGTGTCATCACTGATCTTTTTTGCCTGATTTCTAAGCCAATACAGTTGAAACAGGCAACCAGATGTGTTGGTAAATCATTTTCAATATTTCAGCCTGACTACGGTCCTCAGTCAATCTGGGTTCTGCACAATACTGCTCCCTTTACTGCCAGCAAAACAACCATTAAGGTGTGGGACTTTTAGACAACCAAGCTCACGCATAAAGGTGTGATACAAATTTATATTAAATACAGTAATGTGACATGGCTTACAAAATCCAATATATAATGTGTTCATTTTATCCTTCTATAGTACGAACATAATAATATGGTTGGTTTACTCAATGGCTTGATCATGTTAATAAAGTCACTTGCAGCAATGAAAATAATTCTCAAAGTCTGACGGCAACAGTAATATGCGCTTATCATTTGCACAATGGCCAGGCTTCATAATACGCAAGAGTTAACTAGATAGATAGAAAAAGTCCAAAGTATATGACCTTTTGTCAGTCAAACTGAGAGTCACATTCAGAGCTGCACAATGTAAGTGCTGTTAAACACAGAGCAAGCAGCAATTTAAAACACACTGGCAGTACGTTCATCAAAAGTGCATTTTAGCTCAGTTGGTAAATATTTCCAGGTGCCCAGCTCTAATTTTAGGAAGGTCAAGTTTGCAAAGGTTAAATAGCAGGCAGGATTTCCATAAGTCTTTATCAATTTGATAAAGGGAATGTAATTAAAAGCAACATTCCGCCAGAGATTAACTGCATTCTGCACTCCATAGTAAAGATTTATATTTGCTCTATTTTAATAATTACTGTTATTCTAATCCACTCTCTAAAGATAGCTATTTATTCTTTGTAAAAGACAGTGGAATAAGTAAAAAGATCATGACATCTGACTATTATAAGAAAGGGTAACATTTAAACTCAGCCCTAAACTTAACTATCAGTTATCAAAGAAAACTATTTAGTCTTAAACAAAACCACAGATACTATAGCATCCTCTATCAAAAGCTAATTTCGTAAAGGATAACTGGCCTCCATCTTTCTATTGAAAAGAGATCTTTCATACTGTACAAACAAGCCTAAGATTATGTTTCTAGCTTCTCTGGATGTTAAGTTATAGGGTACCTCCAGCGCCGGTGGCCTCAACGAGGCTGATATTACCAGAGTCTTGATCCGTCGTGACGTCTTCGGGCTAGCAAAACCAACACCACTGAAGTCACCAATGCCAGGCAGGCTCACTACAGCCATCAGTGAGCCTGCTGGCACCGCGCCGGCCTCAGCAGAGCCGATGTTGCTTGTGGCTTCTTTTTTCTGCCATCTACTGCGATGACTTCTGAGCTCTACGGAGGTTTGCAGCTCTTTATATAGGTTTGCAGAAAACCCTTATCTGTTTCTGATTGGTCAAATCATAACAAATCATATTTCGGAAAATCTACATGTAAACCATATAAACCAAGCATTGAAAAATTTGGCAATCAGAAATGGATTAGGGTTTTCTGCAAACCTATATAAAGAGCTGCAAACCTCCACGGAGCTCAGAAGTCATCGCAGTAGATGGCAGAAGAAAGAAGCGACTAGCAACATTGGCTCCGCTGAGGCTGGCGGTACCATCGGCCTCGTTAAGGCACCGCCACTGGAGGTACCCCTTGCGGCCGCAGGGGTACTTCTCAGGGTTGGTGACCTCAGTGGAGCTGGTGTCACTGGATGGAAGACAGAAGATGCCACCCAAGGGCTCTTTTAAGAGCTGACAGGGTCCCTGTTTGTGCTGTGGGACCCCCAACAAAGGCACTTATCAGTGACACAAGGGCCCTTACAAGAGCTGAGGAGGTCCCGGGGCCCCGGTTTGAGCCGCAAAGGCACTTATAAGTGCGGGGGAGGGGGGTCCAGGTTAGAGCTGTGGGACCCCTTAAGCCCCAAAGGGCCCTTCCAAGGGCTGCAAAGGCAATATAAGTGCAGAGGAGGGGGGTCCCGATTTGAGCTGTGGGGCCCCTTAAGCACCAAAGGGCCGCAAGGGCCCTTCAAGGGCCGCAAAGGCACTTATAAGTGCTGGGGAGGGGGTCCTGGTTTGAGCTGCGGGACCTCTTAAGCTCCGAAGGGCCCTTGTCAGGGCCGCAAAGGTCCTTGTAAGGACCCAGGAGGGGGTCCTGGTTTTGAGCTGTGGGAACCCAGAACATCCGGCTTGATTGTCGGCTGTTCTGGGATTTTTGGAAGCGGTCGTTCATTCTTTAATGGGTCCGTTTTCGGACTTTCGATCTTTCAAACTTTTTTAGAAGTTCGAAAGTTCGAAAATGGACCGAACTTTATGAAGTTCAGCCATCTCTAGTCATAAGGTCCAACCCATAAAAATCGATCTTTTGTGAAACTACTTACAACCATTCTCTATCCTTTCCTCCACCTATCTCTACCTACACATTAGGGAGAGATTTTTCTTTTCAGTGGGCTGAGGCTTGTAATGCAGCTGATAATGATTTGTCCCTATAGTGGACATGCTCCAACCTTAAACTTAGGGGCAGACCAGTGGTGCTGGTGATGTCATAGTTCACAGTGCTGCAAAAAAAACCCATACTTTATACTGTGTAACTTTGGAAAGACTGCAGCTAGAAGCAGGATCCTGGGGTCATTTATAGATAGGAGGAGTGAGTCATTTTTAATAAAGGCCAGTTGTATGGATACCACAGCTACCCTTTAAAGGAGAACTAAAATATAGAAATAAACTATGGTCCATAGGTAAAGTGAACTGGAATTGCTATACTTTAACTTTAAAATCCTAATACATAATTTAAAAAATTCTGCTGCCAAAAGTAGATTTGGCTGGAAGATTCTAATATATATAAATACATTTGTTTAGTTTAGTAAAATTTGGTTAGTTCTACAGTTCTCCTTTTAAAAAAACTCATTATTTAAATACCACTTACAAAGGAATGTAATTTTAAGCATATTTGCATGATTGAAGATAGACTTTAAGAACTTGTACACTTCAATTGTAATGACCTTTTAAGTGGCCTGCAAAATTAAGCCTAGGGTCACAGTCTCCAAATAGAGGAATTATCAGAAGTATCTCTCCATGCTGGGTCTCCTGAGATGTAATAATATCATGGGAAAGCTAAAAGCAAATGGCTGCTTTACTTTCTGCAGCACCCTTTGTGTTTATTCTAGAGTTTAGGTTTACAGTTCTATTATTGAGGCATGTTGAGTATATCTTCAGATTACAAGCAAAACTGCCAATTTTGAAGGTAAATAAAAACTTTCTTAGTTAAAACAAGAGATATAGGGCCATATTTATAAAGCGCGGTATTGCAATTTAGCGATACTGCGCTTTATCGGTAATGTACGACAGTGCCCATAAATGTACGCCCACAGTCGTACACGGTCTCTATGGAGATCATAAATTTAATGATGAATGTTAAAATGATCAGCGATACCACGCCTTTATGAATATGGCCTATTGAAAGCAAAATGTGTCTATCATTTAAGAATTTTAGGTGGTGATGTAATATTATCTTCCAATGCAGCTTGCCTGCCCGAGTTCCCACAATGCATGATTTAGTGCATGGAGGGACCTTTGACATTTGACAGCATTGGCTTACGCCTCCTATTCAAAGGTGTAAGTTTACTTTGACAGCATTGGCTTACGCCTCCTATTCAAAGGTGTTAGTTGCGCAAAACTTTACTTAGGGGTTGTGCATTGCCTGTGTCTTGCTATTTCCAATTTTTTTTCTGAAACTGGTGTAGGCAACACAGACAGTGTAAAATCCACACAAACACGATAATACATCGGAAAGCATGGGTTTTCCATTGGACTTGGCCAATTAGCACCCAATATTGCATCGCCACCTTAATATAGAAAGATACTGATCTTTTCACACTCATGGATTCCACAAGACCCAGTAGTGATAAATTCTATATTACCTGTTTTAGATTAAATTCAGGCAATTTCTCCAAAAAAAAAAAAGCGAGAGAGATGTAAAAAAAAAAAAAAAATAGGCAAACGGAAAGTTATCTTGTGTGTATTTTCAGTCTGTGCATTGGGTTAAAGCCAAATGTAGGTTAAATCTAATGCATAATCCACTGAAGCTGACCTTGTTAGAACCATGAAAATTGAGTTAATAATTGAGATGAAAAAAGTGGCCATAGTAGATCAAGCTGGAATTTCTGTTTAATCACCCATGAGTAATGACTCATTGCAAGACAGTCTTTTTGTCAGTCAGTCAAAATTAAGCATGTGATTACCTAATTAATAGAGTATACTTGTCCACTCCTCTTAGTATTGCTTTCATCCTATGTGCTACATATGCTATTAGAATGGCAATTAAAGCTTTTTAATTTGGGAATTGACTATATACACAGGAGATTTGTATGCAGAAAGAAACTCCACTAGAAAAAAAAATGGAATCTTAATTCTGAGTTTAAACCCATATTACAGTTCCAGAATGCATATTAAATATCCACCTTTAAAACAGTTACCTGCCTGCAATCCCAACTGCTATTTTTACCAGTTTACTACGTGCATTTGTAACCAGATGTTTAATGATAAGTTCTCTTCTGTTCTGGCAAAGGTATCTGCTTCCTCCCTCTGCTCAAAGAGCTTTTTATGAGTTTGAGCAGGGGAAACCGCAGTCAATGATTGGTT
The DNA here is from genome assembly GCA_019447015.1 of Hymenochirus boettgeri. Classification (NCBI taxonomy): domain Eukaryota; kingdom Metazoa; phylum Chordata; class Amphibia; order Anura; family Pipidae; genus Hymenochirus; species Hymenochirus boettgeri. The sequence continues at coordinate 103,683,646 of CM033474.1, read as the reverse complement.
TGATGTCAGCAGTCTAAGCCTTGATTGACTGCATGGATGGAGGGGCCAGAGGCAATAACTACACTAAAAGGGAAAGTTCAGTGTAAAGTATCATTATTTTTAAAATTCTTAATTTATATTATGCATACCTAGTTATTATTATTATACATATTCTCTTCCATTTTGAAAATTCTGTTGATTTATACCCCTTGCTATTCTCTGCTGTTGACATAAGTGAGCTGACATTTCAGGTTCTGTAATGGTCCTTCTTCTTCCCAGAATGCAAGTTGGAATGTTCCTAATAGTAATTTCTACAGATTGGCTGTTGGATGGATCAAACATGCTCAGATCTCTACTTAGCAACTGAATTAACCCAGGCGCTGGGTCAAGGGCAAGACCATAGAGGTCTCTACTAGGGGTCCTGCAAACAGGAATTCAGTATTTCGGAAGCATTTATTTATACACAGAAAAAATGCTGAATGGGCAGATTAAAGGACAACTCCACCCTCATAAGAACATCTTTTAGAAAGAATGTCCTCTTTAAAATATGTTGATATATCATAGTTTGTCCTATGAATTCATTACTGTATGTCTGCTATGCTTCTGGATGCCTCATGGAAACTGAGCAATTTAGAAACCTGTAATGAATGTACTGAGCCTGGGCATGCTCAGAAGAGGCAGCTAGGGGATTAGCATTCATTCATTAGCTGTGATGTCAACTGTCAAATCAATAACTGACAGTTACTAACTGGAAGAACCAGGAAGCAGAAACAGGGGAAACAGGACATTGTGCAGGATTTCAGGTTAGACTTATATATTTCAGATTTCAAACTATTACTGTTTAGGGTTTTGGGGGGTGATTTACCTGTATGTAAGTTTTCATTTTAGGGCTGGACTTGCCCTTTAAGGTCATTGGGATGAAAAAATACTGCTTTTTTCTTAAAAGTCTTTTTGCACTGAATTTCCCCTTTAAATATCTGGTTAATAATATATCTAATAATGTGCTGAATATATCAGTTGGGGTTGGAGGGCAGGCAACTGACATGTGACCATTTTTTTTGTTTTAAAGGTGAACATGCCCTTTAATGAACAGCAATAAAATGTCAATGTACAAACAGAAAACCATTTGATGAATTTTTTGCTGACACTAGACAATTGTTAGCTTTACTAGTTTCTTTGAGTGTTATACAAGAAGGGACACAGGGCTAATGCATCTGAAGCAACATAAATACACTGTATTGGATGTCGTTTGAGGCTTTATTGCAGCCCAGTTTTTGTGTTTTGTTTTTATGCAGTTTGTGGCATCTTTTTATGCATGTGGGAACTGGTTCAACTTTCACATTTTGCATTTTTAAACATCAGTTGTATTAAAGCAATATTTTTTCTGTAGACTTAGATGTGAACCTTTTTATTTATTTTTTAGTTAGCTTTTAATCATAGTGACATTAATTTAATTACATTTTTAGGATATCACCCAGTTTTATGGGTAAGTTCTGGCTCAATTCGTTATGCAGGATTTGGCTGAATAATATGTCTTGGCAAGAATGGGCCTGTGCAAATAGAAAGACTGATTAATATTTTTCCTTTATGCAGATGTTCACCCAGGACCTGGTCGAGGTCAATGCTCTGCCTCTAAGTAAATAAAATAATATATCATCATTTTATAGCTCTCCTGTTTAATGGCAAATCTATAGGGCACTATGTAGTCATAAAATTGCTTAAGTAAAACAGCATCCAAATATAGGCAGAAAAAACAGTGGTTTATATGCCTAAAAATATTTAATTTCTGTTATTTTAATTATAACGAACTGTTATAATGAATACACACATTCAAGGTGCATTGTCCTAAACATTAGTTGCTCACTTGCAAGGATATTCATTAAAAGTTCTTATCTTTAAAAATGGTGATACTTTTGCCCCAACTAATCAGATGTTATTTAACATTTGAAAGCTAACATCTGATTGGTTAGGGCAAAATTAGCACAATTTTTAAGGATAAGAACTTTTATTGAATAACCCTGTTGGTTTCTTTTTTACAAAGAAATGTTCCCTTCATTTAAATACTTTTACTTTTACTTTTTTCAGTACATAATGAACAGATCGGAGTGGCTGTTAGCACTCTACCCATCCCATGTAACATCACAGCACACAGGCCAGGTTCTCAAGCTGGTTGTTGTAAAGTTATAAAATTCTAATATTTAAATTGTTCTGGGGATCTTTAGAACCATATTCTAAGTAAAAATCCTTTCTTATAGCACTGTTTCCAAGCTGGGTACATTGCATCAAAACATTCTACAACATTTCAGGGAAAGGCAGTCCCCTTCCTCGGGCAACTCTTGACAACAGATAACGTCATTATTTGTTATTAAGAGTTGCCTAAGGCATTACAGTGTTTTGATGCAGATGGGTTAATGAATTATATGAAATGAATCCTGTCTGCGGTTTCATTTGTATGTTAGATTATTTGGAATAATCCAGCTATATTCCTTACACTTGCACCAGGAAAAATATCTATTAGGTGGTGTGAGCTGTTTACTATATCTTTCTCTCTCTATTTATATGTTTAGTACCAGCCTATCACTGTTCTGGTATATGTACCAGTCAATATATCTAGAGAGTCTAACATTTACATTTACCCCTTGACTAAACCCCTCCCTAAGTGCACACATATAAATGCACATATGCAATGTTTAACAATTTAATTTCATTCAGTGCAAAGAAAAATAATGCTGCGACCACTGAAAGGCCATTTTTCATTCATTGTAGGAACTGATGTTTAACTGGAGTTAATACTGACAAGATAAGTGTGCTTCAGATCTAATGAAAACCCTCATGTGTATTCTGTCAGATTTGACAAATGCCTCCCTGGAGTTTGTCCAAGGTCCTCAAAATATGTTTGTGGTTATTCATTTTACTCTGATGGAGACTTTCTTTTGATCACTCCATATTTTCAGGTCCAGGAGGAAAAAACTTGTTTTTTGGACTTTATCAATAATTCTGCTACTTAGCTGTTTAAGTTTCAGTATTAAAAAGGCCCTAAGCAAGAATTAAGATTGCCTGTTCGTTAAACGTTTTGTGTGTTTTGCCCTTACTTTCTGAAGCCAAGTGACTTTTTAACCTTTTAACCTCCTTAGGCTTGCTTCACCTTTAACCTTGTTTATTACAAAGAAATAACTTAATTCCATTTAAAGAAAAAAATTGTCTGTAAGAGGAAAAAATTTATTTGTGGAGATAGATTTAGCTGAGTTAAAGACAAACGTGTGTGTTTGTGGTTGCTGTGCAGACATCAATAATACATGAAGTTAGTGTCAAACCCGGATCCGACACGGAATCTCTCGGTCTCTAAATCCGAATAATCCGATCTCGGAACTTCGGAGCCTATTTTCTATAGTTATTGAACGTTTGAGGATTATCGAAAATAGCCCAGAATGTTTGATAATCCTCGAAAATACGATTAGAAACTGGAAAGTAGTCATGGTAGTATCTGTTGTATTCAATTACATCAACTGGACTTGAAATGTAGTTCTTGAAGACGTTTCGCTAGTCCCCCTATCCGACTGCTCTTTCTCAATTCAGAATGACTTGTACAAGAATCGTGGCAATTTGTACCCTGAAAATCCCAATTAGCATATCACAGCCAGGTGTTAAGGGTGTGATTAGATAGTGGCTAAGAGGTGTTATAGGAACGCCCAGAGTAAGGTGTTAAAACAGCATTGTACATGGCCAGACATTGGTATCGAGGAACCCCCCACCTCTATTTAGGCTTGGTTTCTTTATTTTCACATAAATGGCCTCCTTAACACCTCTCTTGAACCAGTCACGTTCCTTCGCCAGTATGTTAACATTACAATCTTCAAAGGTATGTCCTTTATCCTTAAGATGCAGATACACGGCTGAGTCCTGACCCGTGTATCTGCATCTTAAGCCGTGTATCTGCATCTTAAGGATAAAGGACATACCTTTGAAGATTGTAATGTTAACATAATTAGTTGATCTAATTGAATACAACAGATATACCATGACCTGGATGAATGAGAACCTTCATAAGCATAGTCATGGTAGTAGTACTAGTAGTGATCCTTCTTAATATGTCAGAAGATAAGTGTTCAGAATAAACCGGTTCAGAGGAAAAAAGGAACGTCTCACTTTATTTGCAATTGAACCAGGTTACATTTCATCATGCCACATTGTTTAGAACCATTCTGAAATGATGACCTGTCCCTATGAGTATGATAGCTTTTACACAGAAACTACCTCTAAAAAACAGGGATGGACATTTAAAATATACAGGGAAATGAAATATCCCTTGCAATGGGGTAATATCTGGTTAGTGTGGGTTTAACTCCAATTTACCTGGGCCTGCTCCATTTTGTATTAACGGTACAGGCACCTGATGTTAAAACCTCTACAGCACGTAAATGAACGCCCTTTAAAAGGCTGAGGCTAAGTATTACACCTCCCAGTTAGTTTCATAAGTGGGGCCCTACATGTCTACCATATTGCCAAAATCTGTCATACATATTATTATATGCATATCTTTATGATGTAACATTCTGCATTGTTGTATTTTCCCAGTTTGAAATAATGTCAAATAATTATTTATTTATCCTCTCACCAAAAACATATCACTCACTAATTTCCCTGTATGTTTCTTTTTCATTCCTCCATAAGCACTCTACCACATTCTTAAAAATGTTCTAAATAGTTTTTGTATAAGGTAATTAGACAGGACAACCACACAGAGAACTTAACATTTTCTTGCAAAACATTGGGACTCAACACTGTGAAAACCGAAATTCTGCAGATGCTCAACAGGAAGTATCTCAGACTATTTTGGCTCTTGATGCTTGGAATCCATTGACAACAATAATCGATTATGTGAAATACAGTTCTTGTGGATGCTGGAAACTCTTCTGTGTGCCAGCTAAACAGGACAGCTCAGCGCTGGGGAGCTGTTTTATTTCCACAAGGCATTTATCACTGAACTTCATGCTTGTAAACCATTAGTTCTGGGGCTCAAGACAATATTAAGTATAAGCAGGTTTGTAAGATCCCACTTAGTAAATTAACCTCTAAGTGCCCAAAGCCTTGGTGGTGATAGGTTGCTGTCGGGTGGGGAGGTATGATAAATTCATATGATTACAAGAAAGAATCTGTTATCTGCCATTGAGATTGACAAATTATATTCTGCTTTTTGCAGTCAGTGCTTTGACTTTGACTTAGACTAGCATTAAGGGAGAAGGTTTCAGTTACATAAACATCTTTATTTTATGTATTAAAGAAGAGGAAAACATTCTGCTACTGTTTAAGAATGTTAATCAATATGTATCTTTCTCGCTATGTAGTATTTGAGAATGTTTAATAAGGGGATGTTATATAATAAACACAGTGCTTTTCTGCTTAACTGTCACAGTAGAACTGTAATCTCTTAGAATAACTACAAAACAAAGCCAGAGAACTATATTGATAGAAACCAAAGTGTATAAGTTAGGAAAGTTCAGCTATGGAAACTGTCATCCTTAATAAGAGTTTTGCTTTGTCTTAAATTGAAAAGTGGGTATAAAAGATTGGGTTTTGTATATATTCATCAATTTCCTTTTAAATACTGTAGTGTTCCCAGGTGCAAAATGATATAAAGAACCCAACCTACTGTACTGTATACATCTAATATATTTAAAGTGACTTTACTAAACTTTACCCATACTAGAATTACACGCATATTGAGCTTAATCATGTATATTATATGGTTTCAAAATCATTGCAAAGGTTTTTGTCCCCTAAGCATTAATATGCTTCATTTAGGGGATCGATGCATGCTTCATTGTTCTGAGATAAAGTTACTCAATGGATGGGTCCCATACTGAAAGACTTGTAACACCAACACTGTTCATTCCTTTTGAAGTAGTTACAAAAAGTGCCGTTTGCAGTTTTCCAAACAAATGTAAGTTTGCCAATCATGGCTTTGCTGTGTTAAGTTAAAATACTGTTTAATTTTTACTTGTAACAGTAATAAACATGTCTAGATATGTGTTTCTCTCTATGTGTATTTAAATAAATCTTGACACATTTGATCATCCTAGAATTTCTGAAGGTAACATTATATCATATTCTTTATTCTCATGTAGCACCTTTATATCGTTGGCATGTAACATGCATAGACATTTCCAGGCATGATAAATGCCAGCCATATAGTGATTACAATCCAGTTTATTTGGCAGAGAAAATATGACTTACCCAAGATAACAATAATTCAAATGCAGGAACTAAACTTCTTTCCTAAAAAAAAAACAGGGCCAAAGATGGCTCCAGTCCATAAGCTCATAGATTCCATGCACCAATTCCTTTGTTTATTTTGGCCAATGAATTTAAACGTTTAGTAGCAAATGTCTGATGGAGCAAATTTCAAGTTTGCTATATCTTTATAGACTCAAATTTTTATCTGAACGTCTTTGACTCAAAGCCAGCATCCCAGGCAATAATGCTTGTATGCAAGAATCTTTGTACAGATTCTAGTGAACAATTGCAGATGATATACTTACTTCAGGTACATTTAGTCATTAGTGTGGCCCATGGTAGGCTATAGTGTTTGCAATAACAAATGTGCAAAGAAAATTGCTTGCCAAGTTAGATTTGTTGTTACATTCATTTTCTATTCTGGTAAAATTGTTGTTGCTATGGGCTACAAGGAAGGTAGTAGTAGGCTTAAAGGAGAGCTATAGTGTGTATAAAGTTTTTTCAAAAACACTAATTATTTCTATGAGGAGTAGCAGCACATAGCAAACTGTTTCTGCTAGGCTTCCTAAGTGCTTCAGCACTATCTTTAATACAGGAAGGAGCAGGGCACTAACCTGGCAGATGAAAACTGTATCTGCTGTAGCTCCTCAACAAAACAAAATTGGGAGGTGGGAATAATCAATCCTATCTCCCTGCCCCAGGAATTTAAAATTTTCAAAAAGTTACTTTTTTAGTATAGTTGTCCTTTAAGACAAGATATGCATAGTTTACTACATAACCAGGAAATCCTCTAGTTGCCTTTTTACTGTAATGCAAATATAGATAACAGTGCCTACTCTGTGTGTCTTAAATAAATACATAATTTCTCTTACTTTTATATATAAAGGTGATGCAATATTCAATTGTACAGGTTTTTGTTTGGTAAAAAATATTATTTTATGGCTATTTTTAGATGACTGGTAGATATCACTTCTTTGTAAGAGACCATGTGGTCTGTTATATTCAGTTTGGATTAAAATTTAAAAAGTTGTGGTACTTTTCAAGTTAAAAAATAAATTTCAATACTGTAAATTGCCACTGAAATTTAGCGTGTTTACAGTAAGTAAATTATTTACAAAGGGAATTTTGGCAATGTTTGATGCTGCATAATCAAAACAGTAAACATTAATATGCAATACATTTTAAGAAGGCTGCTTGGAATCCATGTAACAATGATCTATGTGGATCAATTAGATATAACATTTGTAGAGGTTTAACCACTGTTTAGCTTTTTTAATTGCTGTCTATAAAATTGCATGTGTACAAAGCTATCTTTATCAGTGTTAAGTAATGTGTAACACTATATAAGCAACTTATGTTAATCTCTGTATATGACCAAGCACCCATACCTATCCAGATCAACAAAGACCGTTGGCCAAGCGCCCATAAATGTGCGATTCTCAGCACATAGTTATTAGTTTTTATTTTTCAGCATTATATTACAATACCATCTCTTTGTGACTGTAATTAGATCAACTATACAATATCTTATTGGGGGGAAAAAAAACCAATTATTTGGAAAAGGTTTATAGTATTTTTACCTGACAGACTGTGTTGTCTTTTGCTATCCTTGAGCGCACTCTACTGGTCATGAGCACATCGACAGCTGAAAAATGTCCAACATTCCAAACAGAATTGTTTCTTCTACAAAGCAAAGGGGGAAAGAATGATCTCATAATATTGTTTTGTTGGCCTGCCGAAATGGATTATTATAAATTACATAAACAATGCAGTCAAGAAGAACTGAGATAATAATATGAGATGCTTTGTATGGTTTGTATTTTAATTCTTCTGATTCAACAAGTGTATTATAGTAGAGGGTAAATGCAGATGCTCTGATTGAAAGCACGTTAGATTATTTTTTTATATTGTAATTTTGTTTATTTCTCCAACAATGCAAAAAACATTTCTCTGGTTATGTTTTCTGTGGAAGTAATTCTTAATATAGCATGCTTTTAATGGAACATTGTCAAATATAAACAAATACTTGCACACTAATGCAAACTGACCAATGACTCACCCTGCTTCCCATACTCCTTAATTGCTCCACATTCTTGCCTTAAGCTGGCTATGCACAGTACAGATTCAAAGCCAATGGCAGACAGATTTCATTGGAAGCCGTTGTCTATAGATCTAGCTATTCACAATAATGATGCTACCACTATACTTTGTATAAGCAGATCATTCAGGTGGTTGGCAGGGTCTATAGGGGCGGATAAAAAATGTTGGTTGTGGTCGTTGGCCACAGGATTGTTTACTTTGTTGGGGTGTGTGAGTGTGTGTGTGTGTGTGTGTGTGAGTGTGAGTGTGTGTGTGTTGCAGCTTTAGACCCAGGCCCGGCTAAAAGGAAAAAATGCTACCTCCGCCATAGAAGATACAGTTGCATGGAGGCTGTCAGATTGTGGAAGAGATGTCTGGGTAGCAGGTAAAGCCAGAGCCAGAGACCCTTAAAACGAAACATCTGCAGACAGAAATGGAAAGCACTAGAGATCAAAGCATGTTGTTGCTAATAAAGCTTACTGGTTTTGAATACAATGCCACCCGGTCTTGGAAACTTTTGATTGAATTTATCATATGACTGGTGGAGATGCTGAGGCCTCTGAAATTCCGGTATAGTATAGTATAGTATAGTATTTGAGGTTGAATAAAGACATATGTTCCTCTAGTCCAACCCATCTAGCAATATCCTCATTTCCTGCCTAACTGTTGATCAAGAGGAAGGCAAAAAAAAAACACCAAATTTATGAAGGGGAAAAAAATTCCTTCCTGACTCCAAGTGGCAATCTGAAATTTCCCTGGATCAACTCTACTTTATGTATCAATACCAGTAACTTGCAACATTCCTTGTTTGCAGAAACTCATCCAGCTTTTTTTGAAACTGACCAATGAGCCTGCCATAACAACGTCCACTGGAAGACAGTTCCATAGCTTTACCGTTCTCACAGTGAAAAACCCTATCCAAACTTAGGGCCCTATTTATAAAAGATCGGTATCGTTATCGTAAAATACCGATCGTTATCGTAAAATAACGACCGGGTTTTTACCGATAACGACCGTTATTTAACGATAACGACCGTTATTTATCGATACCGGTCGTTATTTACCGATAACGACTGGTATTTACCGATATCGGTAAATACTGGTCGTTATCGGTAAATAACGACCGGTATTTGCCGATAACGACCGGTATTTAACGATATCGGTAAATAACGGTCGTTATCGGTAAATAACGGTCGTTATCGGTAAAAACCCGGTCGTTATTTTACGATAACGATCGGTATTTTACGATAACGATACCGATCTTTTATAAATAGGGCCCTTAAAGCCTAAACCTTTTTTCTTCAAGTCTTAAGGGATGGCCACGTATCCTCTGACATGCTCTATTGGTGAACAATGCCTCAGATAGTTTATTGTATGGCCCATTAATGTATTTATACACAGTAATCATATCCCCACGCAAGCGCCTTTTCTCCAGTGTACATAATTGTAACTTTTCCAGTCTCTCTTCATATTCAAGCTCCCCAATCCCCTTATTAATTTAGTTGCCCTTCTCTGAACCTTTTTGTACACAGGATTCCAAAATTGCACTGCATATTCCAAATGAGGCCTTACCAATGCTTTGTAAAGATGGAGAATAACATTTACCTCCCTTGAATCCATACCTCTCTTTATACAAGACAATACCATGCTGGCTCTGGCTGTTGCCCCCTGGCACTGCTTGCTTCCTTAAGTTAGTTATCCACCAAAACTCCGAGATCCCTTTCCAACAGGGATTCACTTAAGCAGCACAAGGATTTTTAAGTCCAAAATCACCTTACATTTATCAACATTGAACCTCATCTGCCACTTAGCAGCCCAATGTGACAATCTATCTAGATCCCCCTGCAACAATTGCACATCCTCTGAAGTTTTTAATGGTCGACAAAGTTTTGTGTCGTCCGCAAACACATAAACCTTGCTGACAATATCCACTTCCAAATCATTAATAAATAGATTAAATAGAAGCGGCCCCAACACAGAACTCTGTGGCACCCCACTTAGCACTTCAGTCCATAATGATGAAGCCCCATTAACAACTTCTCTCTGCATCTTATTCATTAACCAATTTTCTATCCATGTATAAATGTGCCTCCCCAGACCAAACAGACCTTAGCTAATACATTAGTCGCCTATGGGGGACTGTATCAAAAGCCTTTGCAAAATCCAAGTAAACTACATCTACTGCTATGTAAATTTCTACTTACTTCCTCATAAAAGCCAAGCAAATTAGTTTGACAAGATCTATTCATCCTAAATCCATGCTGGTTACTACTTATAATGTCAGTCCTTGAAATAAACTCTAGAACATGTTCCCTTATTAAACTTTCCAGTATATTCCCCACCACTGAAGTTAAACTTACAGACCTGTAATTACCTGGCTGTGAACGACTACCCTTTTTGAATATTGGAATAACATCAGCCTTTTTAAATTCAGAGACACACCTCCAGACATGAGGGAATATGCAAAAATAAGTAACAATGGCCTAGATTAAACTGAACTTAGCTCCCTTAGTACCTGATGATGTATTTTACCTGGTCCATGAGATTTATTAATATTAACCTTATTTAGTTCTTTCTGTACAATATCCTCAGTTAACCAAAGTGCACTTGAATCTTTTATACCATTATTGCTACTATACTCTATGATATCTGTACTTGGATCTTCTATAGTGTATACAGAGGGAAAAAAATATTCTAGACATTTGCTTGCTAAAAAGTTTTTTAGGCTTAGTGATGCTTTGTTCAGCTATCCTAAGTCCATTATTAATTTTAGCTAGTTTGATTGCTTTCTTACAGTCTTACTGGGCTATCTTTCCCAGTGAGACTGCTAATACCCTCCCCCCCAAACCTAGTTTAAAGTCTCCTCCAACCCTCTAGCCATCTTCTCCCCTAAAACAGCTGCATCGCCATTAGTGAGGTGCAACCCATCCCTACTAAAGAGCCTGTAGCTGACAGCAAAGTCTGCCCAGTTCTCTATAAACCCAAACCCTTCTTCCTTACACCACCCTCTTAGCCACGCATTAATGCTCCTAAGCTCCCACTATCTGCCTGGCTTAGCACGTGGCTGCGGTAGTATTTCTGAAAACACTACCCTGGAGGTCCTTTAACTTGGCCCCTAACTCTCAGAAATCATGTTTGAGAGCTACCTCCTACTCTAACTTTGTCATTGGCACCAATGTGAACCAAGACTGCCAGGTCACACCCAGCCCCACCCAATAATCTGTCTACACAATCCACCACATGCCGAAGCCTAGCACCAGGCAGGCAACACACAGTTCGGCCTTCCTTATAATGGAGTCCCCTACCACTACCACCTGCCTAGCATTCCTGATCCTAAGTTCCTCCTCCCTTATATCAGAGATGGCAGTCCCCTGGGTGCTCAAGGGACTAGCCTCCTCCATACATGCTAATTTCCCTGTCCCACTTCCACCCACCTCTATACTGGCCCCAGCCAGTGACTGCTGTCCCCCCAGATTTGCCAATCCCTGCAATGCTGTAAGCTGCCCCCTTAGACTCTCACCCTTAGCTTCCAAAAGTGCAACCCACTCTCACCTGACACAGACATAGGTCCCCTGGAATGTCTGCTCCAGGTTCCTATACATGTGGCAGGATGCAAAGTGCATGGTACAAAACTGTCCCTTCTAATACACAACACCAGCACAGTGACGCACAAACCTTGTTTAATTGCCCTTCTTGTTAGTAGTGATAAATGGATCCCTAGTTCAAGTTAAAATCCGATGGTCAAAGACTGATGTCTATGGTGTAGGTGCATGTTTTTCCGTTTCCGCTGGCCTCCCCTTGTTGCCCAATAAAGTCCCTTAAGGCCTATTCCCTAGCACGTACCTCTGGAAATGATTTCCTGACCCACAGAGATGGCTCACCTTTCAAAGTTCCAATTTGAGTCTATTTTCAAGGCTGCCCTTCAAAAATTAAGTCTCAACCCAATTGGCATGCATTCCTTCTGCATCGGTGCAGCAACCGAGGCGAGCAGGTTTGGGTTCTCAAACTCTCTAGTTAAACAGGTAGGGCGCTGGCGTTCAGATTGTGTGGCATGTCACATAGAAAGGGCATGCAGGTCGCTTAATACTCAAATTTCACACTTCGTTAGGTCCATCGGTGGTGTGGTTATACGCCATAGGCAGCTGGAAGGGGATAACAGAGTGCTACTGCGAAAGGAGTCCTCTTAACATGTATTTTGTTTTAGATATCCCGCTGTCTGGCCTCCAGGACGGGATTGAGCAAGCCCTTTATGTGTTGGGTGGGGGTCGGAGGTAGTCGTAGGGTGGCTGGCATACAAAGGAAAGATCTGGAAATACATGTATGGTTGTCATGTGGTTACAAAGTTGCTATGGCAACCAGTGACATGGTAACAGAGCAAGGATCTGTAACATCTGGTAATGTTCAACATCAATAAATTTGTGGCTGACCACAATCACCCAACAAAAGTTGGTGTCAGTGTTCTTCTTCTTCTCATCTTGGATGAGAAGAAGATCTTAACTAAGAGGGGACTTGTTCAAGACCATAAGAAATTCTCCCTAAACGGTTAAGATAGGTGGTGATAGGATCGGGTTCCTCCCCATGCTCATAAAATCAGTATAGTAACAATACTCTTGTTTTATCAACTTATTTTAGACAATCCTTACAATGCTCTGCTCTGTTTGGTATGCTTGCTGTAAAAGTAAAAAGTAACAACTAATCAGTAAAAAGTCATACTAAATAGAAATATGTTTGTGTAAGAAAGTAGAAATACAATGAAAAGCTACTTAAGTTCAGTAACGCATACACTGGGGGGAGATAGGGCGGCAATGTACAATAATAGTATTCCCCTGCACTCCTTATACTCCTGTATTTCTGTGATGCAATAAAGTAAGGAGCGTTGGGGAGCAGGGTTGAGTGCTCATGCCCTGATATGATAACCATTAAATTTTGTGCTGTGTAGTAGCTAAAAGCATTGCATTTGGTGCTCTGCAATCAGGGTTGCCAGAGTCTTCTGGCTGTGATGCAGGAGACAGTAGGGGGAGAAATGGCAGAGGTGAAGGAAGGGGCACAATGGGGTGGGGATTGAGCATGTCATGGTGGGAGAGGCAGGGCTTGGGGTGTTTCTGGGAGGGGACTTCCAGGACAGGATTTAACCCCTGACTGACACCTCTGGATTTTTCCCTGCAGTTATCCGAATTGGATAGCAGATAGCTGGCGTTAAAGTTTTGGAATGGGAAAACCACATTTGCTATTCACCGAGAGCCGTTATCAGCTCAGTGCGTGCATTGCCTAGAGGAGTCAATAGAAAGTAATACTAGGTCTCGGTACAAAGCTCTATTAGTGTATTCAAAGCAAAAAGCAAAGAATTTGTAAAGAAGTTCTATTTGATTTATATTCACGGTATTGTTGAAATAGCACACATTGAAAAAGGTGTAGTAGTGCAATAAATGCCATGTTATGGCCATGTTATGCATTATGACCTTCTGAAGGTAAGCAAACCCTATTATTTTGTTAGCAAACATCTGTTTCTCCAAGTGAATTTTTAAGCTCCAAAGCACTGAGTCATGTCAGGTTTATATGATATGATTCTCCCTCATCTGGATGTTTACATTTGTACTGACATAATCCAGTAACATGTAAAAACATGACAACACTCATTTCATCTGAAAGTAAAATCAGATAGTAATACAGGTGATAAAGTTAGAGCTCAGCATCAGTCTGATACTCTACTTAAGTTCTGAAAACAAACAGTAAAAATACTGTAGGTAGTTTATTATGTTAAAGAAATCTGCCGCTGTATGTGGATTGTATCCAGAAGAGCCTTGAGAAGAAGTTAACTACAAAACATAAAAATGCTGGAGCTAACACATACATTTCACATATAAACTATAAAACAACCCTCTGAATATTAAATCTGGCCTTATATAAGGCTGTCGGCTGCTTGATTACTGAAATTCACAGGGCCTCATTTACCCAGAGGTGCAAATTGCTCCAGGCAAATGTGGCTTATGGTATGTAATACTGGATATGCACCTGGTGGTAAATCACAAAAGGGATTTTACCCCAGCACCACTTTAAGACGAGCCATTAGCTGGTCTTAAACTGTGGAGTTAAAAGTGGTGCAAATCCTTTATTAAAGGGCATGTCCACCCTTAATAAGAAATTTTCACATATAATAGAGTACCCTCCCCCAGCCCCAACCACTATAAAATTAATTTAAGAAAGTCCCCAGTTCTTTACTTACCTTCCCTCTCTGCTCCGACGCCTGGCCCGGCCTTCTGCTTGCAAGACACTGCAAGCAGGGGGCGGGACCGGCAGCCGCGTCCATGATTGGCTGAGAGGCAGCCAATCACGGACGCGGCTGCCGGCTTCTCAGAATGCCGGGGGAGAGAGGGAAGGTAAGTACAGTTCTGGTCACTTTCTTAAAATAATTTTTATGCGGTTTGGGCTGGGGGAAGTTGTTCTATTACATGGCCAAGGGGTTTTATGCTAGGGGGTGGGATAGCAAAATGGGAGGGAGAGGGAGGGAGAGGGAGGGGGAGGGAGGGGAATAAGGGCTGCAGTACGCATGCCAAACTTCTCCCGGAGGCCAGGTAGAAGGCAGAGTCCTATATGGACTCTGCTATCCTCCTGGTGGGCAGTTTTTGGGACTTTGGGGGGGGACTACAGGAGAACCTTATGGAGCTGGGATGTGAGGTAAGTATTAAACTACACTACATGATGGGGCCATTAGTGGGGGGGATTATAGTTTTGGGGTGGACATGCCCTTTAAATAGATTGCGCCGGTTGCACGGGTGTCTTTTGTGAAACTGGTGCAGCTAGTGCAATTATGGAGTTAAACTTGCGCTAACCTATTCAATATCGGTTAGCACGAGTTTAATCCCTATTTTTAGCACAGCACGCATGGGTAAATCAGGTCCACTGTGTTGGGTTGTGACTTTCTGACCTATAAAGCTGGTTATTTATACCAGATTTTACAAAAAATTACATGGAAAGTTACATACCTATTCAGGTATAGGACTGACCTACCTATTTTCTGATGTTCATTACACTGCAATGATTGTTATCACCCCTATATGTGTGCAACGTAATAAGATTAGAATTCCCTGGGCCCCAGTTGTGGTGGCTGCTTCCCTAGTTGTTATGATAATGTTTTCATAGTGAACACCATGATCAAAAGATTGGCCCTAAACGTGTGAGAATTGGCAATTCTGAAAGTGAATATTGGAACATATTCTGTTAGTAATGCCACTTTCACTACCTGACAGAATTGTTGCATTGTTTTGTTCATTATTAAATTGGTATGGCATGGCATTTTAATATAAAGGGCATGTCCACCCCTCTCAAGAACGTTTGCCACATAATAGCTCTCTTTCCTCCAGCCCCAACCGCTATAAAAGATTTGTTAGAAAGTCCCCGGACAGTTACTTACCTTCCCTCTATCCTCTGCCGCACAGTCCTGGCCATCTGCTTGCATGAAACTGCAAGCAGGGGGCCGGAACAGCAGCCGTGTCCCTGATTGGCTGAGAGGCAGCCAATCATGGACACTGCTGCTGGCTGCACAGAACGCCGGGGGAGAGAGGGAAGGTAAGTAACGTTTCTGATAAATCTTTTATAGTGGTTGGGGCTGGGGAAAGGAGAGCTATTATATGGCAAAGGGATTTGTAGCTAGGGGGAGGGCTGCAGTGCGCATGGCAACTTCTCCCAGAGGGGAGACAGGAGGCAGAGTCCTATATGGACTCGGCCAGGCTCCTGGTAGTCAGTTTTTGGGACTTTGGGGGGGGGGATTTCTGGAGAACCATTTGGAGCTGAGATGTAAGGTAAGGATTTTTATTCACTAAAGAGTGGGGCCAGTAGTGGGGGAAATTATAGTTTTTGGGGTGGATATGCTCTTTAAGTTTTGTGCTGAGTGTACACCATTATTACTTATGTAGTTTATCTGTATTCAATTAGATCAACTGGACTTGAAAGTGTTTCTTGAAGACGTTTCGCTAGTCATCCGACTGGCTTTCTCAATTCAGAATGACTTGTACAAGAATCTGTGGCAAATATGTACCCTGGAAAATCTCAATTAGCATATCATATGGGATTTTCCAGGTAACATATTTGCCACAGATTCTTGTACAAGTCATTCTGAATTGAGAAAGCCAGTCGGATGACTAGCGAAACGTCTTCAAGAACTACATTTCAAGTCCAGTTGATCTAATTGAATACAACAGATATACCATGACCTGGATGAATTAGAACCTTCACAAGCACTTATGTAGTTTATTTCACCTGCAATACAGTAGGAACACTGCAAAACTATACATTAGACCCCATATTACTTTGCAATGTTCATTGTGAAAATAATTGTGTGTTTGAGATAGTGGAGTAACATGACTGTGGATTGTCCAGTTACATTTATGTTGAAGGTACCCCTGCAGCCTGTTTCTCACTTTGTGTGTCAGCTGCATTATAGTTTCTCCAACATATTTGAACAGGATATGGTAGACATCTGGCATGAAACAGTGCTGTATATTTTCAGTTATGTCGTACAGGTGTTCACTGCAACAAAGAAAACAAATATTTTGCCTCAAGGCTCAAAGTTTGGTCCTTCCCTCTCTACAAAGCACATTGGTTAGAAAACACAAATTCCTTTGGTTTTCAAATAGCTTGCTACCAATTCAATGTTGACAAATCCTAAAATAATAAGAGTAAAGAGATTATGGTGTTGTAGATGTTACCCTATTTATTTATTTTTTATTTGGTTTGTAAGTGTCATTTTCCTTTGTATATTTTTTTATTTTTTTTAAGGGCTTTTGGATTTTCATAGGCAAAGGTTTATTTACATACATATAAATGTATACTTCATATTACCATGTTTGAGCATTATTTCTTATAATACACTAGCCTCCGTTAGTTATTAGAAATAGATGACATAGCTAACAAACAATTATAAATGATAATTATTCGTATTTCATTTGCAAGATAATTGTGACTCTTGTGTATTATATACAAGTATTTCTCGTGCAATTACTTTTTTTTTAGCATTGAAGTTTCTGACTCTTTACCGAAGGCTTTATGAAGCTGAAACTATGGATAGTGCTCTGTTTCAGCCAATACAGATGGTGTGGCCTTCATTAAAGGGCTGTCATGGAAACAAAAAACTACCCACATGCCCCCCATTATCCTTTCTTATACATATTGAGAAAAGTAGCCATAGCCAACTTGACAAAACAATTGAGCCCAAATTTATGCTTTAAGTCAGACATTGTACATTCCCACTGAGTTAAGATTATTTTTATAGAAATCATACAACTTTGTGATAATTTGGGATTTTCTATCAACGCTTTTGAAATTAACTTGTCTTTGATTCTTAACTGCCGGTAATAATCTGCGATTTAACGTAATTTTCCAATCAAATCAGATTTTCAGAATATCAATAGGTTTCACTGTATTGCTGTGGGAACTAAACTTGCCAGTTTCGATCTTGTCAGCCACCACTTACCTGGCTTCTGATCCCGCCTCGTCCTTCTTTCCACTGGTGATTCACTTCTGGGGTTGTGCACAAGATGTTCCATAATCGCAGGGTATCTCAGGGTATCTGGCACTCCAAGTAGAGGCAGCCAATAACAATAGAGATAGCAGGATGCACCGGCTTGTGAGTGCGCACAGCTATCTTTCTTGCTATGGATGCCTCTACTTGTCAGACACCCTGCCAGGGGACAACCAATACGGGGTAGTGCTACAGGACTCCTGACAAGTGGGGGCTTTTCTATTGGTGAAGCGAGTAGTGTTAGATCAGGGTATCTGGGCTGAAAGAATACACAGGGATCCACAGTTCCTCTCTAAATATCAGCAGATAAACTGAGACAAATATTCCTGTTTTTTTCTTTTTTTTTGCAGTCATACAGATGGTAAGGCCCTGCACAAAACCTTACACAAAAGGTAATGCACACATTCTCTTTGAAGAATGGTATTTCTTGAGCACTGTCAACCATATGAGCATATCAAAACTGCTCCATTTGTATTTTCTGCAATAGCTTACACAGTCTAAGTTGTAAATCATTTTTAATAGTAATTGTCTTTTTTTGATTAAAGAATAAGATGGCAAGCCTATGCTTCCAGTGTGGGGACTGGCAGTGTCAGACTGGCCTTCGTGGCTACTGGGGCATCCCCAATTGGGCCCACAGCCCATTCACCCAGGAAAACAGAAAGCTACTCAAATATGAAATGTAAGGTGGGACCAAAAAGAGACCCACAACTTGTCCTGATGGGCCCCTGGTCTTAGATTTCCTGTTGGGCGCCAACAGTCCAGCCCAAAACTAGGGACTGGTGCAAATAACAATGTCTTCTTACTATTATATTATCATAATAGGACTGAAAAAACACTAAATACACATATAAGGCTGAATATACAACGACCTTGTTGTCCATTTCTATTACATATGAAACACCTGTTGTGACACAGGTTTTTAGAGTTTACATCTTATCATTCCTACCTGGACTCTACACTGTTATACATAGCTTGTACCTTGTGACCTAAAGGGCTTAACAAAGATTACAATGTATATGTACAATGTAGTGGGACTCTTTGGTTTGTTCTATTGATGTGTATTTGTTGTAAGTCTTTAAATGTATGCCTTTAAAAAGTATTTCCCTGTCTAAATTTGATTGGTGTAGACTGCCATGTGACAGATGACAGATGAAGCTTAAGCTGGGTACACAACTTCTGACCGGTCGGCCAGGAAGATCTGTTGTCGCGGCAATGGTTGCCACAGCCCAACAGTTCGCCGCGTTCGAGCTGACAGCCATAGAATTTTTTCCGGCACATTTTCCGATACACTGAAAATAACATGGTGTGTACACAGCCTTATTCAGCTTGAAAAAGGAACTGAAATGTTTCAAAATGTTGTAGCTTGCACATGCTGCATTGATATGCTTTTATAAATTTGAAGGTTCACTTAAAAAGTTAACCTATCTGTTTTTTAATTAATTGAACGAGAGGTAAATGGGCCAAGAATGAAGGGAGGAAACCTAATGCGCGCTATAGTTCAGTTAAAGCTGGAAATTATCTGGACCTGTCAGAGGACCCATCAGTGAATCACACACTCCTCCTTTTGTTCCGGCTCCGGTTAGAATAAATGAAGACTGGGAGGTAAGGCATAGCTCCTTTACCTCTCGTTATTCAAAGGGCAACTGTGGTCTCAAAACAAGTTAGGGTTAAATGAAAGCCTGCAGTATATCCTTTACACTGAGCCAACAATCACATCTTTGGCTGGAGCCTGTGAGAAATTACATTGGGGTGAATGTTCAAACTTCCTGATTCCAGTAGGTTGAGTGACATCACCTGACTTCTGCCGGCCCTTTTCCAGGGGGAGAAGCATGCTCAGTTGAGACTTATTGCTGGGGGAAATCAGGAAGTACCTGTTGAGAAGAGGAGCCTATTAATGCAGACAGGCTGGTCTCATGATTACAAGCTGGTCACATGGCTAAAAACAGGAAGAGTTCAGCCAGGAAGTTACATTGCCGAACCTTTCCAGCAATAACTTCTCACAAATTTTATCTAGAGATGTGATTTAGATTTTATATTGAAGGTGTGATGGAAGGCTTTTTATATAATCATTACTAGTTTGGAAGAATTTGAGACCACACTTACACTTTAATGCAAAAAAGGCATAGTTAATTTTATGAGAGAACTATTCCTTTACTAGTGACTAAAAAAGAGGTAGCCAAAGAACTCGTTTTTTTTAATTACTTACTAAATTTCCCCTAAGCTTACAATTATAATCAACTGAGAACGCAGTAGTAGAGTATAAATATTTCAGGCCTATGTATTAAAAGTCCTTATTGGTAAAAAATTGTGCTAATTTTGGCCCAACCAATCAGATTTTAGCTTTCAAATGGTACATAACATCTGATTGTTTGGGGGGGAATTAGCACCAATTAGCACCAACAATAAGAACTTTTCTTACATAGGCCTGTACATTATAACCCTCAATATCTGTTAATTCTGTCAACTGAAGACTTGTAACCCAAACACTTCTGGAAATGCATCCACCTTTTATCTTAACTATTGAAAGCCTCCTGCCCCCACACCTTTTTTTATATATTTTTTTTTGCAAAACAAAAAAGGAAGCTCAAGCCTCATCTCTGCCTTATTTGATCCCTATGTGATATCAGATCAGGAAAGCACACCAAGCTGAATTGTCAGTTAGAATCTCACCAAGGGCCCCTTTCAGCCACTTTAAGTTGTAGGCTGCTCCTTTACACCATACAGGCTGTTTGATATATGGGTACAACATAGGTTGTTAGATATAAACAGAGACAACATTGCTTACACTTATAAATGTAAGGAATATAAACATTCAAATCTTACTTCTGGATAGACATCCATATTTGAGGAATTCTGTGAAGAATGTGTATGAGGATTCTGAAGAAGATCCTCATACACATTTGAGAACTATCTACTCTGTCCCCATCATGAAAAGAATGACCAATAATCTCCTGGTACTCTTCCTCCTGCTTTATTTTTAAATTAGCTGTAATAAGCAGCATACCCATTGTCTACAAACACATATCAATAAAACGTTTTCCTCATCAAACATTGTCTGTAGTCAAAACACATCCATTTTTTACAAACACTACTACAACACCCACAACCTTCATAAGTGACATCACAAGTTGGTTTTTCTTTTTAAAATTTTAATAGTGCGGTGTAAAATCCCACACACACACACTTGTAGACAAACATGGACACAAAATGGATTGGAAAAAATAAGACAAAAATGCAGTGGGACATATGCCTTTAAAGTTTAAATCCAGCCTCAGAAAAGTTTCACACAATATATAGAAAATTGGGCTGTTGTACATCCATATTAAAGTAGAGACCAAAAATATAATACATACAAAAAGTAGAATTCTAGTGCACAAACAATTCTAATTGCATATTGGCCACCTCCATAAGGTTGCTACTACAAACAGTCTGCTAAACCCTGGATAAATAAAAGCAATTAGTTCAATAAGTTGGCCAAATTATTTTAAGCCCAGTCACCACGTCAAGGTTGCTTTCTTTAACTGGGTCCTAACCTACTGGTACTTGCCTTTTTGGCTACATGAACTGACAGCTTCTCTTGTGTGGCCTGGATGCTTGAAGCTGACTCTCTAGTTTAAAGTACTGACCTAACTCAGGTCAAACCTTCAATGTAACACACAATATATAGAAAATTGGGCTGTTGTACATCCATATTAAAATGTAACTAGAGACCAAAAATATAATACATACAAAAAATAGAATTCTAGTGCACAAACAAAAAAAGTTTGCATATTCCAATAGATTATTCCCCTAAAAACTGTTTTATTCTTACCTGTATCTGCCACTCCCACAATGAGTTATTAGTACTTACAGAACAAGGATCCCTTGAAGGTCTTCTCTGCTCTTCCAGGAAATGACTATTAGCCATGGCGGAAACAGTGACAGCCATTACAGATTAAACGGTTGCGAGCGAGGTACAGCAGAGGAGGAGGGACTTTTGGCAAGGTACCCTTATTCTGTAAGTGCTAATAACTCACTGCGGGAGTGTCGGATGAAGGTGCAACCTGGGTTTTGGGGGTAATCTTTGGGAATATGCAATTTTTTCTGAAGCTGGAGTTACTCTTTAAAATACAACAATATAAAAAATAACAGCATCACCCCCATTACATGTCCACACTTCCAACAGCTGAAATTACTTACATTTACAGCTGTGCTGCCCTCCCTTAGATATGACACAATATGAGTGCTAAAAGCCCACCTCCTAGACAGCCCAGGGCCATGAATAACATATCGCTTGTCATTCGCTGGTGAGAATGTCTGTTACAACCTCTCTTCTCCTCCTCTGCTGATTAAACAAACTTGAAATGTCCGGTTGCTAGGATACAGCCTACATAATCAAGCTGATCAAGGATGGGTGGAGGAGTATTTTCTCGGATGCTAGTTCTGAGTGACAGTTAGTGGCAGATAGAATTGTTACGCTCCCTTCACAGCACGGCTAATTGAAGGCTAATTGAAGGCAGAGAGAGGCTCGGAATCAGGAAACAAATGTACGGAGAGGGCTGCATACCTTTACTCTTTTTAAAGTAATTTTTTAAAAATGTATTGAGGCAATACAGTTATCCTTTAATTCTAAAAAAACAATAATCTTATTAGCACAATAATATATACTGAAAATAGCTAAACAGTATTCATGCATATAATATACCACCATGGCGATATATAGAATAGGTCAATATATTTAATATTAATCTAAATATTTAAACTGTTTAGATTTCTCACAAACAATGAATTCAGCCCTGTACAAATTACATTGTTAATTCTAGAGCCCAAGGCAATGGGAAACACAAAGCAACTTGCCTAAGTTGCCTTAAGTAACAGGAATCTTCCCAGACAACTTATCGTCAGTGTTTACTGTCTTAACCACTTCTTAGTCACTTCCTTAGCTTATTGTAGTTATTCTGTGTAATTTTTTCCTGTAAGCAGTTTATGTAAATAGTGACTGTCCAACAGCGTTGTTTAAGCTGTTTATCTTTCACAACCAGCCCATGATTAAGCATTTACCAGGATCAATTTTTCATTATATGGTATGTAAACTAAAATAGTACATTCCCTCCATGCAATTCATATTACATTTCTATAAACAGCTACTTAATCTAATTTTTACAAAAAAATAAAAGTAGTTTTATCATCCAAAACCAGCAGGAATAACTGGAGAGCAATTCTAAACATTGCTTAAAGGGTATGTTCACCTAAGGAAAATACTTTTGGTTTCAGTTTTTCTGAAGAACGGAGGGTAAAGAAGCTGTGTCTTACCTCCCATTCTTCAATAAAACCTGCAGGAGCCGGGAGCAAAGGTAAGAAACTTCCCGGTCTTGCGCTCCTTCACTGATCTTCTCACAGGTCCCGACAGACTTTGTACACCATGCGCATGTGCTTATCCGCTGCGCAAGTACAAAGTCCATTGGGTCCTGTCAGAGGAAGCTGCACAACTCACAACCAATACAGTCTTCAAAGAGCCTTGGGCCACACCCCTGAACCCAGTATTCACTGACTCTATGCACATGTTTTCTATACAAATATCTCCACTAGAGAAGTTCGAAACTGTTGAGTTTCGTTTCTGTTTTTGAATTTTCGAAATGTTCAGAAAAAGTTTGAAAGTTCAAAAATTCGAGTTTCGATTTTTAAATATTGAAACATTTCAATATTTACTGTCTGAGAGATGTAAGATATGTCTTTTTGTATATTTGTGAATGTGTTTTGTCTGTTGGAGAAATGTTGTGTGGAGAATTTAGTTCCCCTTTAAAGTTTCAAAAGTACCATGCTGGAGTTAAGCCTTGCAAGGACAAAATGATTCACTCTTTTTTAAGGGTTTCTTTGCCGTTTTGCCCCCATATGTATGGGAAATATGTGTTTACATGTACTGGGTTCTCAGCTTACACTTGGAGGTAAAACATTTTTTAAAAAGTATTTTACCTACAGTACCAATATAATGAAATGTCACTTTAAATTTACAGTAAATTGATACCAGGACAAACACCAGTTAACATTTTAAACATCCTTTTTGATGCAATGCAAAACCTTAAAATTGTTGCTCTTGAACCTCATTACTGCACATTGAATCTTTATTCACAAACAAGCATTTGCATGATGTTAGCTTTGGTTAACTGCAATTCAGTCATTTCTTTAATACTCCACTTCTTACTGATTATATGGATTTCAAGCAAGGATCTCTGGTATATTACTCTAATGTTTGTACTATTGCAGCTTAGGTTGAGGTATGTTAAATGGATATGCAGTAGCTTTACGTAAATTGCTTTCAGCCTTGCCTTCCCCTACTATCTTCCGGAGGCAGGGTGGTCCTATCATGTGTGAATCCTTCTCTTTATTGCCAATATACTGTAAAAATAGAACACATCTGGGCTACTACCAAATCATGTTTAAATGCATTTACAACCATTTCCTTTGTTTGGGGGGGTTTGAAAGAAAAATTTACAGATGTTTATGTTTCTTTGGTAAATAAATAAAAAACATTTTGCCCTTTACTATTTTGCCTTTTTTATGCTGCTGATGCTTTTTTCAGGTACCATTTATTTAAATAAGATTGATTGGCATCTGACAGTTATAACATATTTTGAATGGAATGTTTTGTTTTCTTTGCCTCTTTGCAAAGAATTTGTGGAATTTTTCCATAATATTTTTAATTTCCTTTTTTTCCCAAAATCATTTTGTGCTCTCTCTTTGCATTTACATATCATTATTATAATACCATCAGGGAGAATTAATAAAAGTTCTTATCATTAAAAATGGTTCTAATTTTTCCCCAACCAATCAGATATTAGCTTTCAAATATTAAATAAGATCTGATTGGCTTCGGCAAAATAATCACCCTTTTTAACGATAAGAACTTTTATTAAATCTTCCTGCAAGTGTCTTGTATTATAACAATCAGTTATCATTATTGCTTTCAATATCTTTTTTACATTGTTTAGCTGCTGTAAAAATTACCTTTATGCAGATCAGTACAAGTATTGCTAAAGTCCAAGTCCAATTCTCCAAGTCCGATTCTTTTTAAATATTTTTTTTTTTTTAATTTTTGGGCTTAAGGGGTCCCACAGCTCGGAACTGGTACCCACTTCCCCAGCACTAAGAAGTGCACTTGTGGCACTGACAAGTGCCTTTGTAGGGGGTCCTGCAGTTTGAAAACAGGGCCACCATTGGCTCTTAAAAGAGCCCTTCATGCACAGAAGACAAGCAGAAGGAGCTTGACCGAAAGTGAATGTTTGTTGGGAACATTTAGAAATGCACTATACACACTAACGATAAACTATTCGGTCCATCTCTAATCCTGATGCCAACTGTGGTAGTTCATCGTCATTATGATTAGTTTAAATGCAACACACATGGACCGTAATTACCCAATAAGCGGGGTTTGCTGAATATCAGACAAGTGTATGGCCATTGGCCAGCTTAAGAGGTTAAAGCAATATTTCAACTATAGATTACAATACTACTATTGTCCACTGCTTCCCCTTTCTTCTCTCAATATTTCAGTTTTTGAAAACTAGGTAAAGTATCTAAATCCCTTATTCTCTCCACAACCCCATGGTGCCATCCAATGGTATCCTACAAAGCTGGTTTTATTGAGTGTGCAAGCAAATATTTAAATTAATATGTGAAAATATATTTTTTCCTTCTCTATTTTGTGCAAAGGGTTTTTAAATGCATTGATCAGGCTTTGCTGGCATTTTGTTTTACTAACTGCAATCCCACATAAACATTCCCTTATTTGCACCATGTCTCTAGTGTGTCTGTTCACAATCCATCAAAAGTTTAGCATTCAAAAACTATATTGAAATCTAATATGAACAGTAGTATTTTTATTTGCTGTTAAAGGGAATGTCCACCACTCTAATCAAAAAAGCATATATCGTAGAATACCCCCCAAAACCTAGAGTTTGTTTTATAGAAAACGTTTAAATCGGCTCACACACAGAGCTATTATACTTACATGCTCCTCCTCGCTCCACTGCCGCGGCTCTGCACTTCCGGGTAAGGCGGTCAGTCACGGCCAATCACTGCCTGCCATTCCCAGAGCAGTCTCCACTGCGGCTGCTCAAGAACACAAATAGAACAGAGCAGCCACAGTGGAGACTGACTGAGGAACCCGGAAGCGGCGGTGGAGCGAGGAGCATGTAAGTATAATAACTCTGTGTGGGAGCCGAATTAAAAGTTTTTTATAAAACGAACTCTAGGTTTTGGGGGGTAATCTACAATATATGCTTTTTTGATTAGAGGGGTGGACAGTCCCTTTAAATGTATTCTGTATACTTTTACACACAGGCTATAAAGTAGGAAGTATAAAAAACTTTTTAATGTGACAGATAAAATGGTTAAAGGGAATGTCCACTCCAAAAAACATAATTTGTTATTGGCCATTATTCTAGCTTTAGAACAAGCCAAACAGCATTAACATTTGTTAATTTTAAGATTCGTACGTTTTCACTACCTTCTTTTTGCAGACCAGGAGCATCTCAGTGTAAATCCAAGCTCTCTTACGTCATCTCACATCCATGCCTTTTCCATTCCCGCGCAGCTTGCATAGGAGCTACTTAGTAGTGACGTTTCCCTCCCTCCCTTCCCACCATTTGGTTCCATCCTTGCTTGTCGTTCCACCTAGCGTTAAATCCTTTTAGTACAAGGTAGATAAACCCGCCCACCCCCAACCACCAAGTTATTAAAAAAAATAAATTAGAACTGTACTAACAGCCCTTTGTTCCCTCGGCCAGTCAGGCCCCCTGCTTGCAAGTTTCAGCAAGCAGGGGGCCTATCCTATATTAAAATATTATTTTTAGGGTGGACATACCCTTTAAATGCTACGGCTGTGAACACACTTTTAGATGCTTCATCCCAACCTACCATTTGGCACTTCTGGCTGGTCGGGCCAGGACGAAGGCCTGTCTTGTGGCAAAAGTAGCCTTAGTCGACAGTTCGCTGAGTCAGAGTATGTGGTTAATATTTTCCTGCCAATGCAGGAAACCATCCATTATTTCAGCCCGATCGACCAATACATTGAAATATGGGTCGCTCAGGCCTAATTATTGGATATTGTTAACCCAGCTTAATATATATAAATAAATATTTCTTAATCTGTACAGACATATATACATACACAAAGATAGACATACAGACAGACAGATAGATGGACAGACAGACAGATACACAGGACCTTTGTATGTGCTGAATTGAGATAACCTCTCTACCAACATTTTTACCAGACCTGTCATATAGGGAATATACTTATATATAGTTAACCTAGCATGGATAGAGTTGTACATTGTGGAGTACGGTGTACAGTATTTTCATTTGCAATGATTTGCAGAATAATCTAACGCATGACTCAGATATGTCTGATTTTAGCAACACTGATGCACAATCAAGGGAAGACCATAAATAAACATATAGTAGGAAGTGCCCTTCCCCTTTTAAGTGTTTCTTAATACCCATTTAAGCAGCGGGGGCACACTTATAGTTATAGGAGAATTATTCTGTATAATGAATCATTTTTGGAAAGCTTCCAACTGAAGTCATCATCTGGCTGCTTGTCAGTTCAGTCCTAGCCTGTGTCCTTGTGAAGGATGCTGAAATTTGAATAACTATTACATGTACTACATATATTTACAAAAAGAAATGAATCAATGAACATTTAAAAAAAAAAAAAAATGTAAAAACATAGGAGAAATTACGAAACAGACAATACTGCATTGTCAATAGCACCACCTGCTGTCCACTGTTATGTTTAGTTCTAACAATTTGTTAGGACAGTAAGCTGCCTTATTTTTCCTTAAGTTGTAGATTTCAGGAGATATTAAGTTTTCCCCACAGCATTGGTGGCTCATAACCATCAATTAATTACTTAAAGCTTCCTAGCACTTGTAGAGCTCAATATAACCTAAGATCCTTTTACATGAGGAAAAATAAATGCAGCATAACTTTAACTATATTAAAATTCTTCTCTTCTAAAGCTACATTAAATCACATTAACTTTTATAAATATGATGCTAAATGAACATTAGTTATTGCTCCCCAATCACATTGTTTTAGGTAAGTGTAAAGGTGGCGATACACATGCGATTTCCACAGCAAGTGTGCTGACAGATCAAATCGGTATCTGTCTCACACATGCTATGGGGACTGCACACATGACCCAACCGATTCCCATGCGCAGCAGGGATGGTGGCCATGCGGCCATACATAGTACGATCTGATTGTAAAGGGAGCCACCACCGACCAATCGAAATTTTCCGTTGTTTCCGACTGACAACTACGGCTGTTTCGCAGCACTACGATCAGTTGTATACACTGACGATAATGGGTAAATCCATTTGTTAGAATGTTTGGCCACCTTTAGTGCTGCAGGCCCGGTGTGATGGATAGTTGCTTCTGTAATTTTCTGGCCATAAAAAGAAATTCCCTAGCAACCTGACGTTTTACTGGCAGTCTAATAATTCACATTTATACTTTTAGCCCAGTTAGCCTTTTGCCTGCTCCATTGCTTTCTCATCCATGGGACAGAAAGTTTACAGGCAGAAGTGGATGACGTTCATAAAGCAATAAATATGGTGAGTATCCAGTTGATTTGTATCTTGCACATTATAGGCATGTACCACTTGCTAAGGCTAACCTTGTCATTCTGCCTGTCTTTTCTAATATCTGCAACATTGTTTGATTAAATCTCTGGACTGGATTGCCTTGGGGTTGGTAGGGTGATGTTTTCAAATTACTACTTTCCAACCTTTCAAAGAGTTCCGAACAACTAATTTTTTAACTCACTTGACTCATAATACAACCTTCTTGGATATTAAAAACTTGGATAGAAAACATTTGTTCTGTGGCAGTGACTTGTTTCTTGTTGGGTAGACTTGTGCAAACCTGTTGGCCCACCTCCACGAGTATGTATTCAAATCCACCTTTGATGGTCTATTAGTGCAGGCAGTTAATGCAGACGAGCTCTAATTCATCCAGGTCATGGTATATGTGCTGTATTCAGTTCGATCAACTTGACTTAAAGTTTAGTTCTAGAAGACATTTCACTAGTCATCCGACTGGCTGTCTCAATTCAGAATGACTTGCACAAGAGTCTGTTGGCAATTAGGTACCCTGGAAAGTCACAATTAGCACATGTCAGCCAGGTTTTAGGGAACTGTGAATGCATTAAGGCTAAGAGGTGTTATGCAAACTACCCAGGGTAAGGTGTCTAAACAGCATTGAACATGGCAGACAGTTGGTGTCGAACTCCCCCCCCCCCCTCTATTCAGGCTTGGTTTCTTTATTTTCACATAAATGGCCTCCTTGATGGCTCTCTTGAACCAGTCATTTTCCTCTGCCAAGATGTTGACATTACAATTTTCAAAGGTATGTCCTTTTTCCTTAAGATGCAGGCACATGACTGAGACCTGAACTGAGGAATTGGCTCTTCTGTGCTGGGCCATACATTGATACAGTTTCTGTTTGGTCTGGTAATGGTAAACATTCAGTAAGTTGTCTAACAGGCAAGTTTGGGTATTTATTCTCCCATTCTCCATAATGTGTAAGAATTTTGTTGCAGCCTCTTAACAAAAATTCTTCAAGCATAGTTTTCATTATAATAATTTTACAAATATGCTCCACAACTTGCTTAAATAAGATCCCATGGTTCTTTCCTCTGCAGCCTCCAAACATCGGCCATCAGTCAAAGCCACAAGGCCATCTTGTGGAAGAAGCCTGGTGCAAAACATGTCCGAGTTGGAGCGTGATGGAGGACATCTCTACCGCTGCATCCCCTCTTGCCACTGAGCGATAATACATTTGGTCTCCCCTGTACTGCTTGGAATGTCTGAAAAGTATCATTAGTGCAACTCTGCCTTACTTGCCTAATGAACTCAGGCTTTATTATGGTGCCTGGCACTCTGTTTAATAGAAAGCCTATAACTAAGATGACTGTAAGGGTGTGATGACAATCCTCCATTAAGGTTTTTAGATGTTTTTAACCGTACATTAGTAATGAAAACGACAGAGGTAGTCCTGCACACACCTACATGAATATCAAAAGGCAAAAAAGCTGAGTGCAATGGTAGACCCTGGTTGCAGGTCATACATACATAGAAGAAAGAACACCATGCACATCAGTCTTGGATATCTGTGTATTATTTATTGTTGCATACACAGAGTACAAAGAAGGTAACGTTTCGGTACAGTGCTGTACCTTTTCAGACAAGAAGATTGTTGAAGAAGGTACAGCACTTGTACCGAAACGTTACACTTCTGTGTGACCTGTGTATGCAACAATAAATAATACACAGATATCCAAGACTGATGTGCATGGTGTTCTTTCTTCTATGTACATTAGTAATGTGTAATATGACTTTGATAAATAAAGATTTTGGTTAGATAGGTTAATTATTACTCTGCGCCTCAGGAAACTTTTTTCTTCCTGGTTTGGTTTATACATGCCACACTTAAGGGCAGTGCGTGCTTCACTGAACATATACTGTGATTAAAATGATAGTGAATAGAATGAAGTGGTCAAAACAACTATATAAACCATTATGGCTGAAGTGACTCTCCATGCCTGACGGACGATACCAAGGCTGTCTTCTTTGTCTTCTTTGCTTCTGTGTGGCATGTAAATTATACATAGTAGGATGTGTATAGTTGCCAGCGAGGAATCAGGTTGTGTAAGTAAAGGTTCATACACATGTGCGATCACAGGAGCCGACTAATCACACATTAATTAGGATTTATTACTACCAGTCATAAGTATGCATTTTTTTCCCCTTCTCTGACCTTCCTATCCCTTGTCTTTTTAGCTCTGGGAGTTTTATTTTATAAAGAGGGTGGGTCAGTAAAGAACTGTTAATCATCCAGCCCCTCCCCCTGGCACACTACATGTAGAAACTAGAAAGGGAAAGTTTAAGCTTAAACTTTGAATTTGGCTTCAAAGACCGCATTTTGGAAGGGAATGTATGTGGTTGTGCTGCAGATTTTAAAACTCCAACTCCAATAATAATTCCAATGATGAGGACATTGTTGTTTTTTACTTACCCTTTAAATATGGCTGTCACATGAATTAAAGGCATTTCAGTTGGTGTGTGTACTCGTGTCAGGTTGTGGGATAAAAGACTAACTTTTTTGATGATTGGTCAAAATGTTTTTTTTTTACTATACTTGATGAATGAATGGGTACCTTAGTTGGTGTATGTAGCTGTGTCAGGTTAGAAGTTAAAAAAACAAACTTTTTTGATTATTGATCAAAATGTATTTTTGACTTTAGTTACCCTTTAAGTATGTCTGCCACAGAAATGGAAGAGTAGGTCAGTAGGTATATGTACCTGTGTCAGGTTGGGGGTTAAAAAAACAAACTTTTTTGACGATCAGTCAAAATTAGTTTTTTTGACTTTAGTTACCCTTTACATATGGCTGCCACAGTAATGGATAAGTAGATCAGTATGTGTGTGTACCTGGGTCTGGTTGAGGGGGTATGTCTTTTTTGTGTTTACAACCATAAAACTATCTTTTATGGAGGAAAAATCTAAATTAGTTTTTTTGACTTTATTTACCCATTAAGTATGACTGCCAAAAGAATAAAGGGTAGGTCAGTAGGTGTGTGTACCCGTGTGAGGTGGGGGAGTATATGTTTTTGAATGTATGACCATATAACTCACTTTTATTGATGATTGATCAAAATTAGTTTTTTGACTATAGTTACCTTTTAAGTATGGCTTCCATGGGAATGGAAAGTAGGTGGGTGTACCTGTGTCTGTGTGGGGGGTTGGGGGTATCACTGTTTGTGTTTATGACCATGAAACAAACTGTTTTGAAATATTCACATTTGAGTATTGTTACCATTATAATGTGGAAAAATGTCCTGTAATTCGCCAATAACGCCATAACGTTTAGACAGATTCCTTAGATAGAAGCACACTTCTCCTATATGCCCCGCACGTCTGTACCAAATTTCATGTCTCTAGCTCAAAAACTGTGGGAGGAGATACAGTCCAAAAAAGTGGAAGAATAAAATGGAAGAAGAAGAAATAGAAAGAACAGGAATTTGGCCTTTTCAAGCCAAATTAACTATCCATTCTATATAAGTACAGCTTATTTCTCTGTCACTGCATGGCTAATTGATTCAGCATTAAGATCAGGAAAGGGAATAAGCATTATCTGTTGCTCTGTGCTCTTTCTGTGCAGATAAACCCAATCTTGCCGTTAGCTGCTACTTAAGTCCCAATGTAGCACTGTACCTAAAGAAATCAATTACAAAGTCACAGACACACACACACACACACACACCTTCAAACGCCTACAGCTAAAAGAAAATCTTACTTGATTCAAGCAGTGATTACAGCTCCCAATTTACCTGCTTACCTTCCCATAGCAAAGCAGTTTTACTTTCACCTTCACTATAACACAAAATCACTGGGTGATCCTATTGGCTGTAAAGGGACATAGATCATCTCCACTCAGAGCCGCATCTACCATTAGGCACACTGAGGCATGTGACTCAAGCGGCACCTTGGACCCCTAAGAACAAAGGCAGCAGATGATGGAGGGGGGGGGGATTACCCTCAACTGGCAGGCTTCTGCGGGATGCGGGTGTGAAAATGTTTTTTGCGCATGCGCAACATGCAAAAAGCACTGCTGCGGTGCTTGCATATAGGCGGCAATCAAACTTTGGCTCAGGTGGCAAAAACCCTAAAGGCACCCCTGTCCACTGCACATGCTCCACACACTGTGCCTCAGTTTAATACATGAAGAGACATGCATACTAACTAGGAGTGAGCTGAACAGGACACGAGGCAATCTATTGACAGGGAGCACTGAGAGCAAAAAGGGATCTAGTTCTTGACAGCACAAAAATATAGGAAAGGATAAAGCCAAGTCATTTGTTTCAGTCTACTCACAGAAGAATAGATTTGAGAGCAAGGAACTTGATTGACAGCTAAAATATAATAAAAGTTTTAAATTGGATAACTAAAGAAATAGGGGGCAGATCAACAAAAAAATGATATAGTGGTGGTTGGGAAAAATTATAGTTTCCAGTTATGGTCAATTTAAAATAACCTATTTTTCGCTATAGATGCCCTTTAAAAAAAGGGGGGAAATGAGGAACATACTGTTATTTACACACTTGGATTATTGGAAATGTGTGTAGGAGGTTAAAATGATAGGGAAAACAATATTTTAGGTTTATGTCATTTTACTTTAATTTACAGCAACTTTACTAATTTACAATATATGTTTACTACAGTATCTAGCTTGTTTGAGGTATGATTCAGTGTTACAGTGCTTGCATTTCTTTATGTTTATAGAATATTACAGATTAAAAATTGTAATGGACAAATGCATTCATTCTTAGGTTTAAAGCATAACACATATTAAGACCACATTAAGGATATCTGCTATATTACCTAATAAGGTAATTTATCTTCAAAATCAGGCAAGAAAATGAAAGTCCCCCCAAAAAAAACATCAAAAAAATGAGGAGGACTCCTACCAGCATCGGATCCAACAATGTGAGTTTTATTTCAGCATATAATACGGCACAATACACACAGAGGGAGAACGCTCATGCCCTGACGCATTTTGTGATAACAAACCTGTCACTTCATCAGAGGGAATAAAGCTCAAAATAGTGACTAGACACCCTATATTCATACACACCAAAATCAGTGAACAATTAGTGCACATGACACCAAATACAGTTAACCCTGTTTTTCAAGGAAACCCAAAGGCCAGGAAAGGGGATAGTTCTCACTGAGCACACCAGTAAAAACATGAATAGTATAGAATATTACAGATTGATAATTGTAATGGACACATGCATTCATTCTTAGTTTTAAAGAGAAACACATATTAAGACCACATTTCCCGTTAAAGGATATCTGCTATATTACTTAAAAAGGTAATTTATCTTCAAAATCAGGCAAGAAAACAAAAGTGACTGGTATTAGCATCTATGATTTTAGAATGTTACTGGAAATACTATATCTGCTTATTAAATCTATTATTACTTAAAGGGCAAGTCCAGCCCTAAAATGAAAACTTACATACAGGTAAATCACCCCCCAAAACCCTAAACAGTAATAGTTTGAAATCTGAAATATATAAGTCTAACCTGAAATCCTGCACAATATCCTGTTTCCCCTGTTTCTGCTTCCTGGTTCTTCCCGTTAGTAACTGTCAGTTATGGATTTGACAGTTGACATCACAGCCAATGACTGAATATTAATCCCCTGTCTGCCTCTTCTGAGCATGCCCAGGCTCAGTACAGGTTTCTAAATTGCTCAGTTTCCATGAGGCCTCCAGAAGCATAGCAGGCATACAGTAATGAATTCATAGGGCAAAATGATATATCAACATATTTTAAAGATGCCATTCTTTCTAAAAGATGTTCTTATGAGGTTGGAGTTGTCCTTTAAAGGATAACTTATTAGAAATGGAAAGTACCTGGGGCAAGGAGGTTGGATTGATTATTCCTGCCTCACAATATTGTTTCGTTAAGGAGCTACAGCACTAACCGTTTTTGTTTGCCAGGTTAGCCCTGGACTAATCCTGTATTAAAGATAGCTGAAGCCAGGAGGAAGACTGGCAGAATCAGTTTACTTTGGGCTGGTGCTCCTCACAGAAACAATATTGGGAGTTAGGAATTACCAGTCCTATGTCCCTGTCCCAAGTACTTTTCAGTTTAACTGTTTTTTAATAAATCTTTATACACATGATAGTTCTCTTTTAAAGGATACGTATGCTGTAAACCCAATTTAAGGTTAATTGGAAGCAGCAGATTTTAAAAATCGTTTTCCCTTTTTTTTTCTAGATCCCTCCTGAGCCTAACTTTACTGATGTAAAGTTGCTGATATCTTGCTTCAGCATTGTAGCCTGCTTAGCTCCGCCTCATGAGACTTCCTGGATCACCTTCTGCTGTAGTTCAAAAAAGCACTGTCCATTTGGGTCCGGACGCAAGCAAGATGTCAGCAACTTTACGAAAAATGTTTACCACCCTAATTACCGCCCTAATTAAGCCACTCCATGGGAGTCACAATTAAGTCACATACTGGTAGCCATTTCATTACATATGTTAGCCATGGGAGTCACATACTGGTAGCCATTTCATTGCATATGTTATCCATGGGGGTCACAAACTGTACTGGTAGCCATTTGATTACATACTGTTAGCCATGGGAATTAAGTCACATACTGGTAGCCATTTCATTACATATGTTAGCCATGGGAGTCACATACTGGTAGCCATTTCATTACATATGTTAGCCATGGGAATTAA
The DNA here is from genome assembly GCA_019447015.1 of Hymenochirus boettgeri. Lineage (NCBI taxonomy): Eukaryota > Metazoa > Chordata > Amphibia > Anura > Pipidae > Hymenochirus > Hymenochirus boettgeri. The sequence goes on along the minus strand of CM033474.1, from coordinate 103,648,541 downwards.
GTCACACACTGGTAGCCATTTCATTACATACTGTTAGCCATGGGAATTAAGTCACATACTTATAGCCATTTCATTACATACAGTACTGTTAGCCATGGGAGTCACATACTGGTAGCCATTTCATTACATACTGTTAGCCATGGAAATAAAGTCACATACTGGTAGCCATTTCATTACATACTGTTAGCCATGGAAGTCACATACTGGTAGCAATTTCATTACATACTGTTAGCCATGGGAGTCACATACTAGTAGCCATTTCATTACATACTGTTAGCCATGGGAGTCACATACTGGTAGCCATTTCATTACATACTGTTAGCCATGGGAGTCACATACTGGTAGCCATTTGATTACATACTGTTAGCCATGGGCACTTCACAAAGTAACAGGAAACTGGTCATATAATAATATATGGGGTAGGCTATTACCTACCCCATGTGCAGGGCAATCTACTTAATGAGTGTATTGCCCTGCACATGGGGAAGGTAATAGCCTAATAGGGCTATCCCCTACCTGTGTGGAGCAGAGCAGCTGGAGGCCGGAACATTGCCAGAAGAAGCTTTTCATAGGAGCGCGGTTGGCGCAATGATGTCATCGCACAGCCACATGATACTACTGGGAACGGACGATCCGGGGAACATCTTCAGGTTATGTTAAAAAAATTGGGGCACTTTGCCAAAGATCCGGGGCACGTACCCCGAATGTTTTTACATAGATATGCCACTGGTGCTAATACAGTATGACTACAGTAACAGGAAAAGGAATAGGGAAATGCATTTCAAGTTGCTTTCTTTGTCTTCTCATTTAAACCATAACTTCCCATTTATGGGAAGCTTGAGTTTAAGTTTTTGCAACACTATCAGAAAACATACACAAACGTGCGTGTGTGTGTGTGTCTCACCACAAATCTTTTTCAAAAGACAGAAAGAGACAGGATTGTATGGCGTTACCAAGCAATAAATCACTGAACTTACAATAATTCATTCCCTGTTCTTACAATCCTATTACAGTGCTATTAGTCATACCCTAGGGGTGAAATATTTTTTTTCTATTTGACAAAAATATTCAACATCTTTCCTATATATCTGCTTTGCTTCTTTTTCATTTACATTGTGCTGAGAGGAAAGGATTGAAAATGAAGCTGGCAAGTTATCCCAGTAATACCTTTTGCCCTAGTGGCTATCCATACAACATGTTGGTACTGTATGTGAAATAAATGTATATTTGTTTCCTTCTATCACATTGAATAAGGTTTTCTTTATACGGTACCTGATAAACATTTCAGTGGGTAAAGGAGGGGTAATTAAGTTCGTCATATATATGAACTGGGTGTTTGGAATTGATGAATTTGGAGAATGAAATGTACCAAATCTAGACAAATAGCTATTTATTTCAAACCTTGAAGTTCAAAAAGAAAAATGAAAGAGTCTCATACAATACAGAAGCGAGCTAAGTTCATTATATTTAGTACGTCAAATGAAGGTCTAAAAACATTATACATACAATAGTTTTGGTATTTACAATAATTTCCACCAATATCATCAATGTGCAGGCTGAAAGAAGGGAGGATAGTGTCTAGCATTGGCTATGCATTCACTGCTTAAATTTGGCTCAATTTGTGTTACGACCATGACAATTGTCATGGGCCACCCAAAGTGATTTTAAAAATTTATAGATTATTTAACATAATGTAATATGAAAACATATCTGGGGTTGCATAGAGCAAAACATGTTTTTACTATAAGAAAAAGTACCTCTGGTATGAATATATTTATAATGTAGACTCAGTTTAGTCATTATTTATTTTTCCTGGGTTAAAGAAAGAAAACTAGAAAAATATATCTCTGGTTGTTTGTGTAGAAACATATGCTGTAGGTTGATTGGCTTTCTGTATATTTTCATACTTACCTTTATGTAAAGCAATAACTGGATCAGATTTCACAAGGGAATTCAGCTCAATGAAAACAGAAATGTTGTGAAAGGTGTATTTAAAAGCTACTGTTCCAGAAACATTCTCCAGATCAATAAAATGCCTTGCTGTTTATGGAACCTGTCTAAAATGACTTTACAAAGGTGTGTTGTTTTATTGAAGTGGTTGCATGTTTGATTGCCAAAATATGCAAATGGAGAAAGGAAAAGTCATCCGAGGACAAATATCTATAATAAAAAATTCAGTAACATGAGTGTTGAGGTTTTTTTTATTTATCTCTCGGTTTCCTCTAGAACTGGAATATGTTTTATATATTTACAATGTTGCTTATCATTCAAAATATTGCTGACTTATTGTAGTAGTGACTGTGTTATGTGCTATCTATAGTAAAATTTCTAGAACACTTATTTCAGATTAAGCAGAACTCCTATATTATTGGTTGGGCAGAAAAATAATGAAATGTTGAAGAAAAAAAAAACAAAAAAAAACTAAAATCGAAGCACTGGAGTCTCCCGTCATTTTAATGTCATTTTGCAGAATTGATGAAAGATTAAAATCTGAAGATTATTTTCCTGCTTAACAACAGCTTTGAGGGTAAATATAGACAAACACAAAGCACTTTTATTGAGAATGTTAGGCCATTGAGTATAACACCACTTTATAGATTTATGCATAAGAAATATCAGCCTATTAAAGGTGGGTTTTTATACTTTTTTTTTTTTGTATTGGCTAGCCAAGATGGAAGTAGATTATGGAGTATAGGCCACTATAAGGATAGATTATGGGATTAAAATTGCTGTTAACAGTTGCTTTATTTATTATAGTGAAGACATCTTGGATATAAAATAATATATTTTATTGGCTAACCAATTGATTGAAAATATAAATATATTTATTTTATTTATTATACTGAATAGGGCAGAAATGTTACAATATAAAGCTAAAAAGAACTCATGTGGTGAGTCAAAAATATATACGGTACACAAAAATATATCTATAGCATAAGATAAATTATGTAAACTTGATTCTTTACATTATATTATATTTTTTATAAACATTATATTGTGAAAAAAAGAACAATATTAATAGATGTTGCAAAACATCAAGGCCTGTGTTATAAAGATAAATTATCAAAGTTGTTGAGTTGTTTGTGAGTGGATATAACAATATACAAGTATGTAAGAGGAAACCACAAACTAGTGATAAATTCTGCTTTCGAAACGAACCTGGTTTGAAAATCTGTGGATCTGATGGTTTTTTTTAACATTTTTTAAAACTCTGAACTTTTCAAAGAAAACTCAAAAATTTCATTCGTAAATCCCTATTGAAAAATCAAAAATCCCTATTAAAAAATCAAAAATCCCTATTGGAAATTCTAAAATACTCAATATTTGCAATCGAAAAATTCTGATTCAGTTGGGTATAAATCAGATTTTAGGAACCATTGGTGAAGCGAAATTCACAAGTTTCATCATCTCTTTAAACTTCAGGAGAAGCCATTTCAGCTTAAGTTATGGAAATTATTCTCCACCATGACGGCAGTAAGGTTGTGGAATGCTCTGCCTAAATATATTGTGTCGGCTGAATCTCTGAACATACTGAACGGAGGCTTGGATGTCTTATTGGACAGATAGAATATTCAAGATTTTAAGTGACTGCATCTTGTATGGAAGTGTGTGTTTGGATCTATCCTTGTCTAGTTAGCTGTACATCATTTAAATGGCATGCATCATTTAAATGAACGGGACTGTGCTTTTTTGGGGTGAGGGGGATTTGGAGAGGTTAAAGTTGATAGACTGTTGACTTTTTCAGCGATATGAGCACTTTATACAAATAGATTAACAAGATTTACAAAAAACTCTGGTGTGTTGTTTACCAATAGGCCATATCAGAGGACTTGTGGACATCCTTTACGATTAGAAGAAGAGAAGTTTACTCAGGTTAGGAAAGGTTAGGAAAGGTTTCTTGACTTGGATCAGTCTATAGTATAATCTTTAATTTATTGATATTTACAATAAAGTAATGGTTTGTAAGACTTTGGGGGTCATAATTTGCACCTTTCCTGTGATAACTGATTCCCTTATAATGCTATTATAAAACCACTAAAAATGGACATGTTATTCGTGTATGCATATTTTTTTTACATTTTATGGTACCTAAATGGAAATTTATGTTAATATTATATTTGCCAAACCAATAAATGTCTTCCTGTTAACAAACATTAAACACCAATGCATCCCTTAAATCGTTTGTGGAATTATTTCATTTTAGTTCACTCAAAAACATGTGCAAGTTCAGGATAAATTGAACTTCCCACCCCTGATTTTGATCCAGAACATATTGCAGGTCAATGTAATCAGCTTCTTTCCTCTACTCCCTGCTGATTGTATCTAATACATTATAATTCCAAAGATCTGCTCAGAACAAGAAATGTTACAGCTACAATATGACTGCAAAAGGAACTGAGTGTGATCCCAATTCTGATGTTAGGAGGTGTGAAGTATTAGAACCTTGTTATAAAGTTGGCTGTGAATTGTATTCTCAGTAGAAATAAAACCCGCACAGCTAACTATATGATTTGTGAGGAACTTTAGAAAAATGCTCATACTAAATTGTTGGATTGGAAACCTGAGCCTAGTCAAAAGCTAAAACACAGATTACATTTCCTCAGCCTTTCCTTGTTTCCTTAATAGCAATGTGTTATATTTTGTATAATGTGAGAAAGAGATCTAAAGTCATTTCTTTACCATTAAGAGTGGCTGTGCACATATAAAAAGATAGCCAAAATCCTAGGGATAATAATTAGTTTATGGAGTGCTTATCATATCCTGGGATTAATTGCCATTAATGTTCCTGTTACAGTCAGGTCAGTATTTATTTACTAAAAGAGTCAAAATGCCATTAAATAAAAAGTTCTCATACCAACCATTTTTTAAAAACTAATGGGTATGTATATGGAGGTGGATGTATATTAGGATATAAGGTGATGGTGGGCCCAGGAATTCTCGAACATTGGACATGTGTATGGATAGTTCATGATAGTATATGGAATGATCATTCCTATGTATTTGCTTATTGGAAAATTCACAGTCAGATTCTGATGGAATCTGATGCAAATTTACAACCAACTACCCATTGGCTCATTTAAAAAATTAACCAACAGCTCCAGCAAAGAGAGAGGTGAGACACAGCTTTTTATATCTTTTTGAATGTTCTCTGTCTATTGAGTCAATGTTGTTGTCTGGTGACATTAGTTCTCCTTTAAATGAAGTTTATTTTTATCTAGTGCTTATTTACCACTGATTGGACCAAGTGATAAGAGGAACAGATTCCCCTGACATCTTCAGTTAAGCTAGGTACACACCTACCGATTTTTCCTCCTGACCGACTCTTCGATACTTTCGACCGGTCAGCCAGGAGGAAGGACTGTTGGTCGCGGCAAAAGCAGCCGCGTCCGATAGTTACTGCGACCGATCGTGCAGTCCATAGAGGACCGCACGATCGGACGAGGTTTTCCACCATGTCCGATCGTCCAATTCAGACGAACGGTCGATCGGACATGGGCATATTCAGATGCGATAATTTCGGTCCGATCGACCGATACACTGAACTATCGGTCGATCGGACCAAAATATCTCATCGTGTGTACCCATCTTTAGTCAACTCGATTTACAAAACCAACTTTTTTGAATGGAGCATGTGTTGGTGAATTAAAGGTAGGTCCAATCAGCATGCTTTGTCTACAACAAAAACATCTTAAAGGATAACTGTATTGCCTCAATAATTTTTTTTAAACTGCTTTTAAAAGAGTAATGGTATGCAGCCCTCCCCATACTTTTTTTTCATGATTTCGAGCTTCTCTCTGCCTTCAATTAGCCACACTGTGAAGGGGGCGTAACAATTCTGTCTGCCTGTAACTGTCACTCAAAACTAGCATGTAAAAAAACACTCCTCCTCCCATCCTTGATCAGCTTGAGTATGTAGACTGTATCCTTTTTTTTTGCTTGACTGGCAGTTTGCTTGACTGGCAGAGGAGGAGGAGATATTCCCACCAGCCAATGACAAGTGATATGTTAATCAGGGCCCTGGGCCCTCTAGGAGATGGTCTTTTAGCACTCATTTTTCCTGTGTGATATCTAAGGGAAGGCAGCACAGTGGTAAATAAGAGTCAGTGATTTCAGCTGCTGGAAGTGTGGACATGTAATGGGGGTGATGTTCGTTTTTTTTATATTGTTGTCCTTTAATCATCTTGCTCTCTCAGATTTGTGACCTAACAATAATGTATTTTTAAATTGCTTCAGTGTATTGCTGTCCTCAATAGACTTTTTTTCAGGACATATAAGCATTTAATAAATAGTGGAATTTTATACTAAAATGTAATCAAATGTCCTATCTTTATAAATGGATATAGTGTCTTGTATGGATATGTGTACATCAATAAATTACTAAGAAATTAGCTCATTGTTACACCATGTTGTACACTACATCCTATATTAACTGACACAGTTGTCCCCTTGATGATTTTTCTTGTTATTTTATACCAGATTTTTTTATGGAGGACAGTAGCAAATGATTTAGTACCTATAAACTAGATCAGCGACACTACCCTGGTCGATGTTCCTACTTCCTTCTATATAAAACATATTAAATAAGTTTACCACAACCTATCATTAATAAAACCACGCTGACTGGTTGTAATTACTTTATTGATTATGATGTACGTTCATGTCAAGTCTTTATACAACTCGTCAATGTAGTTCCTTATAACAGATGTCACACTATTTAGCAATTTTTCAGCTGTGGTTTTGATATGCTTTTGAATAATGGCACCATAGCTATTTGATACTAAAAATAAGAGCCTGCACATAACCTATGAAATTCTAATCAAATAGTTAATGGATGTGTATAATCACCAAACATATTGAACATAATATTACAAATGAGAAATGAAATTGTAAAAATAAAGCCATACAATTGCTGAAGCTTTAAATACGGTATCTTAATGAAAAGTAATTTTAAGCAAATTTTTTCAAGAGTTCAGCTATCATACATTTACTGTATCAATTAAACGCAGTGGTTGAAATGAAAGAAATAAAATTAACCCCTTCTCTGCATTCCCCATTTATCACCTGCTGTTTCCCCATAATCCCCATTTAAACCAATACAAGTTTTTACACACATTATTGGGGTAATTTACAGAGCAGCGCTTCTTTCAGTCACGCTAACTGATTTACGATTGGTAGCAAAGCTAATTACCAACCAATAACCAACATATTTTACAAATATGAAACTTTAGTAACAGTATACAAAACTCTCCAATCACATCCAAAGTCTGGTACACATTGGCAGATTCATGCCAGATTGGTAATATGTTGGCAAGGAGTTACTGACTCATTCATGTTTCTCTTTAAAACATACATGACGTTAATGTTGGATTTATCTTTTTTAATGTTGAAAAATCAGTCTGGGCAGATAAATTGGTTGTTTCTGCTGCTGTTTCTGTTTTATTGATCACTGGCTTAACCATTCAGAATATTGAATTGGGGATCATTTTGGCAGAAAAAAATGCCTGTGTGTGAGAGCCCCAACCCATACTTTTGCCCAAGGGGAGATATGCTTAGTGGGATTTGCCCACAGAGAAGATTTTATTTGAAAAGCTAAGGGTATGTACACACCATGCAATATTTCAGCCGATCGACCAATAGTTCAGTGTATCGGTCGATCGGGGCGAAATAATTTCATGGGTTTTCGACCATTCATGTGAACCAGAAAAAATAATGAACGGACACGGCGGAAAACCACGTACAATCATGCAGTCGCGATAAATTGACATCTGCGGCCACTGTTGCCGCGACCAACAACCCTTCCTCCTGGCCTAATGGTTGGAAGAGCCGAACAGTCGGTCAGAAGAAACCATTGCATGGTTAAGAGTGAAAAGTGAAAGAATCTGAATGGCTTTCTGAAAAGAATAAAATATTTGGTTTCACACAGTTAAGAAATTAGTGAGGAATAGTGCTGGACCCAACTCGAACTCGAGTTTGTGCCGTACTTAATGAGTTCAGACGAACTTGAACTATTTGAACTAGTTCAGGTTTGAACTAGTTCGGCTTTTAGAACTTGCTGCTGTGTTTTTGATTATTATCGAAAATTCGATAATTATTGAGTTTACGAGACATTAGCTAACCCTAGAATGTATTGTTCGGTAACACTCAAACATAATGTTCGCTTTTGCTAAACCTAAAGTGTATCGTTTGGTAACCCTTGAATGTAAAGTTCATTTTTGTTAACCCTCGAGTGTATCATTTGTTAACCCTCAAATGTAATGTTCATTTTCGCTAACCCTCAAGTGTATAGTTTGGTAACCCTCGAATGTAATGTTCGTTTTTGCTAGCCCTCGAGTGTATCGTTTGGTAACCCTCCAATGTAGACTTTGACTTTCGGTAACTATCGAATGTAATGTTCATTATTGCTAATACTCGAGTGCATTGTTTTGGTAACCCTTGAATGTAATGTTCGTTTTTGCTAACTCTCGAATATAGCCTTCGACTTTCGGTAACCATCGAATGTTTTGTTCGATTTCGATAACCCTCAAATGTATAGTTCTAATTTTCAGTAACCATCGAATTGGCCGCAACTCTTTAAACTAGCTTGTGCAAACCCAACAATTGCCTGATCGAGGGGAAAGGTAACCCTCCAAGGTAACCCTTGAATGTAATGTTCGTTTTCAGAAACCCTCGAATGAATTCTTAGCTTTAGGTAACCCTCCAATGTATCCTTTTTGGGTAACCCTCAAATAAATTGTTCATTTTCCGTAACCCTCGAATGTATTGCTCATTTTTGGTAACCCTCGAGTGTATTGTTTCTTTTCGGTAACCCTCGAATGAAATGTCCATTTTTGGTAACCCCCAAATGTAATGTTCATTTTCGGTAACTCTCGAATTTATTGTTTGTTTTCAGTAACCCTCGAATGTAATATTCGTTTTCACTAACTCTCGAATGCCAAAGCCATTTACAGTAAGTTATCACTGTTAGTATATCTGTTATTGATCCGAACTTTTAAAGCTATTTCTCCCATTAACTTCAATGGGTTCATTTCCGAACCTCCGAACTTTTACTGAAGTTCGGAAGTTCGGAAACAAACAGAACTTCAGTAAGTTCGTCCATTTCTAGTAAGGAAACTTCCTTTAGATTCTGTGTTATATGTCTGGTGAGAAATGTTTAAGTCTGAACTTATTATTCAATTAATTTGAAAAAAATAATTAAATTAATTTGAAATTAAATATTTTTCCCATAAAAATTAATTTTAAAGTGACAGAGATAACGAATATCCCCACTTAATGTTATTCTTAATGTAAATACTTTTTTTAAAACTTTCAGTGTGGAAGCTGAAATTTTGCAACAAAATTTCTGAAATTCCAACAATAGAATATGCCACATATCTGTACATGTAAGCTGTTTGATCAGTTTGTCATTTTTTTGACAAAAAAATACACCTTGCACTTGTGACATTTTACAAGATCAAAACAAGCCATGTCTGCAAGTTGGACCTATACCTTTAGGCTGTATTGTTTCTGTCTGCCCACTGTTTTGGTAATTCTGGGAGTGAGAAATCATTCTTACTAGATTGTAAGCTGTAGTGGTCAGGGACCTTTTTCCTCATGTTGCAAGGTTCAAGCACTAATATACTTAATAATAAGCATAACTATGTATGTATTTATTTATATTTTTGGCCCCCTTTGTTAGCTCTTTTGTATTATAATGTTGTACATTGCTGCATACCCAAGTGGCAATATATAAATAAAACTATACATACATTATTTCTTGGATAAGTTAGACAATGCTATTTAATATAATGCGAGTGTAAAATACTTTCTATTTTAAGAATGCACATCTGCATTTCATCTTATTTCTCACTTAAGCTAAAGCTCCTTTTTTAGTTCATGATACTTCATTTTTGGGAATAAAGGTAATTGAAAATCTACTGTACTTGTTTCTTATAAATAGAATTAATACATTTCTGTACAACAAAAGGTTTTCTTACGCTATTTAGTGTAATGGAGCAGAACCTTCTTATAACAGAAGGCATCTTGCAGTCTCATGCTATATGAATAGCATTGCCCACAAAATCTAAGAAACAAGAAGTCATTTCTTACTCCCAGGAACCCCAGAGTAAGGGGCGGAGATATGCAAAATTCTCCTTTATGTCCCTTGGCTTATGCATGTGTCCAGAAACGCTGGCTTAATATTATTGTATAGAGCCAATCATCTGACCTGCAGACATGACATGTTTTGATCTTGTTAGATCTTGTCAGTGCAAGATACAGATTCATGGCTCTATGGGGTAGGACTTGGGTGCACAATAGACAAAGCAGCTAGATAGCTTAGGGAGAGGGGGGCCAAAAGTAGGAAAAAGCCCTCCACTGATCAGAAAAATGGAGCAGAACCTTCTTATAACAGAAGGCATCTTGCAGTCTCATTCTATATGAATAGCATTGCCCACAAAATCTAAGAAACAAAAAGTAATTTCTCACAGAGTAAGGGGCGGAGATATGCAAAATGCTATGCTATTTACTGTAGTGACACATTATGTATGATTATTAAACTTCTTAACAGAGAAATTTCTTTATAGGAGAATACCATTTACCCATCACCATTTCTTTCTATTCTTGACAATAACAAGCCATTGTCCTAAATTACAGGATATGCAGAAATGCAAAGTTCACAGTGTTTATGATGTAAGCTGTTAAAATAATGTAAATACTATATGCTACTGTGTAACTGGTTGGGCCTTTTCTAAAAAAAATTCCGTTGAACCCAATTATGAGTAAAGCAATAAAACGTTAAGAATTATGGGAGGGGGGGGGGGTTGTACATTGTTCCCTGGGTCAACCTAGCAATGTTACTTTAGAAAAGTAAAATCATTACTAGTTTTTGGAATTTAGCAATGAGCATGTTTACCCTTAATACAGTCCCAGCCTTGCTGTATCTTTCTGACTGTTAGAGGAAGGTGTCAAAACACATAATTATTAACCTCTGTTAGATCTTATTGTTTGTATTGCTGTCTACCTGCCACAGGGGACCAAAATCTGTAACAGAGGTTTGCAAGAAAACCTCAAGAAGAAAACCTTTGCAAGAAAGAGTGTCTTTATTCTACTCGCATTCTACCCAGAAAAATAAGCATTTAATAGTATTAAAGTCCTGAGTTATATAAAATGACTGTCTCCCTGCATCCTGCCAAAGATTGAGAATAATATTGATTCCCTCCGGCACCAATTTGATGTACTGCATGTATCTTGAGTAAATGTGGGTAAACTCACTGTTTTTCTATAAAAATATCTTTAGAAAGTCCAAGCCCCTCTCATAAAATGATTCAACCTTCCTAAACTGCAAACACAGCTTCATTCATACAGTAAAAGCTGCGGCCCAAGTAGTTGTGTTTTTTTTGCTATAATGAGCACATTTAAAATGATTAAATTTTCTTAAAGCGGCTGGTTTTTGTGTTATCAAATGTTAAGTATCTTTTGTGTTCAAATACCATGGTCACTAGTGGCTCTACTGAAACCCCAACAGTGAAACTGTTTTTTCCTATTTATGTATGTTACTAAGAAACATCAGGAAAGCTTCTGCTGCTGTAAGTTTAAGAATGACCCCTTTATTGGCATTGTACCAAGGCAAACATTTTATTTTCCTTGAAAAACGCAAATGTGTCTGTGATAGAGTTAGTCGTTTTTATGATTATAATTGTTGGCAAGGACAGAGGAAACAATGCAAATCTATATTTAAAATGAATAAAAAGGCTGTTCCTTAATAAAATTACCTGCATGCTATCTATGCAAATTTTCTACCTCCAAAATAGAATGGAGAATTATACACTGAAAAAAAAAGACTGTGCCTCATTTCAATCTATAAATGGATATGTGTAAGCAGATGTGTTTGTGTTACTGCATGCCTTCAATCCAGTATTTGTTTTTCTCAGGCTCAGTCTAGCCCCCTGCCAGACTATCTGACCTCTCATTGGGAGAAGGAATTTCCCACCATGCAATTCATGTACCAACTGTCACCATTCCAGCTACAGCAAAACTATACATAACAGTAGAGTTTATGATAATAAGGCACTTGATTGACAGCTGAAAAGTAAGATGTTTCAGACTGGATATCTAAAGAAATAGGGGACAGATCAACAAAAAAAAAGGTACAGTAATAGTTGGGGAGAATTAAAGTTTCCAGTAATGAGAAATTATAAAAAAAACTAATTTCCAGTATACCTATCATACAAGTGGAAATGTTTTTGAGAATATCATACAAGTGGAAATGTTTTTGAGAAGAAGCAACCAGGGGCATCACTATCAGGGGAGCAGGGTGAGCAACCGTAGGGGGGGCTGGGAGACAAGTGGGCCTCATCTTCTTCTTTTTCCTATGAAAGAAATAGCCTCCTCCCAGAAAACCACTGTGGATGAACCACGAATAAGGACCCTATCATAGGGGGGTCCAGTGATTCCTAGTTATGCACTGAAGACAACAATGCAGCTTTATAGAGCACATACTTACAGATGCATTACTTACAATTCTGTGTGCAAGATTCCAGGTCTCACGAGTTGTACACACGTATGATGTTAGCAGCAACCCACGACCTCCAAGCGTTTTCATGTGCGTGCCGAACACCCATTTCAGCCGATGATCGTACATGTGTATGCGTTCAGTTGGGGGTCATTCATCAGTCCGCCATGGCTAATCAACGAACAGCCCCCGACCGAACGCATGTATACACACATTATTAGCCAAAATGGCCATTCTCCGTACATGTGAGTCGTGGTCGGGGGTCGTGGGTCGCTGCTAACATAGTATGTGTGTACAAAGCTTTATTTTACCACTAGCTACAATAAGGCAAAACCTCCATTAAAAAATGATAGTGGGTCCCAACCTTTTTCTAAAGCATATGCACATTGAGACACTGCTTTGCTTCTCTTATCACTTTTTTCACTTTTTTTAAACAAATGCACAAATGTCCTTTGATCCTTTCATTCCAAACATTTGCCAAAAACTTCAGTCTTATCATTGATCCTTCATTAAGAATAGCACTCTGTTGTATGTCAAGTAGATCAACGGACTTGAAATGTAGTTCTTGAAGACGTTTCGCTAGTCATCCGACTGGCTTTCTCAATTCAGAATGACTTGTACAAGAATCTGTGGCAATTATGTACCCTGGAAAATCCCAATTAGCATATCACAGCCAGGTGTTAAGGGTGTGATTAGATAGTGGTGTGATTAGATAGTGGCTAAGAGGTGTTATGAGGAAACGCCCAGAGAGTAAGGTGTTAAAACAGCATTTCTGAATTGAGAAAGCCAGTCGGATGACTAGCGAAACGTCTTCAAGAACACATTTCAAGTCCAGTTGATCTAATTGAATACAACAGATATACCATGACCTGGATGAATGAGAACCTTCACAAGCACTCTGTGTGATTTGTTTAAGTTCTCTTCAGCAGGGCAGGCATGTTAGATAAAGGAGAATGAGCTATGGGCTTGTATGTAAGCTTGTGAAAAGCAGCATCAATTTATATGGTAGATTCCTCTGCATTTGTTGAAGTTTTTAATGCTGGTTCAAAAAAACTATTTCCATGGCCAGGGGGAGGGGTGATAAATAAGAGGAAGGGTAGCACTGGCAATCATACAAATTTTTAAGCAACTCTTCTTATTTTTAAAGTTAAAAGAGCCCTCGTTGCATAAGAAATAACTTAAACTGTTTTAAATGTAAAATTGATATTTACATTTTACTTAATTGGAGTTTAGTTCTCCTTTATATGAATAATGGGTATTTTTCTATCAGAACTTTCCCTACCATGCTACCAAAACCAAGCAGTGCTCTGGATGACCTGGGCAATGTAATTTTGGTGACAACAACAAAACAATTTGTAGAGAAAACTGACCATAACCTGGAATGACAAGCAAAGGAAACATTGATTCAGAATATCAACTCACCATACTGGTGGCAAAAGCTGCTCAATTGTGTGTATGCAATTAAATTACCAGAATCAAATGCTGGTTATATCTGATTGGTCCTCTAAATGTCCAGTGGTTGCAAAAGCTGAGGTCAAAAAAAACAAAAAAACAGGGAGACCTTCCTACCTAAAATGTCTGGTTATATAATTATTATATGAAATTAATGTTTTCTAAGGTCTCACACAAGCTACCTTTTTAGAAAAGAAGTAATTGAATTTAAATGTTCAATGTGAAAATTCTGTTTGCCATTGTTTTCTATAACATCATTAATGTATGTGAGAATGTCCCCCTAACAGCATGGGACCAAATACTAGTAGGGCTATGTACCGAAGCGGTATCGCTCTCTATTAAATCCACTAGGCAATGCACTGAGACAATAATGGCTCTCTGTGCATAGTGAATGGGTTTTCCCATTCCAAACTTAAAGGTATGTCCACCCTTAATTACAACTTTTTGCATATAATAGAATACTGCCCCCCAGCCCCAACCACTATAAAATTAATTTAAGAAAGTCCCCAGTTCTTTACTTACCTTCCTCTCTCCTCCGAAGCCCGGCCCGGCCTTCTGCTTGCGAGACACTGAAGCAGGGGGCGGGACCGGCAGCCGCGTCCGTGATTGGCTGAGAGGCAGCCAATCACAGACGTGGCTGCTGGCTTCTCAGAATGCCGGGGGAGCGAGGGAAGGTAAGTAGAGTTTGGGGACTTTCTAAAAATATTTTCATGCGGTTGGGGCTGGGGGAACATATTTTATTATATGGGCAAGGGGTTTATGGTAGGGGAAGGGATAGCAAAACAGGAGGGAGAGGGAGGGAGAGGGAGGGGAGGGAGGGGAGAAGGGCTGCAGTACGCATGCAAACTTCTCCCGGAGGCTAGGTAGGAGGCTGGACTCTGCTATCCTCCTGGTGGGCGTTTTTGGGACTTGGGGGGGGGGACTACAGGAACCAGATGGAGCTGGGATGTGAGGTAAGGATTAAACTACACTACATGGTGGGGCCAGTAGGGGGGGATTATAGTTTTGGGGGTGGACATGCCCTTTAAAGGCCATCTATTTGGTTATGTCTAAAGTCATAGTTATGTATTAAAGTCACGTAACCCTTGGTTCATGGGTAACATGACTTTAAGACGGAAAAGGACAATAACGGCTCTCCGTACATAGCCCTATAGGTGGGTAAATTTTAGTATCCCCCAGCTTACTTCCAGCTAGCATTTGCATGGTTCTGGAATTGGAAAAAATAGATCAACTGGTTTCTTGAGGAGGTTGGAGGATTCAGAGAGTGGAGAGAACTGAGAATCAGGATGGATGTAGGAGAGAGAAAACGGAGCTGAAAACTAAATGCTGAGAGACGAAGCCATGCCAAAAGGATGTCTAGTGGGGTGTGCTGGATGGAGGCCTGGAAAAGATCAAATCTTTGATCAACTTCATGTTATGATGTTGTCTGTTTTCTAACCAACAAGTCATCCTTTATAATGCATATATTCTAATTAGTGTATGTTTATGTCTGAATAATTGTTTGTTGTAATAGTAATTAATTAATCAATATAATTCATTTTCATATGCATATCAGTGTGATTTCTTTGGTATACAGATTTATTTTATCCATTAAATAAAACAATCTTGTAGGTCAAATTGTCAAAATAATTTAATGAATTCCTTCCATTAAAATGCATAAAACAAATGTTAACTGCTAAATTTCTTTCAACACTGGCAGTGGGTAAGGATAAAGCCAACGGCTGCACAAAGTTGCTCAGACTGGTACTGCAGCAGTGTGTGTATCAACCAAAAAATTTCCAATTGGTTCAATCAGTTTTTGATTTTGATTTTGATAGACTGCTTGATATCTCTGGACATTAGAGATGGACTAGAACTTGAACACGAGTTTGAGCCGAACTATACGAGTTTGAACGGACTCAGACTTCTCAACTATCCGGACTTCTCGGACTTTCAATATTTCTGGACTTTCGATAATTATGGAATGTTCGACCGTTTGAGGCGTGGTGTGAATATGCAAGTAAAATGATACCAATACACGAATAAATATTGAATTATCGAGTCGTTCATGGGATAATTATCGAATGTTTGAACGCAAGAGCCCAAAAGTAGCGTGCGTGAGAGTAAAATCGATTTTTCAAAGTCGGATATTCGAACATGTTTCTCAGACCATTTTCCAGGTCCCACAGCTATTTACATTATTACCTTTGATTTTTTTGTATTTCATTCGAACTTTTCAAACTATTTGACTCCCATTGACTTTAATTGGTCCGTTTTCGAACTTTCGAACTTCCATATAGTTCGAAAGTTTGAAAACAGAACGAACTTTGAAAGTTCAGCCATCTCTCTGGACATGAAAATGTGGCCTACTACAGTTTAGGATCCACAGTAAATGAGCAGTCCAGCGCTCGTTCTGGGATTTATCATTGTCTGTAACTGTTATTTTTGTGATGATGTTTCTAACGATTGCATAGTGGCAAATACCTAAAAATATGTCTGAAAATGTTACCCAGGAATTGGAGGAATTGGATTTTGTAAAATTTTATCATGCATCAAACACTTGGCCTAGACTTTGCCTAGAATTTGTTTGACTTCAGTGTCAGACTGGCCTATAACCCATTCACAAATGAAAACAGGGTCATTTTAAGTGTAGATGTTGTAGAAAGGAACAGCAAATAAATAAACATAAAGACTTAAGGCCCATACACCTGTGCGATTGTAGGGCCCATAATGGGTGTACGAACGGCCATTTTGGACACCAATCGTTAAGTGTATGGGTGCTTCGTCGTCCAAAAGGGTTGTTTGGAGGGCATCTTGATGTGCCGTCCAAGCACCCATACAATTGACACAAAATGGCTTTCATATGTCGCAGGACCCACTATTGTAAGTGTGTATGAAGCTTAGTAGAAGTGAGACTATTATTTGATAGAATGACAGAAAAATGGTGACTTAACTGGTAGGCCTAACAGCCCAGTCTGACACTGGCTGAACTTATTAATCACAATAGGAATTTTTGTATGTGCTGTTGTGTCATGTTTGGTCTTGAAGCATCAAGGGTTCTTGATTAAATCTACCTGATTAGCACTCTAATATTACTTATAGGGCAATGATGCCTCTAAAGAAAGTCCCTTTCCCAGAGAGGATAGCCATGTAAGAGTGGTGAGCTGATTTATTATACCTTGCAGTGGCTGACAGCAAGTGATGAGTGGAAAAAAGTTACTTTTTCAGCATAGTTGTCCTATAATGTCGTCTACACTTATTATCACCTGCATTATGCGATGGTTCTAAAAACCTTGTGTTGCCAAAGCATTTTTACATATTGTATAGAGTTCGTATTTGGTCATAAATGTTTTTCATTTGAAAATAATGTAGGGAAAATGTATGTATAAATGCATACTATATAACATTGAAGGTTTGGTGATGGTTTTGCTGTGCTATCAGTCTGTGGTTTATAATTTTAAGAGGTATGAATATAATACTCATTTATTCAGCTCATTTATAATACTCATTTATGTGCAAAGCACATTTCTAAAGTAATATAATGAGTCCAAAAGAGGGAAAGGCCCATGTCTATGATAACATGTCCATTCTACTGCTTCTATAAAGCTATGTTTATAACAGAAAATCCTGCTCCTGAAAACATATTTTTAACTATTTCCGTTTCAGATTTATTAAGGTCGCACTACAAGAGACATTCCGGCTCCAGCTTTTTAAGGAAAAAAGTATCACAAAATACAAGGCTTAATTAACTTAATGTGTAGTGTTTTGTTTGTCCTTGTTTTTTTTTGTATAGAACAGGGATATTCAGTATTTTATTGGGCGATAACCATTTTGCAAGGAGCTATTTAGGTTTGCAAAGGGGAGGTTAAGGGACATTTAGAGATGTTATCACAGTAAATATTGATTTGCTTTGTAGGGAATTTTATTCAAAGGACTAATATGAAAAAAATGAAAGTGTGGTTAGAAAAATAAAACAATCCCCTTAAAATGTGTTTTTTAAAAAAAGTCCAGTGTTAGGAGTTCTGTACAATAATTCCTGTAAAGAAATATTCTTTGAAGTCCCGCTTTCTCCCAGGAGCGTAATTAGAAGCCTGGTTCAAAATCTGCATCTAACTCGTTCATGTTGTGATTTTACATACACAGAAGGTTCATCAACCAAAGCAACAATGAACAAAAACATTTATAATCTATAGTGGGGTACAACATGAAACTTTCACATTATAAGTAATTAGTCACAACGTATGCGATCTTTAACCGAGCTGTCAGACCGAGTTCAGATCAAGGTATATAGATTTTAAACAGTATCCTACCATATGCACATAGTTAAAACTCTAAAAAACCCAAAACAAAACTAAGGAGAAAGGCTGTTTAAGATATTGTTGGTTAGAAAATTTCATACACATTAGAGGAGTTCGGAGTTTCTAGGGTTTGCAACCCCTGTTTTCCCGTCATTGCAAAGATACAGTAAGCTAATTGAGCAGTTTCTTAAATCTTTTATGCATTTAGATACTTTATTTTGTGTGTTGCACCCATAGAATCTTTTTTTTTTAATTATATTAAAAGTCTATTTCATAAGTTAAATAGTCTTCACCATGGGATGTAGATATCACAACAGGGAACAAAAGCTGTGTGGTATCTGTATTTTAAAGCATGGTTGTTAATTTCATACATTAGTAGAAGGCAGCTAAAAATGTCATAAATTACATTTAATTATCCACTAAAATAAAGCAAATTGAAAAAATTACTGTTATCAATCCAATAGCGATAGTATAGAGATATTCTTTGACTGCCCCATAAATTGATACTTGCAGCCAATACCATGCGGTATTTACAATCATATACATGTATCAATACCCTTGATCTTCTAGCTACAGTACCTTCTAACAAATAAGTCAGAAACCTGAAACCTCAGATCAAAAAAACATCTATACAGAACTTTGTGCACCACAAAAGAAGATATTAGTGTGGCTTTAAATATGTGTTTCATAGTGACATTTTCAAGTGACAAAAGGTCTAGGAACACCCCTGCTGCCAGTCAGACATGCCCAAATTCATCCGCTGCTAATTGGCTCAGGCTGTGGCATGAATGGTATGTTACGCTTTTTAAATGGTGTTTACTGTATGAAGCCAGGCAATGCTCTTCATTAATCTTGTAGTTTAATTATATAAACTTAAAATTCTTAGTTAAAAAACACACAACAGTTTAACTGTAAGGGTGGAAAAGCTGTTACATACAATTTACAATATCTGAAATATATTATAGGTATTTTTTCATGTGCCCTGTTTCTTATCCTTTGGGATATGTTGTGTGCCCCCCAAAAACTCTGGAGCGGAGCCACCACTGGTGGGGACCTAGGGGGAGATACAATATGGCCCTTTTCCGTCTAAACCCACGTTAACCCGAAAAAAAATCGGGTTAACATGAGTTTCAGACGGAATTTAGAGCACAGCGCCATTTCCAAATGTTTTTGGAAATAGCGCTGTGCTAACGATCCAAAACCCCTGCCGTTAAGTTTTGCGCTACCTCGTAGCGTTAAGGTTGTGAAGCGTTAAGGTTGCGCTCCTTACCTTAGCCCGATCCACGATGCAATAACTGACGTAATCCCGTTACGTCAGTTATTGTATCGCGGGATCGGGCTAAGGTAAGTAACGCGTTCGGGGTATTGAATCTCCCCGCTAGTGTGTTAAAGGGCATGTCCACCCCGAAATTTAACTTTTGATATGTTGTAGGGCATGCTCCCCCAGCCCCAACCGATTAATATATTGTTAGAAAGTCCCCGGATTCTTACTTACTGCCCTCTCTCCTCCGCTGCAGTGTTAGGCCCTCTGCTTGCATGGAATTGAAAGCAGGGGGCGGGACCGGCAGCCGCATCCGTGATTGGCTGAGAGGCAGGGAGGGCTGCACTGAGCATGCCTCAACCTTGATGAGGTTGAGGAAGTCTCAGGCACAGCATGAGTCACACACTGTCCTACACAGCAGTTTCCTGGACTTGGAGGGGCACAGCAGGGAAACTATTTTGAGCAGGAATGTAAGGTAAGGATTGTTTTTAAACTACTTGATGTGGCCAGTAAGGGGTTAATTTTAGTTTTGGGGTGGACATGCCCTTTAAGGCTTCTCTCAGTTGCGGAATAATTTTTAACTTTCAAGCAATAGATAGATCATAAGGTCATAGCCAGTGGCCACTACATGTACATCAAAAGAACAATTTCATAGCGCCTTCCAGACTTAAAGGGCATGTCCACCCCCAAAACTATAATCCCCCAACTACTGGCCCCACCATGTAGTGTAGTTTAATCCTTACCTCACATCCCAGCTCCATAGGCTTCTCCTGTAGTCCCCCCCCAAAGTGCAAGAACTGCCCACCAGGAGGCTAGCAGGGCTCTGCTCCTACCTTGCCTCAGGTAGATTTTTGCCATGCGTACGCAGCCCTTCTCCTCCCCCCCTCTCCCTCCCTCTCCCTCCCTCTCCCTCCCTCTCCCGATTCCTTCCTAGCGTGAAATGTTTAATATGTAAGATTCCCCCTGGGCTCTCAGCCCCAACCGCTATATTTATCTTTATAAAGCTCCCCAAACTTTTACTTACCTCTCCTCTTTCTCCCGCTGCACTGAATGACCAGCAGCCGCGTCCGTGATTGGCTGCCGCTCAGCCAATCACAGACGCGGCTGCCGGTCCCGCCCTCTGCTTGTATTTTCTCGCAAGTAGAGGGCCGGGAGCGTGGCGGAGGAAAGAGGGAGGTAAGTAGAGTTTGGGGGGCTTTTTTAAAAAAAAAATATAGCGGTTGGGGCTGTGAGCCCATGGGGAATCTTATATTAAAAAGTGCATTTTAGGGTGGACATGCCCTTTAAGTTCATACACATGCAAGATGTGCGGCTGCCCACGACGAACCAAGAATCGGCAAGAATCGTCCGTGTGTATGCATTCTGTCAGGGGTCATTCGTTGATACGCCCGTTGATAACGCATACACACGGACAATTCTTGGCTGAAACAGCTATGGGTAACGGTCGATGTCGGGGGTTGTTGTTCGGTGGGCACCTGTACGAGCCTTTACTGCAAATGGTGTTTATTATAACACATGTGACGTTTCAGTATGACACACTCCTTCTGCATTGTCTGAAGAAGGTTGTGTGTCACACTGAAATGTCAAGTGTTATAATAAACACCATTTGCAGTAACTCTGCAAGTACGCTATGAAATTGTTATTTAAGGAAATAAGCTATAAAAAAACCCTACTTTTACTTGTCCTTAATCTCTGTAGAATTTGAAAATTGCTAATTGTATAATAAAGTCAGTTTTTTACACATGGATGAATAAAAGAGAAGAATAAAACTGGCGAGTTTCGTCTTGGCAGCATTTCCACAGAAATACAAAATTTCCGAAAATTCATTTTAAACACAATTGGAGCTGATTTTTTAAATTTTTCAATGTAATTTTTGACTTTTTATTATCGAAGTTTTGATCAGAATCTTCAAATTTGGGAATGTAATTCTCGAATTTTGAATATTTTTATTCGATAAGTTCTGACTTTGGGATCTCCCAAAATGATCAATGGTTAATACGAAATCAATACTTTATAAATAAATGGTTCATTACACGTCAGCAATAGTTATCAATAGTAGTAATCAATGAATATGTTAATATCATCAAAATACCTTTATAACAATGTTAAATGATCCAATAAAAAGTATGCACCTTTAACAAAGCTACTTGTTCCTAGCACCTGTATCCAGGAAAAGGACGCAGTTTGTATCCATAAAGATGAAAAGGAGCGAATTGACACTTACAAATGCAACAGAAAGCTTAGTTACATGGCTGCCGCATCCCACCACGGCGCACAACTTGTAGGGAGATTAAGCCCAATCAATCAGATCTTATTTAACATTTGAAAGCTAACATCTGATTGGTTGGGGCAAAATTAGCACCATTTTAAAGATAAGAACTTTTTTTGAAAACCCTGTTGGTGCTGGGTTTGGAGTGCTGCAGCTCCCATACACCCCCAAGGACCCCAGCAAGGTGACCAAGTTGTGAAGTCTCAGTCAGTAATAATCTCTAGTTAGGCCTTGGTCCCAAATATTTCACAGCAGATTATTAATTACTTACAAGATTTGTAATTGATCATAGACTAAATGGTAACGGTATGAACCCAAGTTACAAAACTAGTGCCGTAAACCTTTAAATTAAGGAAGAACAGGTGCAAATATACAATTTTATAACACAAAGACAAAGTCCAAAGCAGACCCGAATCCTCTTAAACAGCACTCACAGCACCATAATACTATTGATTTAAGGGGAACTGAGGTTCCAAAGAGTTGAGTTTAAATTAAAGGCCAGTTTCCTACCTTTAAAAGAGCCATCAACCACCTCTCTACGTGCTCCACAGCACAAGATATAAAGAAATGACTGACCAGAAAGTCAATGGGGGGAGGCTGACATGTGACATTCTTAAGGCTTCTCTTGCACATTGCCACCAGCGAGCACAGCCTCAGACTCCCTCAGTGTGTGTGAGAGGACAGGAAGTCCCTCCTCCTCTCTGCTGTGTCCTGACAGAGTAAATAAGGGAATCTACAGCCCTTCTTTTCCACTATGTGAAAACAGCCTTTTCAGGCAGAGTTCCCACCTGCCTGAAAAGGCTGTTTCCACAGAGTTTTCTGTAGGGGGGGTCGGAGTGGCCCATGGCACCCGGGAGTGGATGGGGCTTGTGCACCCATGAGTGGCGGGGCCTGTGCACCCGTGAGTGGGCTGGGCTTGTGCAACCATGAGTGGACGGGGCTTGTGCACCTGTGAGTGGGCATGGCTTATGCACCTGTGAGTGGGCGGGGCCACGGCACCCGTAGGTGGGTGGGGCCACATGGGGCTGTAAGAGAATGGACCAAGGGAGGCCTGCAACTGGAGGGACCATGGGGTCCATGGAGGGAGGGACCAGGGGGGTGCAAAGGGGGAAGGAGACACAGGGCAGATTGACTGACATGGTTTCAGAGCAAGAAGCAGGGGACCTGGTGATGCTGATGGCATATCCCACACAAAAATGTAAATATGTTCAAACTATGCAAAATAAACAATGAAATATATTGCAAAAATTCTCAGGAGAGCAATTCCTGTCATTTACCTAAAGTCATTTTTGGACCACAGTTCCCCTTTAAGTAGAACACACTGATCACAGTGTTTTGAGTTTTATGAAATTCACCATTAATTGTAATACACACCCTACTCCTGAATCACCAAGATAATTGAAATATTACAACAATCCCTCATCACCCATAAACACATAAATACAGATTTAAAACATTAACAGAAAATATAGCAGGTAGAATCCTCTCTACAACCAGACGAGTAAAAGCAGTGCAACACTATATTCATAGGAATATAGGAATACTATATACAGTATCAACATCCAGATAAATAAGAGAGGAAGGGAGTAGTCAATAGTAGCCTAAGTACAATCGCAGTGGCTGACCCTTGACGCACAATGTTTATACATGCCCATGACAATCATGCCATGTATGGGTGATTTGATGAATGAAACGGCCGTTCCCAAGAAAAAACAGAATTCCTTTTTGCTGATCTCCATTGTCTAGTAGTCTATCTAGTTTTAACATCCTGAACACATTCTAAATGGCTACTTTGAAGGATTCTATTTTGAAACCTGGTTCATATGAATAATAAGGAGTTTATTTTGATTTTAAAGATGCACCGTCTTAAAGGGCAGAAGTCCGTCGGGACCTGTCAGACTACGTGTTGGGGGAGTGAGTGAGCAGGTAAGTTCCTTACCTTCTCTCCTGGCTCCTGGTTGTTTTATTGAAGAACGGAAGGTAAGAAACAGCTTCTTTACCTCCCGTTCATCAATAAAACTAATGGCAAAACTTAGTTGATATGAGTGGAGATACCCTTTACAATTGCCCAATGATTCACTAGAACTACGGTTCACCTTCTGTGAAAGGCAGTTACATAGTTTTCACAATTCTCCTTCAAAGATTTTATTTTAAGGCTCATAAATGTATTTTAATAAACTGATTGTTTGCTAAATAAACTAATCTATACTTGTAGCCAATCTCCTCTAATCCTAATAATTTAGTAGTCCTTCTTTAAACCTCTTCAATTCAGTAATGCCCATTAAGTATATTAGGCTTCAAAAATTTTAAAATATTCTAAATTGGCCATTGATAGAAAAAGAATAATATGTTTCTCTTCTGATTCTACAGCTAAACTTGCTATTACTAGAATGCCTAGGTATATTTAGTATAGGCAGCACTAAGAGTATGTCATCTGAATTTCAGCAATTACACATCACATGTAGGTGTAATTTTTCTACATAGTTTGGAACCAAGAGAAAACACCATGTTAACTTTTTCTTCAAGCCTTGAAGGCTTGGGGCCACAACAACATTTTTTTTGGCCTGGAAATTTGGATGGTGTATTTGCGAGTTGCCATGAGATTTTTGTTGTCTTTTGTCCAGAATGGACAATCAGGTATGTTGGAAAATCAGGGGATCATATGATCCCTAAGGATTGCATGATCGGTGGCAGATTATTTTGCCTCTGCCAATATTCATCCAGAATGACTGCTAGCTAGTGGTCGAACTGTCGGTGTGTACTGTTTAATAAGAATAAACATAAGTCGGGTGTAGTATACAAAACACAAGTCTATCACTGTGAAATAAACATGCACATTCACAGCATATCCTTTGTTTGATACTACTTCCTTTTCCTCTTCTTCCTCCTTTGTACCCTGGAAAATCCCAATTAGCATATCACAGCCAGGTGTTAAGGGTGTGATTAGATAGTGGTGTGATTAGATAGTGGCTAAGAGGTGTTATAGGAACGCCCAGAGTAAGGTGTTAAAACAGCATTTCTGAATTGAGAAAGCCAGTCGGATGACTAGCGAAACGTCTTCAAGCCCCCATCCTATATTAACTGACACAGTTGTCCCCTTGATGATTTTTCTTGTTATTTTATCAAGATTTTTTTATGGAGGACAGTAGCAAATGATTTAGTACCTATAAACTAGATCAGCGACACTACCTCGGTCGATGTTCCTACTTCTTCTATATAAAACATAAATAAGTTTACCACACACCTATCATTAATAAAACCACGCTGACTGGTTGTAATTACTTTATTGATTTGATGTACGTTCATGTCAAGTCTTTATACAACTCGTCAATGTAGTCCTTATAACAGATGCACACTATTTAGCAATTTTTCAGCTGTGGTTTTGATATGCTTTTGAATAATGGCACCATAGCTATTTGATACTAAAAATAAGAGCCTGCACATAACCTATGAAATTCTAATCA
Source organism: Hymenochirus boettgeri (assembly GCA_019447015.1). Lineage (NCBI taxonomy): Eukaryota > Metazoa > Chordata > Amphibia > Anura > Pipidae > Hymenochirus > Hymenochirus boettgeri. The sequence continues at coordinate 103,623,328 of CM033474.1, read as the reverse complement.
AATAGTTAATGGATGTGTATAATCACCAAACATATTGAACATAATATACAAATGAGAAATGAAATTGTAAAAATAAAGCCATACAATTGCTGAAGCTTTAAATACGGTATTTAATGAAAGTAATTTTAAGCAAATTTTTTCAAGAGTTCAGCTATCATACATTTACTGTATCAATTAAACGCAGTGGTTGAAATGAAAGAAATAAAATTAACCCTTCTCTGCATTCCCCATTTATCACCTGCTGTTTCCCATAATCCCCATTTAAACCAATACAAGTTTTTACACACATTATTGGGGTAATTTACAGAGCAGCGCTTCTTTCAGTCACGCTAAATGATTTACGATTGGTAGCAAAGCTAATTACCAACCAATAACCAACATATTTTACAAATATGAACTTTAGTAACAGTATACAAAACTCTCCAATCACATCCAAAGTCTGGTACACATTGGCAGATTCATGCCGAGTGGTAATATGTTGGCAAGGAGTTACTGACTCATTCATGTTTCTCTTTAAAACATACATGACGTTAATGTTGGATTTATCTTTTTAATGTTGAAAAATCAGTCTGGGCAGATAAATTGGTTGTTTCTGTGCTGTTTCTGTTTTATGATCCTGGCTTAACCATTCAGAATATTGAATTGGGGATCATTTTGGCAGAAAAAAATGCCTGTGTGTGAGAGCCCCAACCCATACTTTTGCCCAAGGGAGATATGCTTAGTGGGATTTGCCCACAGAGAAGATTTTATTTGAAAAGCTAAGGGTATGTACACACCATGCAATATTTCAGCCGATCGACCAATAGTTCAGTGTATCGGTCGATCGGGGCGAAATAATTTCATGGGTTTTCGACCATTCATGTGAACCAGAAAAAATAATGAACGGACACGGCGGAAAACCACGTACAATCATGCAGTCGCGATAAATTGACATCTGCGGCCACTGTTGCCGCGACAACAACCTTCCTCCTGGCCTAATGGTTGGAGAGCCGAACAGTCGGTCAGAAGAAACCATTGCATGGTTAAGAGTGAAAAGTGAAGAATCTGAATGGCTTTCTGAAAAGAATAAATATTTGGTTTCACACAGTTAAGAAATTAGTGAGGAATAGTGCTGGACCCAACTCGAACTCGAGTTTGTGCCGTACTTAATGAGTTCAGACGAACTTGAACTATTTGAACTATTCAGGTTTGAACTAGTTCGGCTTTTAGAACTTGCTGCTGTGTTTTTGATTATTATCGAAAATTCGATAAATTATTGAGTTTACGAGACATTAGCTAACCCTGAATGTATTGTTCGGTACACATCAAACATAATGTTCGCTTTTGCTAACAAAGTGTATCGTTTGGTAACCCTTGAATGTAAAGTTCATTTTTGTTAACCCTCGAGTGTATCATTTGTTAACCCTCAAATGTAATGTTCATTTTCGCTAACCCTCAAGTGTATAGTTTGGTAACCCTCGAATGTAATGTTCGTTTTGGCTAGCCCTCGAGTGTATCGTTTGGTACCCTCCAATGTAGACTTTGACTTTCGGTAACTATCGAATGTAATGTTCATTATTGTAATACTCGAGTGCATTGTTTTGGTAACCCTTGAATGTAATGTTCGTTTTTGCTAACTCTCGAATAGCCTTCGACTTTCGGTAACCATCGAATGTTTTGTTCGATTTCGATAACCCTCAAATGTATAGTTCTAATTTTCAGTAACCATCGAATTGGCCGCAACTCTTTAAACTAGCTTGTGCAAACCCAACAATTGCCTGATCGAGGGGAAAGGTAACCCTCCAAGGTAACCCTTGAATGTAATGTTCGTTTTCAAAAACCCTCGAATGAATTCTTAGCTTTAGGTAACCCTCCAATGTATCCTTTTTGGGTAACCCTCAATAAATTGTTCATTTTCCGTAACCCTCGAATGTATTGCTCATTTTTGGTAACCCTCGAGTGTATTGTTTCTTTTCGGTAACCCTCGAATGAAATGTCCATTTTTGGTAACCCCCAAATGTAATGTTCATTTTCGGTAACTCTCGAATTTATTGTTGTTTCAGTAACCCTCGAATGTAATATTCGTTTTCACTAACTCTCGATGCCAAAGCCATTTACAGTAAGTTATCACTGTTAGTATATTGTTATTGATCCGAACTTTTAAAGATTTTCTCCCATTACTTCAATGGGTTCATTTCCGAACCCCGAACTTACTGAAGTTCGGAAGTTCGGAAACAAACAGAACTTCAGTAAGTTCGTCCATTTCTAGTAAGGAAACTTCCTTTAGATTCTGTGTTTATGTCTGGTGAGAATGTTTAAGTCTGAACTTATTATTCAATTTTTGAAAAAAATAATTAAATTAATTTGAAATTAAATATTTCCCATAAAAATTAATTTTAAGTGACAGAGATAACGAATATCCCCACTTAATGTTTTCTTAATGTAAATACTTTTTTAAAACTTTCAGTGTGGAAGCTGAAATTTTGCAACAAAATTTCTGAAATTCCAACAATAGAATATGCCACATACTGTACATGTAAGCTGTTGATCAGTTTGTCATTTTTTTGACAAAAAAATACACCTTGCACTGTGACATTTTACAAGATCAAAACAAGCCATGTCTGCAAGTTGGACCTATACCTTTAGGCTGGATTGTTTCTGTCTGCCCACTGTTTTGGTAATTCTGGGAGTGAGAAATCATTCTTACTAGATGTAAGCTGTAGTGGTCAGGGGACCTTTTCCTCATGTTGCAAGGTTCAAGCACTAATATACTTAATAATAAGCATAAATGTATGTATTTATTTATATTTTTGGCCCCCTTTGTTAGCTCTTTTGTATTATAATGTTGTACATTGCTGCATACCCAAGTGGCAATATATAAATAAAACTATACATATTTTCTTGGATAAGTTAGACAATGCTATTTAATATAATGCGAGTGTAAAATACTTTCTATTTTAAGAATGCACATCTGCATTTCATCTTATTTCTCACTTAAGCTAAAGCTCCTTTTTTAGTTCATGATACTTCATTTTTGGGAAAAAGGTAATTGAAAATCTACTGTACTTGTTTCTTATAAATAGAATTACATTTCTGTACAACAAAAGGTTTTCTTACGCTATTTAGTGTAATGGAGCAGAACCTTCTATAACAGAAGGCATCTTGCAGTCTCATGCTATATGAATAGCATTGCCACAAAATCTAAGAAACAAGAAGTCATTTCTTACTCCCAGGAACCCCAGAGTAAGGGGCGGAGATATGCAAAATTCCTTTATGTCCCTTGGCTTATGCATGTGTCCAGAAACGCTGGCTTAATATTATTGTATAGAGCCAATCATCTGACCTGCAGACATGACATGTTTTGATCTTGTTAGATCTTGTCAGTGCAAGATCAGATTCATGGCTCTATGGGGTAGGACTTGGGTGCACAATAGACAAAGCAGTAGATAGCTTAGGGAGAGGGGGCCAAAAGTAGGAAAAAGCCTCCACTGATCAGAAAAATGGAGCAGAACCTTCTTATAACAGAAGGCATCTTGCAGTCTCATTCTATATGAATAGCATTGCCCACAAAATCTAAGAAACAAAAAGTAATTTCTCACAGAGTAAGGGGCGGAGATATGCAAAATGCTATGCTATTTACTGTAGGTGCACATTATGTATGATTATTAAACTTCTTAACAGAGAAATTCTTTATAGGAGAATACCATTTACCCATCACCATTTCTTTCTATTCTTGACAATACAAAGCCATTGTCCTAAATTACAGGATATGCAGAAATGCAAAGTTCACAGTGTTTATGATGTAAGCTGTTAAAATAAGTAAATACTATATGCTACTGTGTAACTGGTTGGGTCCTTTCTAAAAAAAATTCGTTGAACCCAATTATGAGTAAAGCAATAAAACGTTAAGAATTATGGGAGGGGGGGGTGTGTACATTGTTCCCTGGGTCAACCTAGCAATGTTACTTTAGAAAAGTAAAATCATTACTAGTTTTTGGAATTTAGCAAGAGCATGTTTACCCTTAATACAGTCCCAGCCTGCTGTATCTTTCTGCTGTTAGAGGAAGGTGTCAAAACACATAATTATTAACCTCTGTTAGATCTTATTGTTTGTATTGCTGTCTACCTGCCACAGGGGACCAAAATCTGTAACAGAGGTTTGCAAGAAAACCTCAAGAAGAAAACCTTTGCAAGAAAGAGTGTCTTTATTCTACTCGCATTATCCCAGAAAAATAAGCATTTAATAGTATTAAAGTCCTGAGTTATATAAAATGACTGTCTCCCTGCATCCTGCCAAAGATTGAGAATATATTGATTCCCTGCACCAATTTGATGTACTGCATGTATCTTGAGTAAATGTGGGTAAACTCACTGTTTTTCTATAAAAATATCTTTAGAAAGTCCAAGCCCCTTCATAAAATTATTCAACCTTCCTAAACTGCAAACACAGCTTCATTCATACAGTAAAAGCTGCGGCCCAAGTAGTTGTGTTTTTTTTTGCTATAATGAGACATTTAAAATGATTAAATTTTCTTAAAGCGGCTGGTTTTTGTGTTATCAAATGTTAAGTATCTTTTGTGTCAAATACCATGGTCACTAGTGGCTCTACTGAAACCCCAACAGTGAAACTGTTTTTTCCTATTTATGTATGTTACTAAGAAACATCAGGAAAGCTTCTGCTGCTGTAAGTTTAAGAATGACCCCTTTATTGGCATTGTACCAAGGCAAACATTTTATTTTCCTTGAAAAACGCAAATGTGTCTGTGATAGAGTTAGTCGTTTTTATGATTATAATTGTTGGCAAGGACAGAGGAAACAATGCAAATCTATATTTAAAATGAATAAAAGGCTGTTCCTTAATAAAATTACTGCATGCTATCTATGCAAATTTTCTACCTCCAAAATAGAATGGAGAATTATACACTGAAAAAAAAAGACTGTGCCTCATTTCAATCTTAAATGGATATGTGTAAGCAGATGTGTTTGTGTTAATGCATGCCTTCAATCCCGTATTTGTTTTCTCAGGCTCAGTAGCCCCCTGCCCGACTATCTGACCTCTCATTGGGAGAAGGAATTTCCCACCATGCAATTCATGTACCAACTGTCACCATTCCAGCTACAGCAAAACTATACATAACAGTAGAGTATGATAATAAGGCACTTGATTGACAGCTGAAAAGTAAGATGTTTCAGACTGGATATCTAAAGAAATAGGGGACAGATCAACAAAAAAAAAAGGTACAGTAATAGTTGGGGAGAATTAAAGTTTCCAGTAATGAGAAATTATAAAAAAAACTAATTTCCAGTATACTATCATCAAGGGAAATGTTTTTGAGAATATCATACAAGTGGAAATGTTTTTGAGAAGAGGCAACAGGGGATCACTATCAGGGGAGCAGGGTGAGCAAACCGTAGGGGGGGCTGGGGGACAAGTGGGCCTCATCTTTTCTTTTTCCTATGAAAGAAATAGCCTCCTCCCAGAAAACGACTGTGGATGACAACGAATAAGGACCCTATCATAGGGGGGTCCAGTGATTCCTAGTTATGCACTGAAGACAACAATGCAGTTTATAGAGCACATACTTACAGATGCATTACTTACAATTCTGTGTGCAAGATTCCAGGTCTCACGAGTTGTACACACGTATGATGTTAGCAGCAACCCACGACCTCCAAGCGTTTTATGTGCGTGCCGAACACCCATTTCAGCCGATGATCGTACATGTGTATGCGTTCAGTTGGGGGTCATTCATCAGTCCGCCATGGCTAATCAGAAACAGCCCCCGACCGAACGCTAGTATACACACATTATAGCCAAAATGGCCATTCTCCGTACATGTGAGTCGTGGTCGGGGGTCGTGGGTCGCTGCTAACATAGTAGTGTGGTACAAAGTTTATTTTACCACTAGCTACAATAAGGCAAAACCTCCATTAAAAAATGATAGTGGGTCCAACCTTTTTCTAAAGCATATGCCCATTGAGACACTGCTTTGCTTTTCTTATCACTTTTTCACTTTTTTTAAACAAATGACCCAAATCTGTCCTTTGATCCTTTCATTCCAACACTTTGCCAAAAACTTCAGTCTTATCATTGATCCTTCATTAAGAATAGCACTCTTGTATCGTGTATTCAATTAGATCAACTGGACTTGAAATGTAGTTCTTGAAGACGTTTCGCTAGTCATCCGACTGGCTTTTCAATTCAGAATGACTGTACAAGAATCTGTGGCAATTATGTACCTGGAAAATCCCAATTAGCATATCACAGCCAGGTGTTAAGGGTGTGATTAGATAGTGGTGTGATTAGATAGTGGCAAGAGGTGTTATAGGAACGCCCAGAGTAAGGTGTTAAAACAGCATTCTGAATTGAGAAAGCCAGTCGGATGACTAGCGAAACGTCTTCAAGAACTACATTTCAAGTCCAGTGATCTAATTGAATACAAAGATATACCATGACCTGGATGAATGAGAACATCACAAGCACTCTGTTGTATTTGTTTAAGTTCTCTTCAGCAGGGCAGGCATGTTAGATAAAGGAGAATGAGCTATGGGCTTGTATGTAAGCTTGTGAAAAGCAGCATCAATTTTTATATGGCAGATTCCTCTGCATTTGTTGAAGTTTTTAATGCTGGTTCAAAAAAACTATTTCACTGGCCAGGGGGAGGGGTGATAAATAAGAGGAAGGGTAGCACTGGCAATCATACAAATTTTTAAGCAACTCTTCTTATTTTTAAAGTTAAAGAGCCCTCGTTGCATAAGAAATAACTTAAACTGTTTTAAATGTAAAATTGATATTTACATTTTAACTTAATTGGAGTTTTAGTTCTCCTTTATATGAATAATGGGTATTATTTCTATCAGAACTTTCCCTACCATGCTACCAAAACCAAGCAGTGCTCTGGATGACCTGGGCAATGTAATTTTGGTGACAACAACAAAACAATTTTGTAGAGAAAACTGACCATAACCTGGAATGACAAGCAAATGGAAACATTGATTCAGAAATATCAACTCACCATACTGAGTGGCAAGAGCTGCTCAATTGTGTGTATGCAATTAAATTACCAGAATCAAATGCTGGTTATATCTGATTGGTCCTCTAAATGTCCAGTGGTTGCAAAAGCTGAGGTCAAAAAAAAACAAAAAAACAGGGAGACCTTCCTACCTAAAATGTCTGGTTATATAATTATTTATATGAAATTAATGTTTTCTAAGGTCTCACACAAGCTACCTTTTTAGAAAAGAAGTAATTGAATTTCAAATGTTCAATGTGAAAATTCTGTTTGCCATTGTTTTCTATAACATCATTAATGTATGTGAGAATGTCCCCCTAACAGCATGGGACCAAGATACTGGCTTTGTACCGAAAGCCGGTATCGCTCTCTATTAAATCCACTAGGCAATGCACTGAGACAATAATGGCTCTCTGTGCATAGTGAATGGGGTTTTCCCATTCCAAAACTTAAAGGGTATGTCCACCCTTAATTACAACTTTTTGCATATAATAGAATACTGCCCCCCAGCCCCAACCACTATAAAATTAATTTAAGAAAGTCCCCAGTTCTTTACTTACCTTCCCTCTCTCCTCCGACGCCCGGCCCGGCCTTCTGCTTGCGAGACACTGCAAGCAGGGGGCGGGACCGGCAGCCGCGTCCGTGATTGGCTGAGAGGCAGCCAATCACAGACATGGCTGCTGGCTTCTCAGAATGCCGGGGGAGCGAGGGAAGGTAAGTAGAGTTCTGGGGACTTTCTAAAAATATTTTTCATGCGGTTGGGGCTGGGGGAACATATTTTATTATATGGGCAAGGGGTTTTATGGTAGGGGGAGGGATAGCAAAACAGGAGGGAGAGGGAGGGAGAGGGAGGGGAGGGAGGGGGAGAAGGGCTGCAGTACGCATGCCAAACTTCTCCCGGAGGCTAGGTAGGAGGCTGGACTCTGCTATCCTCCTGGTGGGCAGTTTTTGGACTTGGGGGGGGGACTACAGAGAACTCAGATGGAGCTGGGATGTGAGGTAAGGATTAAACTACACTACATGGTGGGGCCAGTAGTGGGGGGGATTATAGTTTTGGGGGTGGACATGCCCTTTAAAGGCCATCTATTTGGTTATGTCTTAAAGTCATAAGTTATGTATTAAAGTCACGTTAACCCTTGGTTCATGGGTTAACATGACTTTAAGACAGAAAAGGACAATAACGGCTCTCCGTACATAGCCCTATAGGTGGGTAAATTTTAGTATCCCCCAGCTAGCATTTGCATGGTTCTGGAATTGGAATAAAAATAGATCAACTGGTTTCTTGAGGAGGTTGGAGGATTCAGAGAGTGGAGAGAACTGAGAATTCAGGATTGGATGTAGGAGAGAGAAAACGGAGCCTGAAAACTAAATGCTGAGAGAGGAAGCCATGCCAAAAGGATGCTATGTGGGGTGTGCTGGATGGAGGCCTGGAAAAGATCAAATCTTTGATCAACTTCATGTTATGATGTTGTCTGTTTTCTAACCAACAAGTCATCCTTTATAATGCATATATTCTAATTAGTGTATGTTTTATGTCTGAATAATTGTTTGTTGTAATAGTAACTTAATTAATCAATATATATTCATTTTTCATATGCATATCAGTGTGATTTCTTTGGTATACAGATTTATATTTATATCCATTAAATAAAACAATCTTGTAGGTCAAATTGTCAAAATAATTTAATGAATTCCTTCCATTAAAATGCATAAAACAAATGTTAACTGCTAAATTTCTTTCAACACTTGGCAGTGGGTAAGGATAAAGCCAACGGCTGCACAAAGTTGCTCATGACTGGTACTGCAGCAGCTGGTGGTATCAACCAAAAAATTTCCGATTGGTCTAATCAGTTTTTGATTTTGATTTTGATAGACTGCTTGATATCTCTGGACATTAGAGATGGACTAGAACTTGAACACGAGTTTGAGCCGAACTATACGAGTTTGAACGGACTCAGACTTCTCGAACTATCCGGACTTCTCGGACTTTCAATATTTTCTGGACTTTCGATAATTATGGAATGTTCGACCGTTTGAGGCGTGCGAATATGCAAGTAAAATGATACCAATACACGAATAAATATTGAATTATCGAGTCGTTCATGGGATAATTATCGAATGTTTGAACGCAAGAGCCCAAAAGTAGCGTGCGTGAGAGTAAAATCGATTTTTCAAAGGTCCTGGATATTCGAACATGTTTCTCAGACCATTTTCCAGGTCCCACAGCTATTTACATTAAGTTACCTTTGATATTTTAATTGTATTTCATTCGAACTTTTCAAACTATTTGACTCCCATTGACTTTAATTGGTCCGTTTTCGAACTTTCGAACTTTCCATATAGTTCGAAAGTTTGAAAACAGAACGAACTTTTGAAAGTTCAGCCATCTCTACTGGACATGAAAATGTGGCCTACTACAGTTTAGGATCCACAGTAAATGAGCAGTCCAGCGCTCGTTCTGGGACTTTATCATTGTCTGTAACTGTTATTTTTGTGATGATGTTTCTAATGATTGCATAGTGGCAAATACCTAAAAATATGTCTGAAAATGTTACCCAGGAATTGGAGGAATTGGATTTTGTAAAATTTTATCATGCATCAAACACTTGGCCTAGACTTTGCCTAGACTTTGTTTGACTTCAGTGTCAGACTGGCCTATAACCCATTCACAAATGAAAACAGGGTCATCTTTTAAGTTTAGATGTTGTAGAAAGGAACAGCAAATAAATAAACATAAAGACTTAAGGCCCATACACCTGTGCGATTGTAGGGCCCATAATGGTGTACGAACGGCCATTTTGGACACCAATCGTTAAATGTATGGGTGCTTCGTCGTCCAAAAAGGTTGTTTGGATGGGCATCTTGATGCTGCCGTCCAAGCACCCATACACTTATTGACACAAAATGGCCTTTCATATGTCGCAGGACCCACTATTGTACGTGTGTATGAAGCTTTAGTAGAAGTGAGATATATATTTGATAGAATGACAGGAAAATGGTGACTTAACTGGTAGGCCCTAACAGCCCAGTCTGACACTGGCTGAACTTTAAATCACAATAGGAATTTTTGTATGTGCTAATGTGTGTCATGTTTGGTCTTGAAGCATCAAGGGTTCTTGATTAAATCTACCTTAGCACTCTAATATTAGTCTTATAGGGCAATGATGCCTCTAAAGAAAGTCCCTTTCCCAGAGAGGATAGCCATGTAAGAGTGGTGAGCTGATTTATTATACCTCTGCAGTGGCTGACAGCAAGTGATGAGTGGAAAAAAGTTACTTTTATCAGCATAGTTGTCCTATAATGTCGTCTACACTTATTATCACCTGCATTATGCGATGGTTCTAAAAACCTTTGTTTGCCAAAGCATTTTTATATATTGTATAGAGTTCGTATTTGGTCATAAATGTTTTTCATTCTGAAAATAAACGTAGGGAAAATGTATGTAATAAATGCATACTATATAACATTGAAGGTTTGGTGATGGTTTTGCTGTGCTATCAGTCTGTGGTTTATAATTTTAAGAGGTATGAATATAATACTCATTTATTCAGCTCATTTATAATACTCATTTATGTGCAAAGCACATTTCTAAAGTAATATAATGAGTCCAAAAGAGGGAAAGGCCCATGTCTATGATAACATGTCCATTCTTTTACTGCTTCTATAAAGCTATGTTTATAACAGAAAATCCTGCTCCTGAAAACATATTTTTAACTATTTCCGTTTCAGATTTATTAAGGTCGCACTACAAGAGACATTCCGGCTCCAGCTTTTTAAGGAAAAAAGTATCACAAAATACAAGGCTTAATTAACTTAATGTGTAGTGTTTTGTTTGTCCTTGTTTTTTGTTGTATAGAACAGGGATATTCAGTATTTTATTGGGCGATAACCATTTTGCAAGGAGCTATTTAGGTTTGCAAAGGGGAGGTTAAGGGACATTTTAGAGATGTTATCACAGTTAAATATTGATTTGCTTTGTAGGGAATTTTATTCAAAGGACTAAATATGAAAAAAATGAAAGTGTGGTTAGAAAAATAAAACAATCCCCTTAAAATGTGTTTTAAATAAAAGTCCAGTGTTAGCTAGTTCTGTACAATAATTCCTGTAAAGAAATATTCTTTGAAGTCCCGCTTTCTCCCAGGAGCGTAATTAGAAGCCTGGTTCAAAATCTGCATCTAACTCTGTTCATGTTGTGATTTTACATACACAGAAGGTTCATTCAACCAAAGCAACAATGAACAAAAACATTTATAATCTATAGTGGGGTACAACATGAAACTTTCACATTATAAGTAAATTAGTCACAACGTATGCGATCTTTAACCGAGCTGTCAGACCGATTCAGATCAAGGTATATAGATTTTAAACAGTATCCTACCATATGCACATAGTTAAAACTCTAAAAGAACCCAAAACAGTAAACTAAGGAGAAAGGCTGTTTAAGATATTGTTGGTTAGAAAATTTCATACACATTAGAGGAGTTCCGGAGTTTCTAGGGTTTGCAACCCCTGCTTTTCCCTGTCATTGCAAAGATACAGTAAGCTAATTGAGCAGTTTCTTAAATCTTTTATGCATTTAGATACTTTATTTTGTGTGTTGCACCCATAGAATCTTTTTTTTTTTAATTTATATTAAAAGTCTATTTCATAAGTTAAATAGTCTTCACCATGGGATGTAGAATATCACAACAGGGGCACAAATGCTGTGTGGTATCTGTATTTTAAAGCATGGTTGTTAATTTCATACATTAGTAGAAGGCAGCTAAAAATGTCATAAATTACATTTAATTATCCACTAAAATAAAGCAAATTGAAAAAATTACTGTTATCAATCCAATAGCGATAGTATAGAGATATTCTTTGACTGCCCCATAAATTGATACTTGCAGCCAATACCATGCGGTATTTACAATCATATACATGTATCAATACCCTTGATCTTCTAGCTACAGTACCTTCTAACAAATAAGTCAGAAACCTGAAACCTCAGATCAAAAAAACATCTATACAGAACTTTGTGCACCACAAGAAGATATTAGTGTGGCTTTAAATATGTGTTTCATAGTGACATTTTCAAGTGACAAAAGGTCTAGGAACACCCCTGCTGACAGTCAGACAATGCCCAAATTCATCCGCTGCTATATTGGCTCAGGCTGTGGCATGAATGGTATGTTACGCTTTTTTAAATGGTGTTTACTGTATGAAGCCAGGCAATGCTCTTCAATTAATCTTGTAGTTTAATTATATAAACTTAAAATTCTTAGTTAAAAACACACACACAGTTTAACTGTAAGGTGTGGAAAAGCTGTTACATACAATTTACAATATACTGAAATATATTATAGGTATTTTTTCATGTGCCCTGTTTCTTATCCTTTGGGCATATGTTGTGTGCCCCCCAAAAACTCTGGAGCTGGAGCCACCACTGGTGGGGACCTAGGGGGAGATACAATATGGCCCTTTTCCGTCTAAAACCCACGTTAACCCGAAAAAAAATCGGGTTAACATGAGTTTTAGACGGAATTTAGAGCACAGCGCCATTTCCAAATGTTTTTGGAAATAGCGCTGTGCTAACGATCCAAAACCCCTGCCGTTAAGTTTTGCGCTACCTCGTAGCGTTAAAGGTTGTGAAGCGTTAAGGTTGCGCTCCTTACCTTAGCCCGATCCACGATGCAATAACTGACGTAATCCCGTTTACGTCAGTTATTGTATCGCGGGATCGGGCTAAGGTAAGTAACGCGTTCGGAGGTATTGAATCTCCCCGCTAGTGTGTTAAAGGGCATGTCCACCCCGAAATTTAACTTTTGATATGTTGTAGGGCATGCTCCCCCAGCCCCAACCGCATTAATATAATTGTTAGAAAGTCCCCCGATTCTTACTACCTGCCCTCTCTCCTCCGCTGCAGTGTTCAGGCCCTCTGCTTGCATGGAATTGAAAGCAGGGGGCGGGACCGGCAGCCGCATCCGTGATTGGCTGAGAGGCAGGGAGCTGCACTGACATGCCTCAACCTTGATGAGGTTGAGGAATTCTCAGGCACAGCATGAGTCACACACTGCTCCTACACAGCAGTTTCCTGGACTTGGAGGGGCACAGCAGGGAAACTATTTTGAGCAGGAATGTAAGGTAAGGATTGTTTTAAACTACTTGATGTGGCCAGTAAGGGGTTAAATTTTTTTTGGGGGTGGACATGCCCTTTAGCTCTCCTCAGTGCGGAATAATTTTATTAACTTTCAAGCAATAGATAGATCATAGGTCATAGCCAGTGGCCACTACATGTACATCAAAGAACAATTTCATAGCGCCCTTCCAGACTTAAAGGGCATGTCCACCCCCAAAACTATAATCCCCCCAACTACTGGCCCCCCATGTAGTGTAGTTTAATCCTTACCTCAACTCCCAGCTCCTAGGCTTTCCTGTAGTCCCCCCCCAAGTGCCAAAAACTGCCCACCGAGGCTAGCAGGGCTCGCCTCCTACCTTGCCTCAGGTAATTTTTGCATGCGTACTGCAGCCCTTCTCCCCCCCCTCCCCCTCCCTCCCCCTCCCTCTCCCCTCCCTCTCCCTCCCTCTCCCGATTCCCTTCCCCTACGTGAAATGTTTAATATGTAAGATTCCCCCTGGCTCTCAGCCCCACCGCTATATTTTTATCTTTATAAAGCTCCCCAAACTTTTACTTACCTCTCCTCTTTCCTCCCTGCACTGAATGACCAGCAGCCGCTTCCGTGATTGGCTGCCGCTCACCAATCACAGACGCGCTGCCGGTCCCGCCCCTCTCTTGTATTTTCTCGCAAGTAGAGGGCCGGGAGCGGGCGGAGGAAAGAGGGGAGGTAAGTAGAGTTTTGGGGGCTTTTTTAAAAAAAAAATATAGCGGTTGGGGCTGTGAGCCCATGGGGAATCTTATATTAAAAAGTGCATTTTAGGTGGACATGCCCTTTAATGTCATACACATGCAAGATGTGCGGCTGCCCACGACGAACCAAGAATCGGCCAAGATCGTCCGTGTGTATGCATTCTGTCAGGGGTCATTCGTTGATCCGCCCGTTGATAACGCATACACACGGACAATTCTTGGCTGAAACAGCTATGGGTAACGGTCGATGTCGGGGTTGTTGTTCGGTGGGCACCTGTACGAGCCTTTACTGCAAATGGTGTTTATAACACATGTGACGTTTCAGTATGACAACGTCCTTCTGCATTGTCTGAAGAAGGTGTGTGTCACACTGAAATGTCAAGTGTTATAATAAACACCATTTGCAGTAACTCTGCAAGTACGCTATGAAATTGTTTATTTAAGGAAATAAGCTATAAAAAAACCCTACCTTTTACCTTGTCCTTAATCTCTGTAGAATTTGAAAATTGCTAATTGTATAATAAAGTCAGTTTTTTACCATGGATGAATAAAAGAGAAGAATAAAACTGGCGAGTTTCGTCTTGGCAGCATTTCCACAGAAACTACAAAATTTCCGAAAATTCATTTTAAACACAATTGGAGCTGATTTTTTAAATTTTTCAATGTAATTTTTGACTTTTTATTATCGAAGTTTTGATCAGAATCTTCAAATTTGGGAATGTAATTCTCGAATTTTGAATATTTTTATTCGACAAGTTCTGACTTTTGGGATCTCCAAAAATGATCTAATGGTTAATACGAAATCAATACTTTATAAATAAATGGTTCATTACACGTCAGCAATAGTTATCAATAAGTAGTAATCAATGAATATGTTAATATCATCAAAATACCTTTATAACAATGTTAAATGATCCAGAATAAAAAGTATGCACCTTTGACAAAGCTACTTGTTCCTATTGAAGTAATGTTACAGACCTTTGATACACACATTACACCCTACAAATTAGAGATGAGTGTCTCCTATATTTTTCAGATGAGGCGAACGTGTCATTACCAGCACCTGTATCCAGGAAAAGGACGCAGTTTGTATCCATAAAGATGAAAAGGAGCGAATTGACACTTACAAATGCAACAGAAAGCTTAGTTACATGGCTGCCAGCATCCCCACCACGGCGCACAACTTGTAGGGAGATTAAGCCCCAACCAATCAGATCTTATTTAACATTTGAAAGCTAACATCTGATTGGTTGGGGCAAAATTAGCACCATTTTAAAAGATAAGAACTTTTTTTGAAAACCCTGTTGGTGCCTGGGTTTGGAGTGCTGCAGCTCCACTACACCCCCAAGGACCCCAGCAAAGTGACCAAGTTTTGAAGTCTCAGTCAGTAATAATCTCTAGTTAGGCCTTGGTCCCAAATATTTCACAGCAGATTATTAATTACTTACAAGATTTGTAATTGATCATAGACTAAAATGGTGACGGTATGAACCCAAGTTACATAACTAGTGCCGTAAACCTTTAAATTAAGGAAGAACAGGTGCAAATATACAATTATTATAACACAAAGACAAAGTCCAAAGACAGACCCCGAATCCTCTTAAACAGCACTCACAGCACCATAATACTATTGATTTAAAGGGGAACTGAGGTCTCCAAAGAAGTTGAGTTTAAATTAAAGGCCAGTTTCCTACCTTTAAAAGAGCCATCAACCACCTCTCTACGTGCTCCACAGCACAAGATATAAAGAAATGACTGACCAGAAAGTCAATGGGCGGGAGGCTGACATGTGACATTCTTAAGGCTTCTCTTGCACATTGCCACCAGCGAGCACAGCCTCAGACTCCCTCAGTGTGTGAGAGAGACAGGAAGTCCCTCCTCCTCTCTGCTGTGTCCTGACAGAGTAAATAAGGGAATCTACAGCCCTTCTTTTCCACTATGTGAAAACAGCCTTTTCAGGCAGAGTTCCCACTCTGCCTGAAAAGGCTGTTTCCACAGAGTTTTCTGTAGGGGGGGTCGGAGTGGCCCATGGCACCCGGGAGTGGATGGGGCTTGTGCACCCATGAGTGGGCGGGGCCTGTGCACCCGTGAGTGGGCTGGGCTTGTGCAACCATGAGTGGACGGGGCTTGTGCACCTGTGAGTGGGCATGGCTTATGCACCTGTGAGTGGGCGGGGCCACGGCACCCGTAGGTGGGTGGGGCCACATGGGGCTGTAAGAGAATGGACCAAGGGAGGCCTGCAACTGGAGGGACCATGGGGTCCATGAGTGGGAGGGACCAGGGGGGCTGCAAAGGGGGAAGGAGACACAGGGCAGATTGACTGACATGGTTTCAGAGCAAGAAGCAGGGGACCTGGTGATGCTGATGGCATATCCCACACAAAAATGTAAATATGTTCAAAACTATGCAAAATAAACAATGAAAATATATTGCAAAAATTCTCAGGAGAGCAATTCCTGTCAATTTACCTAAAGTCATTTTTGGACCACAGTTCCCCTTTAAGTAGAACACACTGATCACAGTGTTTTGAGTTTTATGAAAAATTCACCATTAATTGTAATACACACCCTACTCCTGAATCACCAAGATAATTGATAAATATTACAACAATCCCTCATCACCCATAAACACATAAATACAGATTTAAAACATTAACAGAAAATATAGCAGGTAGAATCCTCTCTACAACCAGAGGTAAAAGCAGTGCAACACTATATTCATAGGAATATAGGAATACTATATACAGTATCAACATCCAGATAAATAAGAGAGGAAGGGAGTAGTCAATAGTAGCCTTAAGGTACAATCGCAGTGGCTGACCCTTGACGCACAATGTTTATACATGCCCATGACAATCATGCCATGTATGGGTGATTTGATGAATGAAACGGCCGTTCCCAAGAAAAAACAGAATTCCTATTTTGCTGATCTCCATTGTCTAGTAGTCTATCTAGTTTTAAACATCTGAACACATTCTAAATGGCTACTTTGAAGGATTCTATTTTGAAACCTGTGTTCAGTATGAATAATAAGAGAGTTTTATTTGATTTTAAAGATGCACCGTCTTAAAGGGCAGAAGTCCGTCGGGACCTGTCAGACTACGTGTTGGGGGAGTGAGTGAGCAGGTAAGTTCCTTACCTTCTCTCCTGGCTCCTGGTTGTTTTATTGAAGAACGGAAGGTAAGAAACAGCTTCTTTACCTCCCGTTCATCAATAAAACTAAATGGCAAAACTTAGTTGATATGAGTGGAGATACCCTTTACAATTGCCCAATGAATTCACTAGAACTACGGTTCACCTTCTGTGAAAGGCAGTTACATAGTTTCACAATTCTCCTTCAAAGATTTTATTTTAAGGCTCATAAATGTATTTTAATAAACTGATTGTTTGCTAAATAAACTAATCTATACTTGTAGCCAATCTCCTCTAATCCTAATAATTTAGTAGTCCTTCTTTAAACCTTCTTCAATTCAGTAATGCCCATTAAGTATATTAGGCTTCAAAAATTTTAAAATATTCTAAATTGGCCATTGATAAGAAAAAGAATAATATGTTTCTCTTCTGATTCTACAGCTAAACTTGCTATCTACTAGAATGCCTAGGTATATTTAGTATAGGCAGCACTAAGAGTATGTCGATCTGATTTCAGCAATTACACATCACATGTAGGTGTAATTTTTCTACATAGTTTGGAACCAAGAGAAAACACCATGTTAACTTTTTCTTCAAGCCTTGAAGGCTTGGGGCACAACATACATTTTTTTTGGCCTGGAAATTTGGATGGTGTATTTGCGAGTTGCCATGAAGATTTTTGTTGTCTTTTGTCCAGAATGGACAATCAGGTATGTTGGAAAATCAGGGCTGATCATATGATCCCCTAAGGATTGCATGATCGGTGGCAGATTATTTTGCCTCTGCCAATATTCATCCAGACTGACTGCTAGCTAGTGGCGAACTGTCGGTGTGTAATAGTTTAATAAGAATAAACATAAGTCGGTAGTATACAAAACACAAGTCTATCACTGTGAAATAAACATGCACATTCACAGCAATATACCTTTGTTTTGTATACTACCTACCTATGTTTTTTCTCTTGTGAGGGAAAAGATGCTGTGGAACACTAGAGGGAAGATATACTCTGGAGCAAGGTGCATTGGTAACCCTCATATTTATGTAGTTAGATTAAATAGGATCAGCTGCAATACACCTCTTATGTCTGTGCACACATGGGTAGAAATATGTCCATTATTCTTGTGGGATTAACCATTCACTAAGCTGATCTGTTGGTTGAGGAAATTTCATCAATGGTATTTCAGTCCAATAGACCTTGTGTTCCATTGAAGATCACCAGATTGACCATCAATTACCAATATGTTAAAAGCTCAGTCTGACTTTATAATTATATATCATATTTCTCCTTTGCGACAGCGCTACAAAGTAAGTACCTGAGCGTCACCGTCAGTCTAAATAAATTTAACCACTGCCACTTTCAGCAATGCCTGTATCCCAATTGGTCCCCCACTGGCTGTGTGTATGCCTCCTCTGGCCTCTGTGCATAACGTGCGTGTTTCATACATCTGCGCTATCCCTTACCTAAAATTACCTTTAGACAGCAGTACAGCCACTACAACAGAGAAGATTAGCAGTCAAAGAGGGTGTAGGCTGGCACAGTTAGTATTTTACATATCAGTCACTGTGGGCAAACATGTATGCATAAACTCTCCTTTAGGGAAAAGATCATTTTCATACCTAATAAAAAAAAGGGTTGCAAGTAGCAAGTAACTGTCTAAGGGATACTCTGAATAACGGACCCCTGTGAAGTGTAACACAAAAGTGCCGTTAGAGACATTGGTAAAAATCAATAATTTTGCCGTATTAGTCCAATATATGTAGTAAAAAGTAGAGTATTGTGATACTCTTAATGGACTAACAGTTTATTTTAGTAGACAAGCTTTCAATGGATCTACCCTCTTCCTCAGGTCAGAGCAGTACTGATTGAAACAAAGGTTAGAGTCATTAGCAGACTGAGATACGATCCGGGTGGTGAGCATACAGGGTGGGGATGAACACCCAAATATATTAGTTACCACACTGTGATTAAGTAAATTGAAGGACAGAGGAGGATATTTTATTGCTTACTTCAAGTCTATAACAAGTCTGATACAGAAGGACATGGACTTAAGATACATATGGTCGTTCTAATCAGTGTATGCCAACAAAGTCACCATTTTACAAATATAAAAGTATTTGTATAAATATATTGTTTTACTGCTAGTAGGTGGGAAGTTGCATTTCTAAAGTTTTTAGTGGATGACCAGCCTTTGATATAATCTATGTGTTTTAAAAAGGTATCTTTACTCTAAAAAATCTAATTTTCAAAAAGTCTAGTTTAGATACAGCAAGATCCCACATGGTCTATACTCCAATACAATATACAGATGGGAAGTTATGTGTAATTTACTTAACCTGATGATGGAAGGAATGTTGGATTGTTTGTGACAGGTCATAAGTTGGTGCTCCCCTTATCATACGGATTGGATAGGGGACGATTCCCTCACACACTTTAGTTTTTTGTCTTGGTCCAATCTAATTGGCGTGTGTCCTTTATGTATTTATGTATGTATGTATGTATAATTTTATTTATAAAGCACTACTTGGGTACGCAGTGCTGTACATTAAAAAAAAAAATACAAACAAGGTGATAAGTGTAAGCAATTATACAGAATAAAATTAAATTAAATACAATTTCATACATCGGTTAAAAAAGCATTATGTATAAATTGATATAAGTGCAATAAGCTTTGACAAATTAGGAATGAGATCCCTGCCCCGAAGAGCTTATAATTTTTCCTTGCCTCTGGTGCACCACCCTGTTTTGTTTTTTAATCATGGGCTGTTCCCATTTAGGAATATTAAAGGGGAACTGTGGACTCCATCGAGTCGATTTAAAATGAAAGGCCAGGTTCCTGCCTTTAAAAATGAGCCATTAACCACCTCTCTATGTGTTGCAAAGCCCAAAATATAAAGAAATAACTGATCAGAAAGTTAGCGGGTGGGATGTTCTGAATATGCAGTCAAAATACTAGTTACTTCTTCTGAACTGAAGGAGGATGTGCAGTCGGCACATGCTCAATGCAGGAGAAGCAGAAGAGATTGAGTTACAGTAACTGAAGGAAGACTTAAATGGGGAAGGGGTGGGGAGAACAGACCAGCCCACAGCAGGGAGTGTAAATGTTTGTCTTTTTTAATATCTCCCATACTCTGTCACATGGTTTCAGAGCAGGAAGCAGGAAGTGCAGGGGATCTGGTGATGCTGCTACCATATCACACATAAAAATGTAAATATCTTCAAAACTATGTGTAAAAAAAAAAATAATGAGAGTAAATGTAAAAAAATACTCAGGAAAGCAATTTCTGTCAATTTACCTTGTCATTTTTGGACCACATTTACCCTTTAAATCTGTGATTTAATAAGTTTGGTCACATCACATGCCCAGTAAACTGGCTTCTATGACAAGCAGGTTATCCCAAACCTGCTCCTGCTCATTCCACTTGAAGCACTTAAGAATTACAGTATTTGGTAATTCCAAGGGCGGAAAAATCTATAAAGGTTTAAAGGGCATGTCCACCCCTGTAGAGAACTTTTGCCACATAGTAAGGTTCCTTCCCCAGCCTCAAAAGCTATAAAAGATTTTTCAGAAAGTCTCTCAAACTCTACTTCCCTCTTTCCTCCACTGTACTGCCTGGCCCTCTGCTTGCATGAAACTGCAAGCAGGGGGCTGGACCAGCAGCGACATCTCTGATTGGCTGAGACGCAGCCAATCACGGACGCGTCTGCCAGCTGCACAGAACGCTGGGGGAGAGAGGTAAGGTAAGTAGAGTTTGGGAGACTTTATGAAAAATCTTTTATAGTGGTCGGGGCTAGGGGAAGGAACCCTACTAAGTTCTTTATGCTAGGGGGAGGGAGAGCAAAACAGCAGGGAGAGGGAGGGAGAGGGAGGGGGGGGGAGGGCTGCAGTGCGCATGCCAAACTTCTCCCGGAGGGGCGACAGGAGGCAGAGTCCTATATGAATTCTGCTAGGCTCCTGGTGGGTGTAAGGTAAGGATTTTATTACACTACACAGTGGGGCCAGTATGGGGTTAAGTTATAGTTTTGGTGTGGACATGCCCTTTAAGGATTTGGCTAAATTTATTTTCCCAACAGATTAATAGATACATTTCAATGAATATTAATAGTTTGCAAAAAAACTATATTAAAAAGTATAACGTTTACTATATTGATGTTAGTTTGCCACAAATGCTTATCTAGATAAGACATATTGGCAAAAACTGACATGAGAACTGCTACATATAACTGATTAAAAAAAAAACCTCCCTAAAGTCCTGAAAACTTACCTTTCCCTGCTGTTTTAAACCATTCTCTGTAAAATCAGAGATTGAGGCCGAATGCAGAGATCTAAAATTACTAGCATCTTAAAAGCAAATGGCTGGCTATTGTAGTTTACTAGAAACATATTGTTGAATGTGTTCTTTCTCTTTATTAGTTGTAAGTAGAGATGGACCAGATTCTTTCAGAAAGAATCTCACTGGTTAGTATATTAATTAGATTATTTTCCAATCAGAATTTGTTACAATCAGATTTTCTCATTGGTATACTAACCAATAACATTCTTTCTGAAAGAATCTAATTGTAACCAATTCTTATTGGAAAAGAATCTGATTGGTTAGTATACCAATCAGATTCATTCTGAAATAATCTGAATGTGTCCAATCAGAATTGGTTACAAACAATCAGATTCTTTCAGAAAGAATCTGATTGTCTGTTCCCCAAACCATTTCTCAGAGCCATTTACAATAAGTTACTGTAGTAATTTTACAAAATTTTTGAAAATTCCTTGAAAATTAGAATTTTTAAAATTTTCAAAAACTTCCGAACATGACTCGAAAATAGAATGCGGAATAGAATCATAAGAAAAGGATTTTTTTAACGTGTTCCCGAGACCATTTGCCAGGTCCCAGAGCCATTTACAGTAAGTTACCATTGCTATTTTACCTTATATTAAGGCAGATCTGTGCAGATTTTTTTCTCCTATTGACTTTAATGGGTTTTCCTGCAGATTTCCAAATTTTTCTGAAAAAATTCAGGCAGAGCGGAGTTTTGCCCTTCTCTAGTTGTAAGCCATTGGTTGCGAAATACCCATCATGGCCGAGACTTAATTCTGGATTCTGGATTAAAGCATTTTACCATCTTACAGTGGGGAAATAAAGGTTTTCTAGGCATCAGAAACTGCGGGGAGGTGAGTGCTATACTTTTCCGAGATTTTAAGACTAATTCCTATTTATTCATTATTTTTGAAAACGGGCCCTCCAAGAGGAGTCATCTGTCACCTGCTCAGTGTCATGTTTAGTGGGGATTTCCATGCCCGGAATCCCCTCTTTCTGCTTGCTCAGTGCAGTCTGCTGTTCAACTTCTCCTGGTGTCCATAGATTGTTACATAGATTGTTACATTGATAATTGAGCTGTGAGTAAAAAGCATTTGTTTGTTTCAAAAAATGATCCAGTCTGCCTATTGATTGACAACAACATAGAGATCTGTATCAACATTAAAGGGTATGTCCACCCTTTATAAAAACTTTTCCCATATCATAGTTCTTTCTCCCCCAGCCCCAACCGCATTAGTATTATTTCAAGAAAGTTCTCTGATAGTTACTTACCTTACCTCTCTCCTCCGCCGCACAATCCCGGCCCTCTGCTTGCATAGAACTGCAAGCAGGGGGCCGGACCGGCAGCTGTGTCTGTGATTGGCTGAGAGAGCCAATCACGGATGCGGCTGCCGGTAGTGCAGAATGGCGAAGGAGAGAGGTAAGGTACAGTAAGTAAAGATCGGGGCACTTCCTTGAAATAATTCTAATGCAGTTGGGGATGGGGGAGCAAGAACTATGATATGGGAAAGGGGTTTAATGCTAGGGGGAGGGAGACCAAAACGGGAGGCAGAGGGAGGGGGGGAGGACTCTTCTGCACATGGCAAAATTCTCCCGGAGGGGAGACAGGAGGCAGAGTCCTATATGGACTCTGCTATCCTCCTGGTGGGCAGTTTTTGGGACTTTGGGGGGGATTACAGGAGAACCATTTGGATCTGGGTGTAAGGTAAGGATTTTACTACACTACAGAGTGGGTCCAGTAGTGGTGGGGATTATAGTTTTGGGGGTGGACATGCCCTTTAACCCTGCAGCTGCCTGATGTTATTACTGAGACTGGGCTTACATTAAAGGGTATCTCCATCCCTAAATTATATTTTTAACTATGGGTAGGCTATACCATCCCACCCCCAACCACCAAATTATATTTGGAAAGAAATCACTGTAAAGTTACTTACAGACCTTCGATTCTCTGTTGCTCTGCTCTCTCTGAGCCTGAAAGAGCAGAGAGGAGCGAGACCTGCAATAACAGAGGCGGCTGCAGGATTTTAAGAGCACCGGAGAATCGAAGGTCTGTAAGTAACTTTACAGTGATTTTCTTCCGATTATAACTCGGTGACTGGATTTAATGGTAGGAGGGATGCAGCAGACAGATGGGATCCGGAGGGAGGGAGGAGTATGTCACAGTCCTTGCTGAGATTAGGGAAGCAGCAGGGACCGGATGACTCACTGACAGCTTCTACTCTTCACTTTCCTTTAATTTGAAAAGGCACTGCAGGAGAACCATACAAAGAGCAGAGATTTTTGAACACTATACAGTGGGGCCAGTATGGGGTTAAATTTTAGTTTTAGGGGTGGACATGCCCTTTAAGTCCTTGACTAACCTCCAACATCCACCATTTAATCGGTACATTTATGGAACAACCTGGTGCAGAGCTGAATCTTATTTCAGCACGGCTCTGTGCAATTGGTTTCTCAATAGTCTACCTATTACATAGTGGATGTTAGAGGGTAGATTGTAGGTACTTACTGTATCACTCCACTGTGATGGAGCTCAGTGAGCAGGAACGGGGGCATTGAGAAATCCTGGTGGTTTAGTATTATGTGTGTAGAAATGTATGTACTGGTATATGCGAAGATGATCAATCATTACACAGGAGCGATCATTACATATATTCTTTAAACAGAACAATCATTATTATTATTCGATGTGCCAATACATGGTCCGATGTTTAAGTCCCTCTCAACTGTAGTAAGGGGGCCTACAGTATGCATGTTTACAATATATGGCAAATTCTGATGGATCAGTGTCACAGCTCTATGATAGACACTAATGATAATGTAGTGCAAATGTAAATATGTATTCTGGACCCCTAAATGTCTGAGCGATTGTTATCCCTATTTAAAAAGTTTGAGAACCCCTGTTTTAAAAGATCAATAAAAGGGTAACTGATGCAAAAAAAAGCATTGCTATATTAATAGCAAAAGTGTGAGAATAAAATGTGTGTAATCACGGTAATATATGCAAATTGCTTATAAGTTTAGCATTTGATAAAGGAATAATTTTGCCTGCGAGAAAATGTGGACTTGTATCCCAAAATATTAGAGGCTACAGCAAACATTCCACATCTCACAGATGCTAATACTTTTTTTTCCAGAGCCTAAGGCCTTTTAAAAATGTCTCTGGACTTCTAAAATTACTAGTATAACATCTGCTTGTAAAGGATGAAAAGTGAATTGTAAAATAATAGAAAAATAGAGGCTGCAAATGCTAATATAGCTAAAGCGGCAGTGATATTTAAAGGATATTTTTTTTTTGACTAAACAATCTTACATTGCTTGAAATATCACCAGAAACTAGTTTCTACATTCTCTTACAAATAACTCAGATACTATTGCCAGACATCTTGGAGGCTGTGCACAATTAAAATCACTAACACATATGGGATTATGCTGTAATAGGAGCAAAACATACTCTGGACCGTTAACCTGCAGCTGTCTGCTAGCATCTTAAAAGCAAATGACTGGTTAATGTAGTTTACTAGAAACTTATTCTTGAATGTGCTATTTGTTATCTAAAAAGCAATTGGCTGGTTACTGTAGTTTACTAGAAACCTATTCTTGGATGTGTTAATTATCTTTATTCTGTACAAGCAATCACCCTAATAAGCTAATCAGCAAAATCTTTCTGTAAATAGAAGGAAAAAGTAAACGATCTCTTTTATGGATAGCATCAAAGTATTCAATGATAACTCTGTTTCTAAACTCAAATCTTAACTGTTTTATATGGACTTTGTTTTCTGTGCTATAAATTATCACCATACATTACTGCATACTGCAAAACCTATAACACCTATTAGGAAATTTATATTGATACAATGAAATGTGAGCATAACGTCAAAAGCGAGGTCATCTTCGGGCTGAGTATAAATCTTTAAATTCATTGTAAACCCTTTAAAAGAAATATCTGTTCTTGTTGGCTCTTACTTACTTTCTGATGTCATATCAATTGTTCACTACCCAATTAAATACAGAAAATTGTTGTAAAGAGCCAGAGTTTTGGATCCAAATTGTCTTTGCTTAAGCTCTTAAATTTAGAGTGTTGAGATATTATTAACTTTAATAGAATCTAAATACATTTCCGTTTGTTTTACTTATCGTGCTGTGTGGGTGTGTGGAAACGCACACGGTTATGAGTTCATTAGTTTCTATGTTATTTATCCTTATGATGGTGCTGGACACTGTAAGTTTTGGAATGTTATAAAGCAGAATATTATTATTGCCAACATTAAGAAAATTGCTACAATTAAAAGATTAAAAACCACTGGGAATGTATTACTAAAGCTTTTGGGTGTATCTACATTTTATCCTGTTAAACATGGTTATAATTTTTATAATACTACAGTAATAAGTTAATACATTTGTATTTGCGATCCTGAGGCATGATTCAGTTCTTAGAAATTATGTTGCCTATCAAAATACATTAATACAATTCAGTACTAGTGAAGGACCCAAAGTCGAACTCGAATTCCGGTCAAACTTTATGAGTTTGTACCAACTCGGACTATCCGAACAACAAACTAGTTTGTTTTTTTCTAATCTATCCCTCTATTTCGGTAATCCTCAAATGTATCATTTGATGTCAGTAACCCTCGAATGTAGCCTTTGATTTCCGTAACCTTTGAATGTATCTTTCCATAACCCTAGAATTGGCACTAACACTTGAATCTAGCATGCAGAAACCCGACAATTGTCCGATCATGGGGAAAGTTAGGGAGAGATACAATATGGCCCATTTTCATCTATAACCCACGTTAACCCGAATAAATTTCGGGTTAACGTGGGTTTTAGACGGATTTTCGAGCACAGCGCCATTTCCGAATGTTTTTGGAAATAGCGCTGTGCTAACGATCCAAAACCCATAGTGTTAAGTTTTGCGCTACTTTGTTGCGTGAAACTTAACGCTATGGCTTGTGGAGCGTTAAAGTGCTGCTCCTTACCTTAGCCCGATCCCGCGATGCAATAACTGATGTAATCTCGTTTACGTCAGTTATTTTATCGCGGGATCAGGCTAAGGTAAGTAACACGGCACTAGATATTGGATCTCCCCGTTAGTGTTTAAACAAGTTTTGGTCATAGTGACATGTTCCCCAGACCATTTACCAGGCACCACATCCATTTACAGTAAGTTACCATTGCTATTTTATCTGTATTTTTTCCAAACTTTGAGCTATTTCTCCCCATTGACTTTAAAGGGACTGTCCACCCCTCTTTTCAAAAAGTGATATATTGTAGATAACCCCCCAAAACCTAAAGTTTGTTTTAGTCAAAAGTTAGAAATTGGCTCTCACATTGAGTTATTATACTCACAAACTCCTCGCTCCACCGCTGCTTCCAGGTTCTTCTACCAGTCTCCACTGTGGCTTCTCTGTTCTTTTTGTGTTCTTGAGCAGCCGTAGTGGAGACTGGTCCGGGAATGGCAGTAAGTGATTGACCGTGATGTCACCGTCACTGCCGATGACATCACTGCTGTGGCGGTGGAGCGAGGAGGAGCATGTAAGTATAATAGCTGTGTGTGGGAGCTGATTTCTAACTTTTGACTAAAACGAACTTTAGGTTTTGGGGGGTTATCTACAATATATCACTTTTTGAAAAGAGGGGTTAGTTTTCAAACTACCGAACTTTTACTGTTCAAAAGTTCGAAAACGAAACGAACTTCAGGAAGTTCAGCCATCTTTATTCAGTACCAAGAAGGGGAGATTAGCTGCAGGTACACAGTGTTCTGTGGACTAGATCAAATCCTTTGCCAATATGTTAACATTACAAACTTCAAAGGTATGTCCTTTATCCTTAAGATGCAGGTACACGGCTGAGTCCTGACCCGAGGAATTGGCTCTTCTGTGCTGGGCCATACGTTGATGCAGTTGCTGTTTGGTCTTCCCAATAACGAAACACAAGAAAAGCGACATCATATATGCAGTGCAGTGCAGTGAAGAATGCTCTGATTTGTATATGGGGAGATCAAACAGCAACTGCATCAATGTCTGGCCCAGCACAGAAGAGCCAATTCCTCGGGTCAGGACTCAGCCGTGTACCTGCATATTAAGGATAAACATACCTTTGAAGATTGTAATGTTCACATATTGGAACGTGACTGGTTCAATAGAGGTGTTAAGGAGGCCATTTATGTGAAAATAAAGAAACCAAGCCTAAATAAGGTGGGGGGTTTGACACTAACTGCCTGCCATGTACAATGCTGTTTTGACACCTTACTCTGGGCGTTCCTATAACACCTCTTATCCACTATCCAATCACGCCCTTAACACCTGGCTGTGATATGCTAATTGGGATTTTCCAGGGTACATAATTGCCGCAGATTCTTGTAAAAGTCATTCTGAATTGAGAAAGCCAGTCGGATTACTAGCGAAATGTTTTCAAGAACTAAACTTCAAGTCCAGTTGATCCAATTGAATACAACAGATATAGTACTTTCTTAAAATATTAGATTACATGAGAATATAAAATGCATCTTTTAGGACAGCAATGAATACATCAAAATAACACATGAAATCTTATTTATTAGATAAACTGAAGCTCCCAGCATGTCTTATTGCACAAAGTAAATTAAGAGATATAAAACTGCACCTTTCATTGCAGAAATTAATATCATAACACCTTTAAAAACATATAAAAAAAATGTCCTTCTGGGGTTCTCATTCATCCTAGTCATGGTATATATGTGGTACTCAGTTAGATCAACTGGACTGGAGTTTAGTTCTTGAAGATATTTTGCTAGTTATCTTTCTGGATTTTTTAATTCAGAATTGGCAATAAATAACCTAAAATATGTCCCAATCAGCATATAACAGCAAGGTTTTAGGAACCTCTGAATGCAAGGTGTTCTTTGCATTGTAGATAAGAGGCATGATTAAACTGCCCAGTGTAAGGTGTCAAAACAACATAAATGGCCTCATTGACAACTTTTTTGAACCAGTTCTATTTTTTGGCCAAGATATTGAAATTACAGTCCTTTTTCCTTGATATGCAAGTACGCAGCTAAGTCCTGACCCAAGGAATTGGATCTTCACTGTAGTTTCTATTTAAACTAAAGACACTAAATACACATTGCACGAAGACTTATTACTCACATGACAATATGTGAACCAACCGACCAATATTCAGTAAATTCAAATTCTCCCCATTATTAGGTCTTCTGTGGACCACATTAAAGTATAGGCTATTTTCGATTAGGTTTAAATATCCCCTTGTGTGTATTTAACGTAACTGATTACATAACATGCAATATCAAAATGTTTTATTTACAGAATGAGTTGCTGTACTATTAACCCAATGCTCTGGTAGAATCTAGTTTCAAAATTAATAAATATAAGTATCAACCATTTGATGTTTGCACAGGCTTAATATTGCCTGAATTAAAAGAAAAAAGTAATTTTCACACATTTAATTAAATGTATCATCATCTTTTGTTTTTAGAGAAACACAATGCAATATCCAGTTTAAAAAGAAAACAAAAGTTTTATTATTAAAATTAGTGATCTACCAATACTTACACACAAACACCAGAAACATAAGCTTAGCAGCTTAGTGTCTGCTTTATGGGGCACAATGCAATGTGATAAGAAGAAGATAAGAGAGGACAAAAGAAGCAGAGGTAAGTTACAATGCTCACATTTTTTTACAACAAAACTTAACTTCTCCTTTAATGGGATATTGTCTGTGTTTTGCTTGCCATTCCATTAAAATGTGTAAACAAAGGTGAATAACATGTCTTTTAGGTTTTTTTAGAAATCTGGAAATACCTACTTTCTTATTAGAGAATAAATATTTCCATCATTACATTTTTTCACAAATTTTATTGACACTGGTGATTTGCCAGATTATGATCTTAAATCTCATTACTGAAACACCTTACAAACACCTTTGCATGTTGAAAAGAAAATGGATAGAATATGGTTTTCCACAATTCACCCTGAATTTTATTTCTCTCTTTTTTAATTTTTTATCAGCTAAGATCCAGGCAGTTTTTTTAAACTTATTTACATAAGAACACTGCACATTAAAAAGGAAATCCACACAATATTAAAGCCACAAACAGTATATTGACAGATTCTCTTAATGTGAATGGATCATCCCAACCCTTAAGGTGCCCATACAGTACATTGAATTGACCTTTCAACCGATCCGTTGACATTCTAGGAATTCTTCAGGAACCGCTTAGCCTGTTTTTTTTTTTTTTGCAATCATATGCTGGTCACAAACAAGAATATGCTAGGTGGTTCCTGAAGCAGGATCGGTTGGTAGGTGAGTTCTAATGTATGTGCACCATTGATTATATTTTCTTTTTAATGTTTTCTAAAATGTTTCCATTATAAGTTTTTCTGCAGTTTTGCCAATTTGACGAGTAGACGCATGTCACCTATAGATGGTAAATAATGCTGAAAACAGACCCCTTATTACAATCTGGGTGTTTTCCTAGCTGATATGGACAGACTACCATGTTTACCATCTATATATTCCAACCTTAGTATTTACCAAGTGAGGTGTTTACTGGCAGTATTTTAAGGAGAACTAAACCCAATTTTTTACAATCCAGAATCTGAACTTATACCCTCTAAAAACACCAATAAACTATAAAATAGCAATACAGTAAAAAGCATTAAAGTAAATGTTACCACTTTAAGAACTGGATGAAATAACTGTGCAGCAGTAACAAGTTCCTGCAGTATCTTTGGACTGAGCATGTGTAAAGAACATAATGGTCAGTGACCACACTGTGCGATGCTGGAACACTGGGAAATAGGACACAAACCTCATGTTAGAAAGTTAAATATCTTAACAACCATATTAAAATGAGAGGTGAGACACTGATTACTGCTTTTATATCAAGTTGCTGCATTGTGAAATATTTATTTTCACTGCTTTTCTTAAATCCAGAGTAGCAAAGGAAACTGTTTTACTTCTAGTTTTTCCTTCCTAATCTATACAAAACCGAAATGAAACAAGCCACTCACAAAATAAAGGCCCCCATTGTGTAAACAATGTTGGAAACAGGCCCTTTTATACAAAGGAGATTCTAAGTTGATTATGTAAGTATATATAAAGCTTAGGGTTGTATAAAAAAAAATTCCCCATTATCTTGGGATTTAATGGCTAAGGTAAATCAGACCACACATTTCCAATTTGCCCCTACTCTGATCAAACAGACCACAGACTAAACAAGAAGCACCGCATATCGACAACCAAGTTTTTGTAATCAGTTTCTACAATCATAAAAACATTTCCACTTACCGTACTTATATTCCACAAACGGTTCTACATACATTGAATAGAATGTATTGACATAACTGCATGCTTTTATTCTCTGATGTACTGTCATGTATGTGCCTTTGTACAGTATTCATAGCAACTCAGATTCCATTGACTGCAAATCCTAATGCTAAGTGCAAATAGGAAATGTCTTCTAAGGCAGCCTGCACCTGTTTACTACTCACAAGCTAGATCTTGTGGGCATTTAAGGTGAAATACTCCTATGAGAGCTGTATTTAGAGAGCAGGACAACTGCATAACAAAATTCTATATTCTGTTGTTAACCAAGTACATCTTAAATCCGATTTATTGTAATGCTTAGAATATTTATTATTTGGGCAAACCTTGACTATATTATGATATAGGTCTGCAACTTTCTTCCCAATTTACTTAACTTGCTATAAGGCAAATATGCAGTAGACTGAGTGGAACATCTGGACTGCACCATTTTAAAAAAGGATAATTCAACTGGCACAGCAGTCCTGTCCTGCTTCATACCATATCAGCTAATGCACTGTTTGCTACAATATCAATCAAGGCAGGTGCACCCTATAATGAGCATTATTTAAGAGAAAACTGCAAAACAGCTTAAAATAGAAATAGATGTTCCACCCCTTTAGTCATAAATCTTCTACATTCAAATAACAGTACAATTTTCACTAAGTTTTTAAAATAATATTTTTGCAAATAAAAAGCAGGTGGACAACAACTCTGAAGGTGATATATGATGGAAATGTTACAATGACAAGACTGTGTCCCATGTTGCTATTGAATCTGTCACATGCTTGTTTTCCTTCATTACCAGTCCCGGGATTTTTAAATATTCTACAACTTGGCAGGTGCTTGCCTCTTATGTTTGCCTAAAAAGATACAAATCCACCAAAGGTTACACTTTGTACATTCAAACAAGAGCAGAAAGATGAGGTCCATGTGGGAGTTGTATTTTAAAGCCCTGTTCAAAATAAAACTGTTAAAGTGCTGGGGATTCTCGAAGGTGCATAAATAAAGTAAATAAAGTATTAAAGACTTAAGGGGGGAAGAGGAATGTCTGTGTTGTCTTTGTAAGCTGGGAAAGATAAGTTTGAACTGAAGCAACCTTGTTAACAGGCCTATTTTTCAAGCTCCACCAGCTCTGATTCTCTCGCATGAGAAAATCTGGGCCATGTGTTTTCCAAATGGATAAAACTGTTTATTACAAAAATTGTTCCTGGGGACTATAAAAATGACATAATGGGAAAGAAAGTTTGCAACCTATTTTCAGGTCTTTGATGAAAGAACATGTGATTTGTCACCTTGCATTACTTTATTGGGAGTAAACTTTAAGAGAAACACTTGTAATTAAAGCACATTAAGAATTTTTGACATCATTACAAATATTTTAGATAAAACTGTATTAGCCTTTACTGAGAATGCCTTATTAGTTTTACATTTTTACATCTACCATTAAAGGCTACTCCCCGACCTTAACCTCTCTGACATGTGTCTTACTGTACCAGTGGATATCATATTAATTTGACCTTGGCAGATAATGCAGACATCAAAGTTATTATACACATTCATCTAAAATGCAATTCATTGGTGCTAATAACAGAGCCACTGTAACTCAATCAAGATGAAGGGGAAAAATGCATTTATTGCTGATATAATCCTGTACCTGTATTGTAATTTCTGTCATTCTGTAAATCACAGACCTTCACCATCAGTCATAAGGGGTTCCTGCTTCCAATATTATGGCATGACCTTCGATGCAGCATATCGCTATTCCTACCTTCCAACAATCCCTTTTTCTTTCTCTTACCTTATTAAATAACTCACACGCACACAAATTTCGATTGGAATAATGTAAATAGGCCACAGCTTTATTAGTGACATATACATTTTAACGTAAATTATTTCAGTTAACTTAACATGGTAAATACGATCCTGTAACAACGAAAACTATTCCGGTATTTGAAAACTGCACAATTCAATGTGAATAACCTTGTAAACCGAATATGTCCTCTGGCAATGGCACTCGACTTGACCGACCTAGTTCTTACATAACAAAACCCAGTCGCCAGCTGGCTAGGGATACAGCTCGGCGAGGTTTGTAGGGGTATTAACACCACTGCCTCCCAGGGACCCTTTTCCCTTAGAGAGGGACCAAACATTGACAAATTTCCATCCTTTTCCCTTTTACTTATAGATTCGCCACTACCAGAGACATGCCACACATGCAAGGTTTTTTCCTAAACTTCATGCCCTCACACCCCCATAGCCACCTCCATACCTTCTAGTATGCCTAAATTAAAAACATCCAGCCCCACTTCGGTCAGATGCCCCCATCGCACTAAAGAAACTCTATCATGCTCCAATAATCTATGTCTAACTATGAACCCTCCTTTTCTCTCACAACTTCCCAATGGCTCTATCACCTATCCTTGTCTTCTCGATGGCCTCAACGGACCGGGCACCCCGCCAATGAAAACGGGGAAACTATTTCTGACCACACCAACAGCACTGCGGAAATGAACCTGCAAGAACCCAATTTCCCCTTTTTATTTTCCAAAGAGGGCCCGAATGGGCACCGAACTAAAGTCATTCCCGCCCAGTGTACTTATAATGTGAGGTAACTCTCCTTTTCGAATGCAACTTAAAGCTGAGGCCTAACTGCTCCCAAACCATTCCGCTCCTCCCGCACCACTGCACCTGTACCTCTTCTTCTGGAAATCCAAACGTTTTCCCCTGGTCGGACTCTCGCCCTGCGTTCCGCCCGCCGTATGTACGAGTGACCAATCACCACACCCGACATGTTTGAGAACCTAGACAAAGGTGATACAGACATTAGAAAGAATTTTTTTTTTTTTTTTTTTTTTTAAAACTCTACAGTTGGGGCCTAACTAGGACTTGTATCTGTCTGACCCCACCTCCCGATTGCCATTACACTTTTTCACTAAATCCTCGCTCCACTGCCTCCGTTGCTGCCCCGATCCTAAATGAATGAGAGGAATATTCATTTGCTGCACAACCTTTTTCTTTCAGCATTTCCTAAGTACTGCTGAAAATTGAAAACGTGTTAAGGGCTCCCCGTTTTCATGCACTAATAGGGGGCCTTCTAAGGATCCCCTGAATTGAATAAACCTTTGAAATGCTTCACAAGGAGATGTTGCATCTGGAACTCGTAGTAATTGTATCCAAACTCCCTTCCCCTCCTGATCAGTTTTTTGACCGAGGGAGCCATAGCGCAAACCTTGCTGTTCGCTATCACATGTTGAAATTGTATGCCCCCGATGTCGTTGGACTGGCTAACCAGTTCCCCCAACCTAAACGCCCCATAGAAAGCCAACGTGAAAGCCAACTGATATAGGCTAGCCTCGTAGCAAGATCTACAACTTATCATAGCCTGTGATAGTAACCTTCTAACAACGGAAGTAATGGACGCCTACTATCTTCTATTTTCTTGCCCTTCTCATCCCTTTTAGTGTCTGTTTAACCAAAAAACTTTTTGTCACATCTTGAACACCCTGTAACTGGAACAAAAAGGCCAAATCCGCTATGATCCTGTTACCCCCTGCCACTGATCTCTTAAACCCTTCCCGCTAGTAAGTACAAAAGAAGTTCAGTTTTCAGCTCTATCTGTTACCACACACAATCTACTCTCCTGCAATTGAAACCACCTCCTCCACACAGAAATAGGCCTCCCATGTGTCGTTCGATAGGAGCTCTTCACCCAAACACGCCAATTGTCGAGAAAAATCTGCCATATGGTCCGGCAAAACCCTGGACTCCCGGTCTGCTCCCGGTGCCAATTCCCTGAAGCGATCCACTGCAAACGAGAAGGGCATCCGCCACTGTTTAGACTACCAGGAACATGCTCCGCCCTAATTAGCATATTCCGCCTTAGGCATTGCAAAACTAAGTAACGTAATGAGTTAACCACTGGAAGTGAAGTGGCTGAAAAATGAGAAATGGCACTCACCACCGCCATGTTATCAGAGTAAAAAACCATCTTTTTGTTGGCTAGCGGGCACCCCATAGCTCCACCGCAAGCACAATAGGGAAAAGTTCGAGGGAAGGTTATATTCTTAGTTAAGCCTGTCTGAACCCAAGCATCTGGCCATCTTCCGAACACCATTGCCCACCAAAATATGCACCAAACCCACCGAGCCTGCCGCATCTGTAAACAATCAACTCATGGGCGGGCTGTGATTCAGACAGCAGAATGATCTACCATTAAAATCTTGCAAAAACAACTCCCAAACCCGCAGATCGGCCTGTGTTGGCTATTGATCCTGATAAGTGATGCGGCCGGCGGGAACTGGCAGTTGCCATGGCAAGCTTTCTAGAGAATTTCTTCCCATGGGAATTATGCGGCAGGCGAAATTTAGCTTGCCTAGTAACGACTGCAATGAACGTAGCTGTACTTTCTTTGTACTTAGGAATTGCCTAACCAACTGCAACAAGTCCTCAAGCTTATCCAGGGGGAGCATGCATACCATGTGGACCGAGTCTATTCAATTCCCAAAAACTTGATCCGAGTGTGAGGTCCTTCCGTCTTGTCCTCTGCTAAGGGGACACCAAAACGACGGAAACCGTCCGTAATGTTTCCAACATGGTCCAACACGCTCTTGACCCTGCTGGCGCTGCCCAGAAAAGATCGTCCAAATATGCAGAAAAGACCTGGATCCGCTACTTCACGTACCACCCATTCAAGGAATCGCAAACGCTTCAAAAAGTGCACATGAGATAGAGCATCCCATTGGTAGGCAGCGGTCAACGAAAACCTCCCCACCAATGGCGCAGCCCAGGAGACGCTGCTGTGCGATGGACTGGCAACAGCCGAATGCCGCCTCAATATCGGCCTGGCCATCAAGGCCCCCCACCGTGCCTTTGTACCAACCGCACCGCATCGTCAAATGAAGCGTAAGAAACTCTGGTCAACTCTTCACCAATGGAATCATTTACTGACGCCCCCATTGGGTAAGAGGTGGTGTATTAACCTAAATGCTCTTCCACTTTTTTGGTACCAACCTAGTGGCGAAATTACCAGATCGGGAATGGCTTCGGCTTTGAAAGGCCCTAACATGCGTCCTAATTTACTTCTTTTAGTAATTTTTCTTTAACTAATTCTAACCTACCTACTACGGAACAAGATTCTTAACTTGTCTCCCACTACCTGCACTGACTCTGACAAGGAATTGTAAAACCTAAACTAAACCCTCTTGCGTAACTGGCCTGTTCCGCAATGGATATCTACTTAACCAGGTAACACGGCTATAACTACTACTTCTCCAATGACAGGTATCCTCACCGGTGTCCCCCTTTTGTTAGTGTTATTACCCGCCCCTCCGCGCTGTTTCGGAAGCACCGGAAGGCTGGGTGTCCTGGAGCCACAGAATGAACAGTCATGTTAAATCTGCAGGATGGCCCCACCTGCACTGGCTGTCGTTAAACAGCCAGCAAAATCCCTTTCTGTTTGGGCCCGGTGCTGCCCCCATCCACCACCGGGCGCCTGCTGA
Source organism: Hymenochirus boettgeri (assembly GCA_019447015.1). Classification (NCBI taxonomy): domain Eukaryota; kingdom Metazoa; phylum Chordata; class Amphibia; order Anura; family Pipidae; genus Hymenochirus; species Hymenochirus boettgeri. The sequence continues at coordinate 103,587,246 of CM033474.1, read as the reverse complement.
AAGGGCTGTTGTGTGTTTGATGTCCCCCCATTTCCTCTGGGGACCGCCATCAGCCGCATCCAGAGACCATGTCCCTGTGGTCCCATTGCAGGGATGGACGAACTGCCATCCTCTGTCGAAACTGCTCATCATATTTTATCCACGCTACGCCCCCATAAATACGGTAAGCCTCCCAAATGACGTCTAAATAACAGAATAAGCCGAGCAAGTTGAGGGCTCTTTCCCCAATTACGCTGCCTATAATGGTGAATGCCTGCACCAGTTTCCAAAAGTGCGGGGGATAATTTAAATCTCCTTCTCTCCTCCTCTCCTCTTTATGTGCTCCCTATTTTTTTCTTGGCGATCTACTGGGAACCTGTCCAAAGGGAGTAACGTAAAAATATCAACAACCTCCCTCCGCCAGATTTTTTTCTTTAACTTCCATTTTTAGGTGAGCCCCCAGCGGGCCTTCGTAACACAGGTAAGTGTTCTCATGCCAAATCAGACAGTTTTGCCATTTCCTCACCTGTTCCCGTTACGGGCACTACTCTCTGTTGTCCGGCGAGTATGCCGCTATGTGTTACCTCCACTATTATTTTTCTCTCCCTGTCATTGTGTAGTCTGGATAGTTGTGTCCTGTACCATCCTCCTACACTCTGTCGTCACCACCCTTGTTGACACCTGTCCGGAGTCTGCACTTTGCAGCCCCCATACCCCTGTTGGGGCCATTAACTCTGCACTGGGCCCTGCCTCCCATTTTTGAATAACCCCCTCAGCTCCGTCATGAATGAGCTTAAACCCGTGACTTCCCTTGGAGCCGTTGGTATGGCCGCCACTTGTGTCGAATTATCTTCCCCTAACCCCTCACCTGTTGTAACTGGTGCAGAGGAGGAATCTGCCCGTCCGCTTTCGCTGGGCTTTTGGGATGAGAAACCAGTATCTGGGAATCCACTACCGCCCCTGGCAACCCCGGATGCGGTCTGGAAGATAAGTGTCCTGCTAGTCCCCTCGTCTGATAATGTCTCTGCGGCAGCAATCTGCGGTAGCCCTGCCGTCAACGCCCCCACCACTGGTGTTGGACCACTAGTTGGGTCCATGTGCCTTATTGGACTGTATAAATCTCCAGACTGGGCCCCTTCCTGCTGTCCCCCAGGCCGGGGTTCTAGGGTATTAGGGGTGGCAGTGCCAGTGTTACGTGAGTGTCACCTTTCCTTCCGCGACGCGCGTTGGCCCTTGGGCGCTCTGGTGGCCTTTTTTAGTCAGCCCCCCACTGTTGGCTCTCCTATGCCCAGCTCTTCTAACCTGGGCCGGCCGTCCGCTGTCTGCGACCCGACCCGACTGCCCCGCCCCCGCTTTGTTCTAACTATTGCGAAAGCCGTCTGCCTGGCGGCTGCTGTGTCACTATGGCCGTATGGTGAAAACAGCACCGGGGAATCAGACTCCCCCCCCGGCCTGTGGAGCTGGACGTCCCTGTGATCCTCGAGCTCCTCTCCCATTATCTCTTGGTCAGTTTCCCTGGGACTTTGGCGTATGGGATTGGCGTGCTGCAGGTAGGCTGCGTGGGGAACGATTGGGGTGCGGGCGGTTGGGGATGGGGAAACCAACCTCCTTCTCCTGCTGGTGTGCGCTCCTCCACTGGGCTTAAACGGTCCGGGGGCCTAGATCTCCGCGCGCGAACCGGTCGGTCCAGACGTGCCGGTGTTGCTGCCAAGCTGGCTCTGCACCCAGTCCTCTCCTGCTTCTTGCGCCCTGAGCCGAATCCGGTCCAGGAGTTCGTCGATGGATGATGCCATTGTACGTCTTACCTAACTTTCCCTGTCCTTCTCCCTCACTTCCTTTCACTGCTTTCCCGCTCTACCCTCTCACTATACTATTCTTCCTCTATTACTCCCCGCCTACCTCAACTACCTATCCGCTTCCTCTGCCCTTTGGTCTGTGCCCCTCCGTGACATTTTGGTCCCTTGGGCTCTGTTTGAATAAAATAGGCACTCTCAGTTCACATCTGTGAATGCAAGTATAAATTACTCCTTGCTATGAACTACAAAGTCTGCAACCTTTAAGGGATAATTTTTCTCCGAAGGCTGGGTAAATTATCCTTAAATAAATGAAGCCCTTTAAAAACTTTGATTTATATAGTGTGTTGTGTGTGTGTGTGTGTAAAAAGATATTGTTATATAATAAGTATTTATAGAAAGTATTTTTCCATGTATGTAGGAACTGCCTACCTTTACAAATTTAGTCTGTTTCTCAAAGGCATCAGCTTATATTAAATAAACTATATTAAATTATCTTAAATAGGCCTGCAAGTATCCGGTGAGGCCTTTTAACAATAGTATAGTATAGAAATAGTATACATGCCCTTACCATTCAAAAATTTACTAAAACATGAAACTCCTGACTAGAGATGTCCGGACTTCGAAAATCCGGTCCGCGCGAGGATCCGCGGATTTTTGGAAAAATCCGTAAATTCGAAAATCCGCGAGCGGACCCGTTAAAACGTATTAAAATGAAAGTTCTGCAAAATCCGCATTAAAAGTGGTCTAAATAGCCTTGGTAACGTACACTTAATCACTCAGGGACCTGGATAATGACCTTAGAAACACGTATCAATGCCTACAATACCTAAAAATTGAATGTTTTATGCCAGCATTACCTCCTGCTGTTTATCAGTGATCCCCCATGATGCAATAATATCGCTTTAAGTGGAAGTTCAGTGAAGATACATAAACTTTTAAGAAAAAAGAGCAGTATTTTTCCATCCGAATGACCTTAACCTGCCAAATCAGCATTGTGTCTGTGTATAAAGAAATACAGACTTCATGTTTGCAGGACCCCTAATAGAGATCGTTATGGTCTTGCCCTTGACCCAGCCCCTGTGTTGATTCAGTTGCTCAGTAGAGATCTGAGCATGTGTGGCCCATCCAACAGCCAATCAGTAGAAATCACTGTTACCATAACTAGGTATGCATAATATAATCTAAGAATTTTATAAATAATGAAATCTTATACTGAGCTTTCCTTTTTATGACATACCGCAACATTATAGCATTGCAGTACCATGTATGTGTAAGTAGCTGTCAGGTGCAAAATTGCATCACCCGCATTGTGCTTTAGGAAATGTGCTCGAACATCTTCAACACAATTCTTTCAATAACTTCCTCCACAGAATTCGAGAGCATGCGACGGGAGATGCGTCGCATAGGAGGAAGAGTGGAGAGGAGGGAATCCCGTTCCCGTAAACCCCTAAAATATTTTTTTTTTTTGCATTTTTTTATTTTATTTTTTTGTTAAAAAATAATAATAGTTAAATAATTATTATTATTATAGTATAATAATAGTTAAAAAAATTATAATCTACCCCTCATAAAAATTTTTGTAAACAAAAGAATGTTTCTGGGCTTTATTTTTCGATATAACAGATTATTCATATAGATTCATAATCAATTTTTATTTGAAAAATTACAATACACATATCTATTTAGCTAGCTCTTTGTCTAGTAATTATAATTGTATATACATTACCATTAATGCCATTAAACACACCACATTGGCCACATTCCCCTATATAGTAGTTTGCACACAACAAGTGAAAGAAGGTGATGGGGGTACTGGGTTACATAATGTCCACTGCAGTTTGCCACCATTGTTGAAGAGCCAGGCAGGCTTGGCCCCACTGGACATACCCACTGTCAGGTCTCCACTAAACACACTCCAACACACTGACAAAATGGCACCTGTGAAGCAGCCTTTTATACCCAGGGGGCTGGCAATAATCATGTTAGCTGCCATTGGATAATTTGAGACATGTGGCTTGCTCCGTCTTGAAAATAATCCCCAAAATGCGGAAATTCTGTGAATTTACAAGAATTCCTCGTTTTTTTGAAAATTTTCAAAATTACGAGAATTCTCGTAATTACAAGGACCTCCGTTTTCGAAAATACGGAGATCCTCATAATTTCGAAAATTTTCAGAAAAAAAAAATCCGCGTTTCGGAAGTTCGGAAGGCGGAAAATCCGGAATAATCCGAACCCGGCCATCCCTACTCCTGGCACATTTTTTTTTAATGCTATCAGGTGATTAGCCTAAATCCCCTAAATGAATGCAAACGAAAACATCAAAGAGTAGCTCCACTTGGGGGGAATTTTGCCATTTAGTTTTATTGAAAAACGGGAGGTACTTTAATAAAACCTGCAGGAGCCAGGAGATAAGGTAGTTACCCGATCACTGACAGGTCCTGTCAGACTACGCGGCGAAGGAGCGAGCGATCGGGTAAGTACCTTACCTTCTCTCCCGTCAGGTTTTATTGAAGAACGGGAGGTAAGATACAGCTCCTTTACCTCCAGTTCTTCAACAAAATTAAATGGCATTTCCCCCCCCCCCAGTGGAGATACCCTTTAAAATTATACTGCAAACACCTATCTAAATAAGTTCTTCATTTTTGTAGTGATTAACTTCTAAACAGCTCTCTTAATCTGGATGAATCATCAATTTTTTCTCCCAAATATACTAAACGGAACAGTGAACAGTTGGAGCTTTCCTGTGTGCAATCCGTATCTGCCCCTTTCCTGTCTTCCTAATTTACTTGTGCATGATTATGCCTGTCTAACTAAGGTTACCCCGACTGTAATCAGTAGTGTTCTAGGTCCATTTAACAGATTATTACCAATTCGCTACACACCTTGGACATTGGTTTATCTGGGTATGCCCAGACATTTCAAATTTTAGACTTTTGTGTGGTAACTTGACTATATAATATAGGTGTTTTTTACTATGTTTGTTAATTTTTTTTTTAGATGTGAATAAGTGGTATTACACTCAATTGTAGATCTGTCCCATACCCTTTGAGACCATTATGGGAGTATAGTTAGTTAACTTGAGTTTATTCTACAACTTTTTTGCTGCCTATATTATCTGCAATTATACCCACTTCATGCACATAATATATGTGATTAACGGTTTATGGGGTGCTCTATGCTCCTAATATGTGTTAAGCATCCTGAATCCTGTTTCACAACCCACTTAACTGAAAATAAAAGCCTGTATTGTCTGAAGAAGGTGTCGCATGGACACCGAAACATCACGTCTTCCAATAAACACTAGTTTTCTCAAGACTGGAGTGTGCTATGAATCCTTTTCTATTAAAAATAAAAGCTGCACCATGGGAAAAATGTTGTTAATTAAGAAAATATCCGTATTTTTGTGGATAAACCAGAGTTCATATACACTTTAACCCTTTCACTGCCAGGAGATTTTCATTTTTTTTTGCGTTAACTGCCAGAAGAATTTTCAGGTTGCCCTCAATCGCTTTAGACTATTTTACAGTGGAACCTTGCAGTAATCAGGAATATATACATTGTGTTTTTTCAGCACAAAGTCTACTTTAACATGGTGAACAGAATTTTGTAACTTTTCTGGAAATTTTACTGGAATTATGGGTAAAATATGTAAAAAAAATGAAAAATTTGCAAATTTTCATGGATTTTTCCCATTTTTACTGATAGTTATCTTAAGGTTACGCACAAAATTCTTACTGTTTCTAAAATCTCAGATACATCCCGAGTACAACGATACCAGATATATGTAGGTACCCCACTTTTCCTGTACAGGAGACCCCTCAAACTAAAACTGCACCTTCAAGAATATTACACCAAATTAAAATTAACCACTACTGACAGTTAACATAGATATCTTCCAAATTAACTAAAATATCCCCACAAGTGATGATATTTTTAGAAACTACCACCGCAGGATTTTATGAGTGAGGTTTTGATCAAAATGCAGATACCCGGACGCAGCTCTTCGTGTCGATTGTAAGTTATTTCATATTTTCCTTTTTTTTTTTCCTCAACTGTAAAATCAGAGACAAAATCTAAATGCGAATTTCGCTAAAAAACTGTGGAGGAAAGTTCAAAAGCATCTCAAATATGAAACGCCAACCCCCTCCGAATAAAACGGTATGCCAATTCATGGGTGTGTACACAGAGACATGGCTACCAACTAACCCAGAGCGTGACCAGTGCCAAATGTCAGTAGCAGCAAAAAAAAATAGCCAGTTTTGTATTTGGAACAGTCTGCAGTTTTCCACAAACACCCCCCAACTCAGAAATACCCCCACCAAATACATATTCCTGAAATCTACACACCTTCAGCTTATGTTAACGCTGTAGTTCGTTCATTCATACCATCAATGGTGTGGGGCGCAGTTCTTCGTAGAAGTTGCACTTTTACCAGATTTTCAAAAAAAAATGAACATCAAACAACATTCAAAAGGAAGAGAATATCATGCCAAAACCCTATGGAATGTAAAAAAAAGTTACCAAATATCAATCTCCCAAATGTCCTGAATCAAACGGTATGCCATATGTGTGGTTACACACCCGGACGTGGAAGCGAAAAGCCACAAAGGAGACAATGCACGATGGCTCAGAACGGCAAAAATATTTAGCCAACTCCGAATTTGGACAGTCTGCAGTTTTTTCACAAAAACACCCCCCGTAATTAGAAATAACCCCCACAAACTATATATTCCTGAAACCTACACCACCTTCAGCTATGTAACACTGTAGTTTGTTCATTCATACTATCAATGGCGTGGGCGCATTCTTCGTAGTAGAAGTTGCATTTGTCTGAAAAATGAACAAAAAACAACTTCCAAAAGGTAGAATTCATGCCAAAACTCATGGAATCTAAAAAAAAGTACTAAATATCACTCCCAAATGTCCTGAATCAAACGGATGCCATATGTGTGGTTACACACGTGGGCGTGGAAGCGAAAAGCCACAAAGTGAGACAAGCATGAGGCTCAGAAAAGCGAAAATATTTAGCCAATTCCGAATTTGGACAGTCTGCAGTTTTTCCAAAACACCCCCGTAACTTAGAATAACCCCACAACTCTATATACGCAATATTACACACCTTCAACTATAACACTGTAGTTTGTCATTCATACCATCAATGGCGTGGGCGCAATTCTCGTTAGACGTTCGCATTTGTCTGAAAAATGACAAAAAACAACTTCAAAGGTTGAGATCATGCCAAAAACACCCATGGAATGTAAAAAAAAGTTACTAAATATCAATCCCCAAATGTCCTGAATCAACGGTATGCCATTGGTGGTTACACCGGCGGACGTGGAAGCGAAAAGCCACAAAGTGAAGACAATGCACAGAAGGCTCAGAAACAGCGAAAATATTTAGCCATTCCGAATTCAGACAGTTGCAGTTTTTTCCACAAACACCCCCCCCGTGAACTTAGAAATAACCCCCCAAACTATATTCCTGACAATCTACACACACCTCAGCTATGTAACACTGTAGTTTGTTCATTCATAAACATCAATGGCGTGGGCGCAATTCTTCGTAATAAGTGTCGCATTTGTCTGAAAAATGAACAAAAAACAACTTCAAAAGGTTAGGACTATGCCAAAACCTCATGGATCTAAAAAAAGTTACTAAATATCCCATCCCAAATGTCCTGAATCAACGGTATGCCATATGTGTGGTTACACACAGCGGCCGTGGAAGCAAAAAGCCACAAAGTGAGACAATACACGATGGCTCAGAAACAGCGAAAATATTTAGCCAATTCCGAATCGGGACCAGTCTGCAGTTTTTTTCACAAAACACCCCCGTAATTAGAAAAACCCCCACACTTAATATCCTGAAATTACACACCTGCAGCTATGTAACATGTAGCTTGCATCATACATCAATGGTTGGTGGCGCAGTTCTTCGTAGAATTTCGCATTTATCTGAAAAAATGAACAAAAAAACAACTTCAAAAGTTAGAAATCATGCCAAAACCTCATGGAATGTAAAAAAAAGTTACTAAATATCAATCTCCCAAATGTCCTGAATCAAACGGTATGCCATATGTGTGGATGTGTACAGAGACGTGGGCCACCAACTAGCTCAAATCGGACGCATGAGCACAAGTGTAATTACAAGAAAAAATCAAAGTGCTCTGTAATTTCAAACAGCCCCAAAACTTGGAAATGCCCCCCACAAATAAAACCCCCCCACTAAATATCAATCTCCCACAGTTCTGAATCAAACGTTATGCCATATGCGTGGATGCACACAGAGACGTGGCCACCAACTAGCTCAAATGGGAGCATGCACAAATGCAATTACAAGAAAGAATGAAAGTGCTCTGTAATTGAACAGCCTACACTTTTTCTAAGGAAACAATCCCGAAACATGGAAATTCTCCCCACAAAACTATATATTTTTGGAATCTACACACCTTCAGCTACGTTACGATGCCATGCTTTCATACATACATGAAGAATTCCAGACCCACTGATCAAAGTCCGTTGTTTTACGAGGTTTGTGAAAAAATAAAATAAAGATGATTAAGGTGTGAAATCCTACCTAAACCCTTTGGACAAGCAAAAAAACCCATAAATGTCAATCTCCCACATATCCTGCATCAAACGGTATACCATATGTGTGGGTGCACACAGAGACGTGGCCACCAACTAGCTCAAATTGGACGCATGCACAAGTCCAATTATAAGAAAAAATCAAGTGTTCTGTAATTTGAACAGCCTAATCAACTTGGAAATACCCCCCCCACAAACTATATATTTTTGGAAGCTACACACCTTTCGTGTATATACATGAGAATTCCAGGCGCTGTTATCCATAGAACTCCGTGCTTTAGGAGATTTTTGTGAAAAAATAAAAAAAAATAAGAGGACTCCAATGGTTGAAATCCTACCTAAACCCACTCGGCAAGTAAAAAACCCACTAAACGGCAATCTCCCACAGTCCTGAATCAAACGGTATGCCATAGGGTGGGTGCAACAGACGGGGGCCACCAAATAGCTCAAATGGGTGCCATGCGCAATTGCAATTATAAGAAAAAATAAAAAAACAAAAAACGCACAACCCCCCCCCCACCCCTATCCCCACTCCCCTTTAGTGGAAACCAGTTAGTACGGAGAGTCACACAGTTTTGCACACTTTACTGATCCTAAAAAATCAATACGGTCTTTTTTTGGTACCTCTGCAAAATTTCCTACTAAAAAGGCTTAGTTTCCTTGAAATCCAACATAATGATCCGCGTTTACTTTACGAATCACCGGGGACATTGGGAAGCTGGAGAAGACAAAGTTTTTGCTAATTTATAGTTTTAGGGTAAAAAAAAAAAAAGGTGTGTGATCACTTTAAGATTTTTTTTGTTGTGCATTTCCCTTTTGTGTGGGGATCTTCCCAAAGATGGATCATCAAATCATCTTGAGGGAATGATACCGAACTGGAATACGGGCATTAATGCCCGTTTTCCAATTCGAAATCGATCGGAAAAATCCTTCCCGGAAATCATTTTCCAGGAGTGTATTCATTATTGGCAAAGATCAATATATTGGTGATCAGAAGTGATCACACAAATTTTGATCTCTGTCCCCATTTTTTTTCTAAGTCTTCGCTAATAGCAAAGACTTGAAAAAATCCTTTTGTGAATGGAACTTTGAAGATCTCTCCTCCCCCCTTTCGTGGGACCGGCTGATGCATCTCAAGGTACTGATATCTCCGATCCCACCCTCGGATTTGGACGAAAACCGAGGGGGGATCGACGGGGGCTAGGGGGGCAGTTGATGCTGCCCCCGATCGCTCCTAGCAGGGGGGAAAAAATTTTTTGCAGGGGGGAAGCCACAGTCGTATATTACGTCTGTGGCAGTTTGAGAATCACGCACAGATCGTGAATATACGATCTGTGGCAGGGAAAGGGTTAAAGCCTAAGTGCACTGTAAAATCAAGTTATGTTCATTTGGAAGCTGCAGCTTTAAAAATACACTGCCATATTTTTTTTTACCTATGCCCCTCCAGAGCCTAGCTTTGTGCCTTGGAAGTTGCTGAAATCGTTAATGGTTTGCTGAATGTAAGCTCCGCCCCTCTGAGATTTCCTCTGCTTCTCCTGCTTGAGCCTCAAACAGTAATGCTTGTGAGTTCGTGCACACGCACGTGCATGGAACTCAACGCATAACTGTTTGAGGCCAAGCAGGAGAAAGAGAAAGCAGAGAAATCTCAGAGGGGCAGAGCTTAACATTCAGGAAACCATTACAAGATGTCACGAACTTCCAAGGACAATGGTAGGCTCTGGAGGGGCATAGGTAAAAAAAAATATGGCAACGGTATTTTTAAAGCTGCAGCTTCCAAATGAACATAACTTGATTTTACAGTGCATTACTACCTTGAATGCGATTAAATGCCTACTTTCTTGCAATAAAGTGCTTTAGGTGTGGAAGGATGTATATTTACAGTACATTTGCATTTTCAAAAGCTTTGTTAAACAACAAGCCAATTAAACAAGCGTGGTTCTTTAGGTACAATCTTAACAATGGCTTTAAATCTCTCTGGAATAAATAATGGATGTTGTCCACATTCATGTCGAAACCTACACATACTTACAATTCCCTTTATTATAAGCCCAGCACATATTAGTCTTTACAACTGTATCTGTATCTAGAAGGGACAGAATTAGTTGTAGGTCTGTAAGAAATCAGGGTGAGTCACAAATCTGTTATTTTCTCCCAACAACATTTTTTTTTTATATCACAGGATTACACTGTGCCAAGGGGTTGCTTTGTCTAGGCAAATAACAGTCCACATCAATAATAGAACAGGATTACCCGGGTTGGGTACATTTCTTTTTTTGAATAATCCCATTCTCTTATCTTTCCATGAAGTTGTCAGGTGAAGGCACAGTGGCATAGTCTTACAAATGGTTACATTCTTAAAATGTACATGTACAGTACTTCAATATTAGTAGCACCATACCAACATGTGACTCAGTCAAAACAAGCAATAATATAACAAAGTATAGGCAACTCTTTCTAACCACAACTAGGCATACCCACTGGACAAATAGCTCTAGAAATAGAAGATGTGACAGTACTACCAAATATTGGCACAACATTAGATAAAAGATAGAAAAAGTTGGATTCTTTAGAATTGCCAACAGGAGTCTGGATTTCCCATTCAAAGCTGTACTGTTGAAACAGCCTCCCCAGCTCCTTGCCCTTTGCTCCTCTAGACCGCCCTTGCAAAAGTACTCTTGACTTTCAATATATTCAAAAAGGTGGCCTTTTTTTTGTAGATATTTAAGACCATAACTTAATTTACTCAGACCTGCACCCTCCACAATAGACCTTCTCTTACAAACAGCCATTGTTTTTCTTAACCAGCTTCTGTGTATAGTTTATTCCTTTTTTCATCATGAATGTCGCCCAAGAGACACTCATGAGATACCTCCTTCAACTCAATATCAAGCTCATCCCATTGTGTTTGACAAGCAGATGATGCCTAATTTATGCTCCCCTCATCTATCCTTAACAATCATTCCAGGACTACTTCAGCCAATTTGGCCATGACGCAGACTGTTGTGGCCAGCTTCCTTCCAACTTATCTGCCTCAGACTGCCACATCTTTCTTGCATGATTTACCTCTTAGTACTCAGAAATCTCCTACTAAAACTGATGCAGCCAGAACACCAATGAAAAGCTTATTTTTGGTTAATAGTTGGTAAGTAGAACCTACCAAATATTGATTTCTGGGCAGAATTGCAAAATGCTCAACTAGCTTCAAAAATGTCTGTTGCCTTTAAATATAATTACATATTATATATAATATGTATTTGTAAAAACACATATGTGTGATTTATACAGTAAGAAACAATGAAAGATATCCTTAAATATTTATTACAATAAAAAAAAATATATATTAAATGTTACAATATGAAAACTTGTGATTCTAACAATTATATCATACAATACATATGCCCATCTGAATATTCAAAAGGCTGGACAAATCAGAATGTTACACAAGGCATACAGTACTTCCAGACCCAATCCTTTAAAAGGTTAAAGGTCATTTCCTTGCTAATAATGCACAAACCTGCTGGGGTTCCTTGTACCTCAGGCTTGTGGAAATGTCCCAGAAATCTGAAATTTGCAAAAAAACTTTTAGAAGTTTAAATTTCGTCTATAATTTCAACTAATGAAATTTTGACAGCTGAGCTAAAAATTTAGAACTGAAAACTTTTCATCCCTATTTTTTTGCTGAAGAAAGATATAAACTGCTGACATATTTGTTTTAGAGGGTTTAGGGTTACATTTCACATTTATGTGTGTTTCAGTATTAATAATGTAATTAGCTTGCGCCATTTCTCTATGGGAAATGACAGAAATTTACAGAAAGAAAAAGATAAAATTAGATTCTTTGCATGCCTTTACTAATAGACAGATTATAGATAAGTTAAGTTTCACCGCCAGTGATATTGTACAATAATTTCACTTGAATTTAAATACTTAAATGCTGCTGTCTGCAGTAGGTATACAGAATTATAGAAAAATCACTGGTTTCCTTTTTGTCTGTTGCTACTGTTTTTGCAGATCTGTGCAAAATGACAACAAAGCGTTTCTTGGCTACTGTTTCTCACCAGACATGGTCACATTTGCTTACGTATGACATAGCACAGACAGCAGATCTACATATTTGAGGTCTCAAGAAGAGCATAGGACGCAGGATTTCAGACATTTTGCTGACATGACTACATAAACAGAACAAGTTGTGAAAATTCAAAGGGCACAGTCTCACTGTTTAAAGCTGCACAGTTGCTGTTTGAAAACAAAAAAATACACATGTTCCGATTCATCTTTTCTTATCTCCACATCTTCCTTTGCCAGTTTTGGCAACAGTGATACATGTTTCTGGAATATGTTACAAAGGCATTTAAAAAAAAATCAATCCATACATCCAGTGGACTAATTAAACAAACCCAATTATTGTTGGCATGTCCAGAAAAATGTGCATTCATAAAAATCTGATACCCTGCAAAACCTTATGACACAGTATGAGGTCAGTTGAAAGTTTGTTTTTTCAAATGGAAATCATGTCATACTTTTCTTGTTATTTCTACAGCAGTAGATGGTAAATGTTTCAGTCTTTCCATTGCTGCTACTTGCATTTTTTAAGTCACTTTATGGATAATATTTATGCATTACACTTATTATATCTTAAATGCGCCTACACCGTGTGATTGGTTACAGCAAAATGATGTAATCAAAATGTGTTGCTATAATAGCAAGTCCTAAAATCCTTCCACTCTATGTAATCATACTTTTAACTACAGTTTGCTTCGAGTACAATTAACAGTGCTACATGTAATAGCAAAACTTAACCCTACATCATTTACAGTACCTCCATTTTATGTCTTTTTCTTCTTGACATTGTGCAATCAAAGATCTGTATCCAAAACAAGCAAACAAACAAAGAATCTTTTATTGCCTTTAAAAATCATATGGCTTTTAACTTTCAAGCAACATAGAACCAAAACATAATTATGATTTGAATTAATTTTGCATTTGTGGTATACAACCCCTTTGGCAGTGTAGGGTGCCAAACAGTCCATCTGTCTATAGCTATGGAGCACACAAATCTTATCAGTGAACTTGATATTTAATACTAAACAAAAAAGTATTTTTTGATTGGAAAGAGTATAATTTGATTTTTTCAATATTTCACTAAAATGTTTCCATGTGGCACTATTTAACCGAAGGCTCAGTCTGTTTTTAATTACACTTTAGGCTTCTGCCTTGTATGGTTTCTATTATTTTTTTATTCCTGATTTCCATAATCTTCTTCATCTTTTCCAAAATTCTTCTTTTGTCTTCTTTCTAGAATATTATAGTTGGCCATGGGTGTGGCTTAGCTACTCGCTATATTGATGATGTAATTGAGAGTACAAACACAGTAAATATATAATTTCAAAATTATATATATATATATAGTACATAATAGGAAAGACTAAAAACACTGGATTATACACGGTACGTTTAATTACTATAAGTACTAGGTAAGCATTCCTTTAAAGAACAGCAAACAAAACTAGAAAGGGAAAGGTTAAGCAAAATATTTGAATAAGGCTTGAAAGGCCACAGTTTAGAAGGCAACATGCCATTTGTTGCACAAATCCTTGTAAATGTGTGTTTGTGTGTACTATGAAACAATATAATACTCATGGATGGTGCATTTTATAAGTGAGAAACTTAGGGTAGAAATGATAATGACTAGATTCCTTTTAGTATATTTGGACAAAAACTGTCAGGTAGGGTATGCCTCAACCAACAAAATGTAATTTCAACCTCCTCCCATCTGCTTTACACTCTCCACACTTATGGTTTTTATAACAGCCACACCATGTGACATTCACTAAAGCTAGATATAGCCTTAAAAGACTAATATTAAACAGGTGAAACTGACCAGCTAATAAAAAAAATTATATGTCTATATAAACTATATAATTTAATATAAAATAAATAAAATATAAATATCAGCATACACAGAATTAAATATATCTAGAGTATCTCTCCATTACCCTTTAAATGAATTTTTAGCGTATTAAGACTTCCACATTTTCCAGAATCCAGATAAGCATGATTTATAAAAGACCAGAGCAGAATATATTCTGTATGCTGCTCCTAATTAGTTCAAAAAGGATTATTAGCACAGTACTTATCCTTTCCATAACTCCAACTTGCTTACAGTGCTGCGATTCCTATGTCAATATGGTATGGCCAATATTAAAAGTGAAGTTCAGTGCAAATACATATGCTTTTCAGAAAAAAGAGCAGTATTTTTTCATCCCAATGACCTTAATCTGCCCATTCAGCATTTTGTCTGTGTAAAAATAAATGCAACCGAAATACTGACTTCCTGTTTGCAGGACCCCAAGTAAAGGAAAGGAATTGCCATCCAAAAAAAGTTTCTGTCTGCTACACAGTATACAGATCAAAATAAGGAAGTTGCAGCCTTGCTTCCTAGAAGTTGACAGCCAATCACATTATAGCACAGAGATCCTCCCTCTCCCTGACACTCCCTGGGATTTCAGCTTTTTGTTTTCAAACACATTCAAGGCTCCTGTCCTAACAATGATATAATCCTTTACTTTTCATACAAGAAGAAAAGTAATCTTTGCAGTGTATTTCATACATAGCATAGAAGAAACGGAATACCTCTAGGCTAAGAGAGACATTATATAAACCATTGGTATATGTAGAATATTGTACTAGGAACATAATGGAAACAAAAATAAAGGTAAGTTTCAAACTCATGACCTTCTGAACTGTATGTGTCTAAACCTGGCATCTTACAAGGTGAGCCACTTCTGAATAAGCTGAAAGCCTAGGTATAATTAGAAGCTTTATATTTTGCATGGAATATAATAAAAATAAAAAAAGGTATATCTGGGGTATTGAACTTGTGCCCTTCTGAACTGTGTATTTTTTTAAGGGCATCTATACCGAAAAATAGTTTATTTTAAAATGACCATAGCTGGAAACTATAATTCTTCCCAAACACCACTGTATCATTTTTTGTTGATCTGCCCCCTATTTCTTTAGATATCCAATCTAAAACTTCTTATATTTCAGCTGCCAATCAAGTTCCTTGCTCTCAAAAACTATTCTTCTGTGATTAGTTTTACTGTAGCTGGAATGTTGACAGAGTTTGGCAGTTAGAATGCTGTATGCTGTGTGCAGGCTTGACAGTTGGTTTGTGGGAAATAAGTCAGATCAGAGGAAGTGGGAGTGGTTAAAAGAGGGAGGTGGGATACTGCTCCTAAACAAATATGTGCTGGATTGAAGGCATGCAGCAACACACGCAAATCAGAGTAAGTGCTAGTTACATGTATTCAATTATAGATTAAGATGAGGCTTTTTTTCAGTATAGCGTCCCCTTAAACCCGGTGCCTTACCCGGTCCGCCAACACTGAATAAGCAGAGAATCCAGCTACATTTGGGAGCTTTATCTTTTGCTAGGAAAAGAAAAATAAAAGAAATATGGAATAAGGAAGTCCTTGATAAGACTTTGAAAGCTGCTAGTTACCCTGCAGTTTATTTACCAGTCAGTGTGAGTTTCTGGTAAATAAACTGAAGGGTAACAAGCAGCTTTCAAAGTCTTATCAGGGATTCCATATTGGTGTAAAGAAAACACTGTGCATAGAGACAGCGAAGACTGGGGTCAGGGGTGGGGTTCTTTGATGACTTCATGGGCTGTGGGTTGTACTGGCAACAACATGGAAGCCTTCTTATTTACAGAATCTATTTCTCACATATACTAAATGCAACATACCAGAGAAGAATCCTACAATGTATAGGTGTTCTGGGGGAAAAAACTTTTTTTTTTAAATTTAAGTTTAGTTCTCCTTTAAAGACATTTAGAGCTTTCAGTAGTGACAGAGGTGTGGGTTATCCTACCATTGATGTAAATGTATGCCTACAATTGTACTTTTACAATAACCAGCAGTATGGCAAACATTCTAAATATGTCCCCCTAGGTAAAAAGTTACCTTAAATATGGGCCATTTTTAAAAACTGGAGGGCTGACTGTAAAGTTGGCTTGTGAACTGGAGGTCTGTCTGTAAAGCTGGTTTGTTAAATGGAGGGCTTTCTGAAAAGCTGGTTTGTTAACTGGAGGGCTGTCGTAACAATGGTTTGTGATCTGGAGGGCTGATTTAACAATGGTTTGTGAACTGGAGGGCTGGAACTCAATAGTGTTTGAACTTGAGGGTTGACCGGCACTGATTTGTGAACTAGGGGGCTGATTAAGGGCACCCACTGTGACGCACACGCAATCTCACGCAATTGCGTGTGCGATAACGCTGCATTTGCGCATGCAGATTTTTCATTTGAGATATGTTCATATATCCTACTTTGTCCTCTGAATTCATTATTGTATGCCTGCTAGGCTTCTGGATTCCTAATGGAAACTGACCAATTTAGTCACCTGGGCTTGGGCATGCTCAGAAGAGGCAGCTACGGGATTAACATTCAGTCACTGGCTGTGATGTCAACTGTCAAATCCATAACTGACAGTTGCTAACTGGAAAAACCTGGAAGCAAAAACAGGGGCAGCAGGACATTGTGCAGGATTTCAGATTAAACTTACATATTTTAGATATCATACTATTACAGTTTAGGGTTTTGGGGAGTGATTTACCTGTATATAGATTTTCATTTAAGGGCTGGACTTGCCCTTTAATCAACCCATCATTTTATCAGTAAATTAATCCTTCCATTTTAATAAATTCACCCCCTTCAGATTTTCTTTAATCACTTTGTTTTCAATCAAAATTCCCCCTCTGTTTTTAATTATACACACATTAAGAAAGGCCCCTCACTTTACAAACTAACCTCCTGTCGCCAGCACTCCAGACCGACCCAGCTGTACAATCTCTCACATGTCACATTTGAACCTGTCCCAGACCATGAGGACTGCACATGCACAGCACTTTGTCACTAGACTCTCTCCCCAACCCAGCTGCAGCAGCTCCTTTAGTCACTCACAGTTCGCCATTGGGAAGATCTGATTCGGACCACTCGCTTGTTATCTCCTCATAGCTGCCAGGAGTCCCAGAGTTTCTGCCCACCAAACGTTCGGGAATCAACTAGGTGAGGGGAAGGAAATCTCTGCTGCTGATAGGGAGGGGGAGGAAGGGTAGGAGCCAAAGTCTGTTTCTATACGTAGGAATTTGTAATGTAAGCCGCACACTGCTATTACATTCAAATCCGAACCAGTACATTGAAAGGAAATCCAGTACAAACCGGTATGAGCATTTTGGCCGGTACAGTACTTTGAAAAACGGTACAATACCGGCCAAATCGGTACAGTTGGAGGGTATGTATATGTTTGGCAGAGAGGTAGCCAAAAGGGACTGGACATCTAGTAGGTACCCGGTGTGAAATTATAATGCAATGAAATAGAGCCTTCTTACAACAGAAATTACTAAAGGAAGTCTTATTTCTTTCTATGGATAAAGGGAGAGGGAGAGTGTTGATTCTGAAGAATTTTTGATTGGCTAAGACTGTCACATGTTTAACAAACAGCACATACCAGTTATTGGGTGTAATGCAGGAACTTCCTAACACTTCCTGTCTTGTCATGTACAATTGTTTGAATTAAATTGTTTGAAGTGTTAACAGTGGCACATGTTGTAAGATCAGAACCTCATTGGATGTTAGTAAAATTCCACTTCCTTTTAGTGTCCATATGGAGACCCTTTAGCACTCTTAGAGGTATGACTAAACCTACTATTTGTAGTTTTCCATTCAAACTTAGGGGTGTCAAGTAAAGTAAGTATACTTTTTTTAATTGTATATCATTTGTTTTGTAATTAAAATATAAGTCAGTAGTAGTACTATACTTTGTATAGTGTGATTTCTTATGGTAATTTTAATAAAATAGTGATAATTACACCCATACATATAGACCTTTCCTATGTGTAATACTGTTATAATACACAAGTCTTTGTATTTTCAATGGAGAGCTGCAGTGGCGAGAATCCTTATTAGAATCACTCAGTGATGTCACTGAGTGACTAGTTCAATTATTAGTGCCACTGCAGTTCTCCATTCCTAATATAACATAAAAATCATTGTCCTACCTCAGGGGTAAACATAAAGCCTAAAAAACAAGTGAAATAAACCTAAAACAAACATCTGATTCTGACTAAATTACTATTAACATTTGAACAATGAAACATATATAACATAAACATATATCTAAGATAAAGATTTTAAATAAAAGTTAAAATGTTTAACAATTTTTTTTAATGTTATGTATAAAAAAGAAAAAAACATTACATGCAACATGCAATTGAAAAACTAAACAAACTTTGGGGGAAAAAAAGTTAAATAAATTCTTATCACCAGCTATTATAACTGTACTTATTTAAAATAAAAACTTGTGTATTATAAGAAATAATTCGTCCCTTACAGTGTAATATACACCAATTATGCCACCTCGGAGTTCCCTGACCTGTATAAAAGCACTCGGCCTACGGCCTCGCGCTTTTATATGGTCAGGGAACTCCTTGGTGGCATAATAGCCTTATATTACACTGTAAGGGGCGCATTATCCCTTATATAATACATTAGGCTTTGGCATTTCAATGGGGAGGTGCAGTGGCGAGAATCTATATAATCAGTCACTCAGTGATGTCACTGACTTCCTGCATTTCAATGCCCCTCCCCATTTCTCTTTCCCTGCCTGTATTTGTAATGTAGATAACAAGCCTGTTTTTGTATACTGACTGACTGACTGACTGACTGAATTACTGTGCTAATAAGTAGGAGCGAGCGGCCCAGTCAATTATGACTCACAGGAATGTGCTCACTTCTACTTATCAGCACAGTAATTCAGTCAGTCAGTGTAACAACTGGAAGAGCACCGGGTGAGAGATGATGTTTATTGTTAGTTTGAGGTAGAAATGGCAGTTAACTATTTGTATGTACAAAAATGGACTGGTTCTCTACATTACTAATACAGGGAGGGAGGGGAGACAGAGTGCCTGTGCTGGATTTTTCTTTTTTTGACCTTATGTATTATATGGAATAATACGCTACCTACAGAATAATATATGGATATTACTTCACCTCTGAGTTCCCTGACCTCTATAAAAACACTCGGCCTAACGGCCTCGTGTTTTTATATGGTCAGCGCACTCCTCGGTGGAGTAATATCCTTATATTACACTGTAGGTAGCGTATTATCCCTTATATATAACCCCACCTAATAATTGCTCCTAAAAACTCCTTAAAATTTATATAATATAAAGGAACATGAAAAGAATATATAAATATATATATATATATATATATATATATATATATAAAACATATAGTTACTTATGTAGTAGGACACTTATTTACATCCTATATTTATGATCCATTTTATTTGATTTAGTAAATCTGACTGCATACAAGCTAACCAAGCTGTCTACATTCTATCATATATTTCATTGCTTATGGCAGCCAGATGATATAAAACTTTATGATCCCAGGATGATTACTGTTCCTGGTGTCTTATGACATGAAAAAGAACAAAACCTGGATCCAAGATTCTTCTACAATTCCTGAGTGGAATCCCCTCAGACACATGGGAAATCCTTTGACTCCTATTAACTTAAAGGACCTTTTAGTTGGAATAATGTAGGAATCAAATGACAGATCCTAAGATCTAGAAAGTTCAACTGCAGTAACTGTAAGCAAAACCTGGTAAAACAATAAACTATATAGGTGTTACAGACATCAGATTAAACAAACTATACACATTTATGCAAGTTCTGTTAAAAAAAAAATTAAATCTCATGCTGAATAAATGGGTCTACCCTAAACCTTTTTCTAACCCATGACATAGCAATTTCCGTACATTGAAGTTCCAGGTATAAACAGGCAGTATAAAAATTGTAGCATGTTGTGGGTTTTTAAAAACTCATTGAAGTTCTCAAAAGGCAATAAGTACAGTATCAAGACGAAATTTAGCACAACAGAAAATCCATTATATTGTTACTTTAGAAAACTGAAGTCTGTGCTTCGCGTTGAATAAGTTGTTATAATGTAATATTTCTGGCAAGTACTCCTCAGTCATTTTTAATAAAATGTCAACATATAACTCAAGTAATGTTTTATATTTACTTTATATTTAATTGAAGTGTATTCCACCCCAAACTCCTGGGAAAGAAAGGAAATGTCCTTAACTGGTTCAGTGCCACTAATGGTAAAATTTACATTCACTGAAAAAAGCAACAAGAAAAGGAGAGATGGTACCGGGAGGTTTTATCTTATAAAAAAAAAAGTAAATTAAAAATGAAAGCCATTTGGGATTGGTAGGCACAGATTAAGTGCCATCCTTGTCCCTTTGTCCACATCTGTTTAGTCCAAACCAAAGCGGGGATTGTGATCATTACTGTGACCACACAGGAAAGCCATTCCCACATGGATAGGCAGAGCCAAAACGGAAAGGCAGATCACATGACATCAACGGACTCTGACGTCAGCGACATCCCAGTGTCTTTCCCCATCCATTCTCTGGTGATCTAGTTCAGTACAAAACTGCAATATTTCAGCTGATTGCAGTTTACTACTGTCTACATTAATTTGATATTGAACACTGGCTTGCTATAGTGTCTTTTAATGAATCAGTGCTAGAGATGGCCGAACTTCATTAAGTTTGGTCCGTTTTCAAAACTTTCGAACTTCTAAAAAAGTTCGAAAGTCCGAAAACCGACCCATTAAAGTCAATGGGGGGGGAAAGTAGTTTGGAAAGTGGAATGTACTTTCTGAAATATTACAGTGTAAACTTCCAATATAAAGTTGCAAGGAGGCACACTCAGGTAAGTATTTTAACAAGGTTTCATTTATTAAGTGTTCAACATACAAGCCAGGTACACAACATTTCGGGGAGTCCAACCCCCTTCCTCAGGTGTAACCAAATACTACATTGGGCAAAGAATATATAGTGACATCATTAACTCAAGTGATGATTAACTCATGTGCAAAACAAAGTGCTCAGTGAATAAATAACATATACAATATACGTCACCAAATATAACCATCAAATATATATAGATCATAAAAACATTTATAAAACTCTATTTAAAAATACTGTGATCAGTTAAAAAATATATATATACAATGCTCTCATATAAATTCATACATTTCTCTGTGTTACAGTTAATACAATAAAAAGTGAATAAAAATGACTATTATTGATCTGTGTCTGTATCATAATAAAGATAAAACATAATGTTTTATCCTTATTATGATACAGACACATTTTTATATAGAGTTTTATAAATGTTTTTAGGATCTATATATATATTTGATGGTTATATTTGGTGACGTATATTGTATATGTTATTTATTCACTGAGCTGAGCACTTTGTTTTGCACATGCTCACTTTGATTTAGGCCCTTGTGATAGTAGGCGGAGCCATTCACTTGAGTAAATGATGTCACTATATATTCTTTGCACAATGTAGTATTTGGTTACACCTGAGGAAGGGGGTTGGACCCCCCGAAACGTTGTGTACCTGGCTTGTATGTTGAACACTTAATAAATGGAGTGTGCCTCCCTGCAACTTTATATTGGATATGATACTTACCTGATGTGTCACAGGCCTCAGGGGGTGCACCTCTTAATTTACCTGTTGGGACTCCACAAAGCATTTGAAAATACAGTGTAAACTTGCCTTACAGGCCTCTGGGATTTGGGAGATGGTCTGGGGAACACGTCCATGCGCGGGGATCAGCAAAAAAAACAGATTTGGCGCACACGCGCGCTACGTCCGGTTTCTGTGTGCCACCTTCGGTAATCCTCGAACATTTGATCGAACGTTCGAGGATTTCCGAACGTTTGGTAAAACTCGAACGTCCGCTTCCGAAACGGCCAGGGATTCCCAAAATTGCCAATTCACAGATTGCCGAATGACTGACAATCCGGCAAGATGTTCGGGGGTCCTGCTGCTCGAAACTGGGACCCCCACCTGGGTCCATACTAGGACCTGACAAGGGCCCTTTGGGGATTAAGAGGTTCTGCAGCTCGAACCGGGACCCTCCTCCCTGGCACATATAAGTGCCTTTGCGGCCCTTGGAAGGGCACTTTGGGGCTTAAGGGGTCCTACAGCTCGAACCGGGACCCCCCTCCCCGCACTTATAAGTGCCTTTGTGGCCCTTGGAAGGGGCTCTTTGGGGTTTAAGGGGTCCCGTAGCTTGAACTGGGACCCTTCTCCCTGGCATTTATAAGTGCCTTTGCTGCCCTTGGAAGGGCCCTTTGGGGCTTAAGGGGTTCCGTCCAGTGACACCAGCTCCGCTGAGGCCACCAACCCCGAGAAGTACCCCTGCGGCCACCAGGGGTACCTCTGGCGCCAGTAGCCTCAATGAGGCCGATGTTGCTGGTGTCTAGATTCGACAAAATGTTTTTGGGTTAGCGGCACCAACACCACTGAAGTCGTCGTTGCCAGACAGTGAGCCCACTGCCACCGCCGGCCTCAGCGGAGCCGATGTTTCTAGCCCCTTCTTTCTTCTTCCATCTACTGCAATGACTTCTGAGCTCCGCAGAGGTTTGCAGCTCTTTATATAAGTTTGCAGAAAACCCAAATCCGTTTCTGATTGGTCAATTTTTCAATGCTTAGTTTACATGGTTTACATTAACCATTCAGATTTTCTGAAATATGATTGGTTGATTTTTGTTTGTGAAGGTTCTCATTCATCCAGGTCATGGTATATCTGTTGTATTCAATTAGATCAACTGGACTTGAAGTTTAGTTCTTGAAGACGTTTCGCTAGTCATCCGACTGGCTTTCTCAATTCAGAATGACTTGTACAAGAATCTGTGGCAATTATGTACCCTGGAAAATCCCAATTAGCATATCACAGCCAAGTGTTAAGGGCGGGATTGGATAGTGGCTAAGAGGTGTTATAGGAACGCCCAGAGTAAGGTGTCAAAACAGCATTGTACATGGCAGACAGTTGGTGTTGAACCCCCCCCCACCTTTTTTCTGAAAAGCCTATGTATTTGCACTGAACTTCCCCTTTAATACCATTAGCATTGTTCCAGAATGAGGCATTCAAATGCAATGACAGTTATTTTTATGGGTTGGGCTCAATTCATTTAAAGTCATTTAAACCTCTATTATGGACACATGATACCATGGCACTCTCCCTTAAATAGTGAATCATGTCTTTTCTGTTATCTGCCTGAAAAAACAGTAAAATGGAACATGAAGCAGAAGAACCTGATAGTATATATTTGTGTGTATGTTTATCACTGTTATATCTGCCTGTGTGCTTTCCAACTGCATATACACATCCAAAAGAAAAAGAACTCTCAGGACTTGCACTAAAAGTTTCAGAAGTTAATTTTTGTTTGTGAAGGTTCTCATTCATCCAGGTCATGGTATATTTGTTGTATTCAATTAGATCAACTGGACTTGAAGTTTAGTTCTTGAAGACATTTCGCTAGTCATCCGACTGGCTTTCTCAATTCAGAATGACTTGTACAAGAATCTGTGGCAATTATGTACCCTGGAAAATCCCAATTAGCATATCACAGCCAAGTGTTAAGGGCGTGATTGGATAGTGGCTAAGAGGTGTTATAGGAACGCCCAGAGTAAGGTGTCAAAACAGCATTGTACATGGCAGACAGTTGGTGTCGAACCCCCCCACCTCTATTTAGGCTTGGTTTCTTTATTTTCACATAAATGGCCTCCTTAATACCTCTCTTGAACCAGTCACGTTCCTTTGCCAATATGTTAACATTACAATCTTCAAAGGTATGTCCTTTATCCTTAAGATGCAGGTACACGGCTGAGTCCTGACCCGAGGAATTGGCTCTTCTGTGCTGGGCCATACGTTGATGTAGTTGCTGTTTGGTCTCCCCCACATACAAATCAGAGCATTCTTCACTGCACTGCACTGCGTATATGATGTCGCTTTTCTTGTGTTTCGGTATTGGGATGTACCAATTGTTGCCTCAGTGTGTTGTTTAAAGCAGACAGGGATACAGTGTTTTTTGAAAATTCTTCTTAATTTCTCGGAGACCCCTGCTACCTATGGTATGACCATGTTCTTTCTCCTGTCTTGCTTTTCCCCTTCACTGTTGGTATTCATGTTCTTTTCTTTCCTTCTACTTCTTTTTTACAAAGGCCCAGTCTGGATATCCACAAGTTTTAAGGGCTCCTCTGAGATGTTTCATTTCTTTAGCCTTCGCCTCTGTGCTAGTGGGGATGTTCTCAGCTCTGTGTTTCAGGGTTCTGATGACACCCAGCTTGTGATCTAAAGGGTGGTGGGAGTCAAACATCAAATACTGATCTGTGTGTGTTGGTTTTCTGTAAACCTCTACTTTCAGTTTACAATTTTCCTTAACTTCTACCAAGCAGTCCAAGAAAGCCCGTTTGTTGTTTTGTACCTCTTCCCTTGTAAATTTGATGTTTTGGACTACCGCATTGATGTGTTCTGTGAAAGCTTGTACTTCCTTCTGGCAGATTTTAACCCAGGTGTCATCCACATATCTGAACCAGTGGCTGGGTGCTATGCCCTTAAAGGTATTAAGCGCCTGTTTTTCTACCTCCTCCATGTAAAGGTTGGCCACAATAGGAGAAACTGGAGATCCCATAGCACATCTGTGTTTTGCTTATAGAACTTATCCCTGTATTTGAAAGGTGGTATTCAGGCACAAGTCCAGTAAGGAACACACCTGTTCTGGGTTTAGATCAGTTCTGCTGGTAAGAGTGCAGTCTTGGCCTAGCCGTTTTCTCACCATGTCAACAGCCTCCTTGGTGGGTATACAGGTGAAGAGAGATGTCACATCATAGGACATCATAGTTTCTTCTGCACCGAGTACTATATCTTCCCACCAATGGTCCTAAGATGTTGGCTAGGTATTTTGCCACCTTGTATGTTACAGAGTTGATGCTGCTGACTATAGGTCCTAGTGGTGGGAGTCCATATATGCATGGATGTGCCTCACCAGGGTAGAGGCGATGATACATTGCTCGATAAATGGCTTTATCCTTTTGGTCAAGATTTGTAAGTTTGAATCCTCTAATGCTTTTTTCAGAAAATCTGCTAAAAGTGCAAATTTCTAAAAAGAATTCTGCATGTATGTATTAAAGAAGCAAGGAGATTCAATATGGCTAAATATAAGTGCAAAACACACGCAACCCAATGTAATATTAGGTTAACGTTTTACACTTATTTTAGGGCACTGCTACATTACTGCACATTTATAACTATGCCCCTTAAAGGGCATCTATAGTGAAAAAAACACAATGCCCCTTTGCAAAGTTAAATTCATGTACTCTGTGCTGCCTTAATCCTATCTCTGTCAGTGATTTTGTTTAACCATGGTGTCAGATCTCTGTGCAGCACTCCCCCCTTTCCCCTCCCCTCTGTTACCTCCTCCATGTCTCAAATCTGGCTAACTGACAAGCTTATCATGTGCAGTATGAGTTAAAAGTTCAACATCCTGAAAAACACACCCATGCACAGTGGCTAATAGAAAGCAAGCTGTCCTAGAGACAGGAAGAAGAAGGGGAACAGTACAGTTAACGATCTCTCACTTTGTGACCCATTATCAATCAGTGAAAGCTATTAAGAAGGGGGGTCAAGTGCAGGCTTATATCTACCATCAAAGCTACCTCTCTCCCCCTGCTAATGCTCTTATCTCTATGTTTATTACAAAGCAGGGAGGGGGGATCACATCACAGGGATTTGATTGACAGTCCAAGTAGGAGTAGAGGAATGCAATCACGTATTCTTCTGGTGTATCTCAGGACAGAGAGGGAATCTGAAAAAAGTGAAGACACTCTGGGGGTTGTGGGGAATTATAGAACACATGGAAACAAAGGGGGGGAAAAGTTCATTTTCCCACTATAGATGCCCTATGCAGTATTTGGAAAATCCTTCAGTTTCTGATAAGTTACTAATAAATCAAAATGCCTGAAAGAAATGGCGTCTAAATCCAGATTGTAGAGTAACAAGGCCACAATCAAGGATAGGATTGTGACTATAGCTGAGTTACATGTTGTCCCAGAACAACATAGGACCTACTTCCTATAAAGCCAGGAGTACAGATATGCAAGACTTCAGGGCTCGCAATCAAGAAACTCATTTAAAATGCCATGTGGACTGTGAAATGGAAGAGCTCCTGTTCAGGCTTTGCATGACACAGGTTACCAAGTGACCATAGTCAATATAGCTTTGAGGGAAAAAGTCCTTCCACTCAGTTAAATGAGAGCAATAGAGGAACCTCAGAGAGATAGCTGGAACAGCCTAGTGAAAGCTATAGTAGTATAATTTCCTCAACCAAAAGAAAAGGCAGATAATTTCCTAATATCAATAAAAGCAAACTGTACAGAAACTGTGAATCTGGTGGTAAATAATGACACCAGAGACTAAAAGATACCAGCAAAATAAACCATCAGAATAAAATGTAGAACATGCACTGGACTATCCCAATTGAACCAGACCAAAATATTCATGCCCCATGATTTGCGTCAAATACATGATAAGCAAAACATTAGTAAAGGTAAAGGTAATCTTTCCAGACTATCTATACCAGTGGGAAATTCAAGCAAACATGACATCATCCTAAATGGCAAAACCACACAATAAAGCATCTTACCCTGCAGAGGTCAAACCTCCATGTCCAGTACAATAAGTCACCTCAATTGGTTATGAATGTTTTACAGTAATCTCCAAATCGCCTACAGAACAGAAAAATAACCTAACATAGGAACAGCAAGACACAGTGAGACAGAGGAGTGTAATTCCTTTGCAAAAGATGAACAAGATGTGGGATGCATCCGTTCCTTACAGCTAAGTATCTGGCTCAAGGTAAATCCCATGTGAAGGGAACATATATGTCAGTACCAAAGCCATTGCACAAGAAGGTAAAGGAATATTTGCAGGATTTAATATTTATTCCTCACCCATCGTATGTGTAAGAAAGACGGATAACAGCTTAAGACTTTGTTGTGATTTCAAGAGCTGACCCAAAATAAAATCCAAGCTCATCATACAATACCAACAATACAAGAAATGCTTGATAGTTTGGGAGGAAGCTTATGGCTCTCAGTGCTTGTTTAAAGATCATGTTGGATTATAGTGTCAAAAAATCGTCACCCCATGGGTCTAGCTGAAATTGCATAAAAAAGACCTGATATACTTCCCCGGTGTTGGCTCATTATAATTATAATATCATTGCTTTGTTTTTATTAACACTATAATATGAAACTTTCAAAAATATACTTAATTCAGCTTCTAAATTTGGTAACGAAATTGATGGTTTTTGTAAAAAGAGTAGGACATCATCCGCATATAAACTTAATTTTGTTTCTACATCACCAAACTTGAGGCCATGAATTTGTTGATTTTCTCTAATCTTTTGGGCAAGGGGTTCTATGGAAAGAGCAAAAATCAAGGGGGAGAGTGGGCATCCCTTACGTGTACCATTAGTTATACTGAAGGGTAAGGATAATGAGCCAGAAGATAATACCATTGCAGAAGGTTGGGAATACAAGGTCATAATTGCATCATGTAAATATCTGACACAACCACATTTTTCCAAAACTTTTGATAAATAACACCAATTTACTCTATAAAACGCCTTCTATGCGTCCAAAGAGACAAACAGAGAAGGCGTTCGATTAACTTCAGCTCTGTGCAGAAGTGCCAGCACCTTCCTTGTAGCATCATTCGTTACTCTACTTTTAACTAAACCTACTTGGTCAGAGTGAACCAATTGGGGAATCAATGGGGCTAATCTATTTGCTATAATTTTGGCATATATTTTTAAATCAGTATTTAGTAATGATATGGGTCTATAGCTACTGGGGTCCATTAAATCTTTACCTTCCTTGGGGATTGTTGTAATTACTGCCAATAATGATTCTTTGGGGAAACTTTTACTACTTTATTAAACATATTTGTTAGTGGCTTGAAAAGGATATTCATAAATTTTCTATAATAATTGTTAATAAATCCGTCAGCTCCTGGGGTCTTATCTCTTTTAAGACCCCTTTTTATTTTGATGGCTGTTTCCACTTCATGTTGGGTAAAGGGAATATTAATTTGTTTCTGTTCAAATTTAGATAAAGAAGGGAGATTAATACTATCCAAATTCTGATCTATTTCTGTTTGGGAGGGATTATGTACATTATGTTGTTGATTCACATTATATAGGGTCTCATAATAACTGGTAAGGGCATTTACAATATCCGTGGGGTGTTGAGTGATTATGCCTGATTGGGGATGTTTTATCTTAAAAATCCTTTGTACTATTCTTCTTCCCTTAATCTTTAGTGCCATTGCCTTCCCTGCTTTATTTCTATTGGAATACCAATTCTCCTTCAAGACTGTGCACCACATATCGTAGCTTTGGTATAACAATTCTCTTAAATCTTGTCGAATTTTTCCAATTGGGGAATTAAATCTAATTTTTTATCCATGTAGATTGCTCTTTCTAAATTTTTGATTTCTCTAAGCATTGAATCAGTTTCTTCTTTTCTCTGTTTTTTGAGAATGGAACTTTGCTTAATAAAGATGCCTCTCATGAAGGCCTTATTGGCGTTTCTTTATTATCATTTATATTGAAATAATTTACAAAATTTTTCTTGATTATGGGGGCTGTATTCTTAGAGTGTAGTATTGTTTTGTTTAATTTCCATAGGTAAGCAGTAGGTGGGGAATCTTTTAATTGAATTTTAATTACCAAGGGCGAGTGGTCTGACCACGATCTAGTACCTATTTCTACACCTGACAGTAGAGGGATGGTAAATTTATCTACTAGGCAATAATCAATTCTTGTGTATGACTTGTGTACCGGAGAGTAATATGTAAAATCTTTTTCACAAGGGTGAAAACACCTCCAAGAATCATACAATTCATGATTCAATAATGTGGGTTGTATGACTGCCTGAGGGCTCCTCCTTAATGATGAGCAGACAGCAATGGGGTCAGCTACAGCGTTTAGGTCTCCAACAACAATCAAATTACCTTTAATGATAGTTTCAGTTTTCTTTAATTATTTGTTTAAAAAGCTAATCTGAATTTTGTTAGGAGCATATATATTTGTTATTGTAAACATTTGATTGTTGATTTTACCTGATATTATCACTGATCTTCCATCACTGCTGCTGTATGACTCTGTTATTTCAAATCCAGAGGAGTCCCTAACTGCTACACATACTCCACATTTCTTTTTTTTAAACAATGTAGAATGGTATATAGTTAAAAAGTTTAAATTTTGAGGCTCCCTCTTTGTTTAGATGTGTCTCCTGTATACATATCAGGTCAGCATTTTCCTCCTTAATTAGTTTTGTAGGAGGTATCTCTTTCTGTGAGAGTTCAACCTCCTCACATTTAGAGATAAAATGTATACAATATATACATATTATCATCTGTGATGCTCTGCAATAGTTTTCATTTTGTGGTATACCTGAAACAGTAAGTCCATAACTCTTAGCACCTTGGGGGAAAAAAATGTTAGTAAACAAAAACAGGTATGTTTGAATAGATTGTAGAAACATAAACATAAGAAAAATAAACAAAAAGAGTCTCAGTGACATCCAACCAGTGGTGTCACTAATCAAAAAAGAAAAAATAATAAGAAGAGAAAATATGTGACCATATAATGGGTCAGAGCCTTTCAGGCCTCAGTCCATGACCGTGAATTGGAACAAGAACAGTTCTCCTCCTCAGAAAGGAATCCAGGGGAGAAAAGTTCAGTGGAGGGGAAAGTTTGTGGGAAAAGAAACACTGAAGGGATGATTTCTTCATGATCCCCCTGATGCAATAGGGGATTTGTCTTTTTCTCCATTTTCCTTTTTATCAGACCACTCCATGGTTAATCTTGTTCTTGCTTCTTTTATCGTCTGCAGATTCCACTGGGCCAGTACGTCAAAACCTTCCTTTGGAGTCTTCAGCACTGAAAGTGTGCCTTGTCTGCATATGAGAAGCTTAGTGGGGAAGCCCCATTGATAAGGAATGTTGTAACTTCTCAGAGTGGCTGTTACCGGTACAAATTCCCATCTGTCTTGGAGAGTAGTCTGTGAGAGATCTGAGTACAGGGACAAGTCCTGATAGGGAGAGGGCAGCTTTTGTCCTCTCCTTGTTGCTGCAAGGAAAGCCTCCTTCACATGGTAAAAATGCAGTCTTATTATAACTCTTATATATCTCTTGATACTCGGTCTGGGAGAAAATTAGGTTTGGGTAGTTTATGAGCCCTATCAATGATCAGTTCAATATCTGGAATATCAGGCAGTGTAGCTTTAATGATCCCCTTAACACGTGCTTTTAAGCCATCAACAGTGACAGATTCAGCAATGCCCCTGATCTTTACATTGTTTCTTCTGTTTCTGTCCACAGAATCTACCATTTTTTCCTTAAGCCATCTGACCTCCTCTATCAGTGCTTCATGGGCATCTACTAGCTCATTCTGTTCCAGGGTGGCATCAGATATTTTGTTCTCTATCTTGGTCACCCTGTCGTTGGTATCAATTGCAAATTGGGCCACTTGGTCAGATAGCAACTCTGTGTGGAAGTCTGCATGTATTATGCATCTGAAGGACATCATAAAGTCTTTTAAAAACACTTGGGTCAGGGGCTGGTCTGTAGCTGGGAAGTGTGCCATGGGGTCTGGGCTGCTTACTGGGGCTAATGTGTCAGCTGTATGTCCTACCTGAGCCTCCTGCTCCTCCATATGTTGTTTGGGCTTCAGAGGGCTTCTGATGTATTTCCAAACACCCTTTGCTGCAAGTCTGCATGTCAGGGGTGCTGGATGCCATGCTGTGGTGTGAGTAACAATTCTTTCTGCAGAGAAATTTGTGAAGCTGCAGAGTACTGTTTCCTGTCTCCATAGCGGTGGTCATCTTGGATTTCAGGGCTGAATAAGTCTGTGATCTTTCTGGGCTTAAAAGTTATTTTTTTGCCCTTAGAAGTCAGCTTTTTGTATCCATGGTGTCTTGAGATATTCCTCTGCAAAAATGCCGCTATTTGGGGATTCTTGGGTCGCTTTGAGCTGCTTAAATCAGTGTTTCTGTGCAGAGCTGATGGATCAGGCTTCCATATAGCTCTGTGGCCACTCCCCTCCCCCAAGGGTGAATTTTAAACTTATTGTTCATTGTATTAATTTTAAAAATGATAATGTATTTTAATTTGGCTCCTCCTCCTCCTCGCTGATACCCCCAACCCCCAAACAGACACAGGTACACCCCAACTACAGAGCTACCTTTCCATTCCCATGGAAGCCAAACATAAAGGGTAACTATAGTTAAAAAAACTAATTTTGATCTATCACCAATAAAAGTTAGTTATATGGTCATACAAAACACATACCCCCAACATCACACGGGTACACATGCCTACTGACCTACCCTTCTATTCCTGTGGCAGCCATACTTAAAGGGTTAATAAAGTAAATAAAGTAAAAAAAACTAATTTTGACAATACAACTTAGTCTTATGGTTGTAAACACAAAGAAGACATACCCCCTCATTTAGACCCAGGAATACACACCTTCTGACCTACCCTTCCATTTCTGTGGCAGCCATACTTAAAGGGTAACTATAGTCAAAAAATAAATTTTAACTAATCATTAAAAGTTATTTTTTTAAACCCCAACCTGACACAGGTACACACTCATACTGACCTGCCCTTCCATTTCTGTGGCAGCCATACTTATAGGGTAACTATAGTCAAAAATATAATTTTGACCAATCATCAAAAAAGTTCATTTTTTTAACCCCCCAACCTGACCTACGCATCCATTTCTGTGGCAGCAAACATAAAGGGTAACTTTTTTGATGATTGGTCAAAATTATTTTTTTTGACTTTAGTTACCCTTTAAGTATGGCTGCCACAGTAATTAAGGGGTAGGTCAGTAGGTGTGTGTACCTGTATCAAGTTGGGGGTTTAAAAACGTCTTATAATGGGGAATTGCTGTCTGAGTTATGATCGAATTGGTGTTGAATCAGTGCATTCAATCAATGTTGAATAAATGGCATTTAAAATGTGCAAGATTGATGTCAAAACAACATTTAACATCAATGTTGTTTTAATTATAATACCTGGTGTTATTTTGCTTTCTTGATCAGCACAGTGCATGGTAATGAGAGAGTACTAGAGAGAGACTGGAGCAGGGATCCTTAACTATGACACATGTACTAAAAAGCGATACCACGGGTTTATAAATATGGCCATTTATCTGAATATAGGGCCATAATAACAAAAATTAAAGTTATATTGGTTAAAATATTTCCACTACCAAAATTCTGAGGCCCACCTCTGGCTCTTTGAAGTCACACCAGTGTGCCCCCACACACCCTTTGAGAAACCCTGGTTTATTCTATTTAGCATGTAGCAAGCTGACTCCTTTGTTAATGTGTAGTAATATGTAGTGATTTTAATATTTTTGCTTTCCCCTGTATGGTGAAGGTCACTAAAATTTGTTATCTGTGTCCACTGGGATACTGATGTTGCAACACGTATATGCTGAACTGAATCTTCAGGTTCCATGTCTTCTCCCTGGTTGAGTGATAGTGCGTCTTTCAACTATAAGGACTATCCGCCACTAATGCTAGTAAAGGACCCTCACTGCAAGGAATGTGTATACAATTAATACAAGCTGCTTGTATCAGTACTGCTAGATTAGTGCATTGGGAACAGTGGCTGAATGGTGTTTGTCAGCTGGATGAATTCTGTGCTATGGAGTAGAGACCAGGCATAACAATGACTCCCCAGATTGAAATTTCAGGATGAGATATTTATATATGACAAACACTGCACACTGGGGGAGACAGATGGTGCTCTTTGGAAGCCAGGCTGCTATAAAAGGTACACACATACACATACTTTTATATACGCAGGGTAGTGGTATACACTTGTGCAGACTTGCCTTCTATTTACAGTAAGAGGCATGTGTGAGGGATATGTTCCTGATGTCAAACTATCATGTGGAGTGCAATCAGGTTGTATGTCACAAAGCAATATAATCACTTTTTTGTCTTTCTCCTTACCCAAATCCTTTGCACCTTCATACCAGAGCTGGCGAGTCCTTTATCATTGAGTTCAGGATTCTCATTATCAGTTCCTCTGTGCTCAATGTTTTATGGGTGGTGGACATATTGCAACAACAGAAAACAACACATTCCCAGAAACATCCTGCCAGAAAACACACCCACATGGAGGACAAAAAAAAAACTCCAAAAAAGTTTGCATGCACCAAATTGTTCACACCACTTCTCTCCTCACACACTTTCGCCCTAAAAGGAAGCGGACGTGACATCACAGGACAGGAAACAGTATTTTTTCTGGGAGAAACACAGTCAATATCACATTAAAGTACTTGTGAAGGTTTTCATTCATCCAGGTCATGGATGAATGAGAATGGATGAATAACTATGCTAGTGACTAGAGATGACTAGAGATGGGCACAAAACCGAACTATTCGAACTAGGCTCAGATAATTAATGAATTTACAGACCGTTCGCTAACCCTAGAATGTATCATTCACTAACCCTCAAAAGTATTGTTCCTTTTCGATAACCCTTGAATGTACGGATCGTTTTCGCTAACCCTAGAATGTATCGTTCGCTAACCTTCGATTGTAACCTTCGATTTGCATTAACCCTCGAAAGTATTGTTCGATTTCGGTAACCCTCAAATTTTTGGTTCTATTTTCGGTCCCGGTAACCCTCGAAAGTATCATTCGGTAACCCTCGAATTGGCCGTAACCCTAATGTACCTTGCGCAAAACCTGACAATTGCCCACTTGTGTTTAAGAAGTGTTTTAACAAGTTTTGGCAATAGTGACATGTTCCCAAGTTACCATTGTTAGTTTAGCTGTAAATCACCCGAACTTTTCAAACTATCACTCCCCCATTAACTTTATTGGGTCCAAATTCAAACTTTCGAACTTTTACTGAAGTTCAAAAATTTGAAAACGGACCGAACTTTATAAAGTTCTGCCATCTCTAGAGATGGGATCCATGTCCAACTTGGATCCAGATCCGACGCTGAAACCCTTGGTTCAAAATCTGAACTTTCCGTACGAATCCGGGCAGATTGTTCAGGTTTCGGAACTTTTAGACTGCACTTTCGAGGGTTACTGAATCACAAGGTTATTTTTGTTATCCACTAAAAACTAATAGTACCCTCCAGGAGTACTCAATAGTTGGATAATCTGACAAATGTTAGAGATCATAAACCCTTTACCCCGCTCTGAAAAAAACACACTATAGAGGGCTTACTTAGCACAAAGTGAGGCTCCGGTGCGTCTGCCCCGAGCCTGTCGCTAGTGTACAGCCGTTGGATATAGAAACATCACACATGTGAATAACTGTTGCAACAATAAGATGGACTCAAAAACTCACCGCTCCTGTTCGGTGGTCTGGGTGCTGCTTGCCCCAAACCCTTCGCCCAGTTCCACAGTATACAGCAATCTCTTGATATAGACTCCGCGCACTCCAAAGCAGTTACCAACACGGAACTTAAATAATGCAATGTTTTATTATAGTAAGTGAGCTACATAAACACAATCCTTAATCATAGGCATACTTTTTTTTTTTTTTAAATGTTATAGTGTTTAAAAACATTATATGGGTGATGACATGCCCTTAAAGTACAGGATACCATGCAGGCCGACACCCTCCTTTTCCAATATGAATAATATCATATATATTCATTGCCATCTCAGTGTTTTCCATGTTCTCTACCAGAGATCCTGCTATTATTATGAGAAGCAAACATTGTAATGCCTCAAGAGTACTGCATAGTGAGATGTGTTAAACCCAAATTGTTAAAATAAAATCTGTAATACAATAAGGTGTTTCCTGTCCTCCTTCTATGCTGTTTATTCTTAATCCTTAAGACAGATGACACAACACATTGTGAAATGTTATATTTTCTGCACATACAACAGAAATATACAGAAACAGGGAGATTCAATAAAAGTTCTTATCGTTTAAAATGTGCTAATTTTGCCCCAACCAATCAGATCTTATTTAACAATTGAAAGCTAATATCTGATTGGTTGGGGCAAAATTAGCACCATTTTAAACAATAAGAACTTTTATTGAATAACCCTGTATATGTTTAAACATGTTTTAGTTTAATGTAAGGGGTTTTAGGAAAACCTGAAAATACCACAGCATAACAGAAAATTTCCTCATGTAAAAAAATAAGTATCAGGAAACCAGCTTTGGGAAATCTTATTACTGGCCTGTTTTCAAGAAAAGCAGGATCAATTTAACACTCACTACATTATTTTCCAGATCATGAGTTCCATTTTTCCTTATAGGACTTGAACTTCCTTAGGAATAAATGTGTTCCTAGTGACCTTTTCAACCTGGAATTTATTTTTCATTGAGCGCTATAAATTTTACAGACGTTGTGTTTTCGTGGTGCAAACTTTTTTTACTTAGAAAGCACAGTGAAGACCTAGTCTGTAAATCTGCACAGAAAAGCAATGAGACAAATACAGTGCAGATAGATTCATTAAGTTCCGAATTATCGTATATACTCGAATAGAAGTGCACACAATAGTCTTACAGGGGTGCATACCAGGGGCATACCTGCCATGAAGCAAACTGAAAAATTCGCTCACACCTGTGACATACGGCACAGACAGGGCCTAAAAAACCTGAGGGGTTGGTGTGCAAAACCTTGATATAGCATACCCCTACCTCATGCTTTCATCTCCTCTGCATGCAGCTCTACTGCTGAAGTCTACTGTACAGACACTGGATCAGCAGGAATCCTGCTTTCAAATAATTCCACTGATTCCTTGGATTATTATTTATATAATTTGCCATGACAGCCCAAAAAGGGATGATGATGACCAGGCACCACTGAGCTGAAATTGTCAGCATCCTGCAGAAATCTCTGAAAGTTGTAGTTGCAGTTTGCTCAGTTATAGAGTGTCTTTAATCAAAATAAAGAGAACTAGCAGTTGTACATGGCGTTGCCCTTGTACACATGTGGTTAAAGTATTTTTTACATGCAGGTGTGTGTTTGGCTTAGATGAAAGAGATAGGGGGAAAGAGAAGTGCACAGTTGGTAATGTACGTCCTGTATTTAATAGTTATGAGTTGAGGAGGTGACATTGCTTAAGGGACGTATAGCACATGTTTATTGCTAAACATTATATACAATGTTATCAGTTTTTCAACTTGGAGCGTAAATATACAAATGTTGTGGTGAACCTACTCGTGAATATGCTACATGGAATTTGCCATTTGGCATGGAATTTGCCATTGGGAAAACATGTTGATTGCAACTGAATATCACAGCACTTGAGTAACTGACAGGCGTCAGTGTCTCTGAAGCATGTGACGTGCAGGCTCTTTTTCGGTGTTGTTAAAATCGGGCTTCATTCTGTTGCTCTGTCTGAGCATTGTTTGTTTTTATTAAGCATGCTCAATTTTTTCACATTAGTTAGCAGTATGTCACCTTGTTTGCACTAACACTTTATCCTTGCTCAAGGACCTCTTTATATTGATTATATATTATCAGGGTTATTCAATATAAGTTATTATCGTTTAAAATGGTGCTAATTTTGCCCCAACCAATCAGATGTTAGCTTTCAAATGTTAAATAAGATCTGATTGGTTGGGGCTAAATTAGCAACATAAGAACTTTTATTGACTCTCCCTGTATATATATATATATATATATATATATAATTAGATCAACTTGGACTTGAAGTTAGTTCTTGAGAGACTTTCGCTAGTCATTCCGACTGGCTTTCTCAATTCAGAAGACTTGTACAAGAATCTGTTGCATTATGTACCCTGGAAAATCCCCAATTAGCATATCACAGCCAAGTGTTAAGGGCGGGATTGGATAGTGGCTAAGAGGTGTTATAGGAACGCCCAGAAGTAAGGTGTCAAACAGCATTGTACATGGCAGACAGTTGGTGTTCGAACCCCCCCCACCTCTATTTAGGCTTGGTTTTCTTTATTTTCACATAATGGCCTCCTTATAACCTCTCCTTGAACCATCACGTTCCTTGCCATATGTTAACATTACAATCTTCAAGGTATGTCTTTATCCTTAAGATGCAGGTACACGGCTGAGTCCTGACCTCGAGGAATTGGCTCTTCTGTGCTGGGCCATACGTTGATGTAGTTGCTGTTTTGGTCTCCCCCACAACAAATCAGAGCATCTTCACTGCACTGACTGCGTATATGATGTCGCTTTTCTGTGTGTTGTCGGTATTGGTGGATGACCATTGTTTGCCATCAGTGTGTTTTGTTTAAAGCAGACAGGGATACAGTTTTTTTTGAAATTCTTCTTAATTTCTCGGAGACCCCTGCTACCTTGGTATGACCATGTCTTTCTCCTGTCTTGCTTTTCCCCTTCACTGTTGGTATCATGTTCTTTTTTCCTTCTACTTATCTTTTTTACAAAGGCCCAGTCTGGATATCCACAAGTTTTTAAGGGCTCCTACTGAGATGTTTCATTTCTTTAGCCTTCGCCTCTGTGCAGTGGGGATGTTCTCAGCTCTGTGTTTCAGGGTTCTGATGACACCCAGCTTGTGATCTAAAGGGTGGTGGGAGTCAAACATCAAATACTGATCTGTGTGTGTTGGTTTTCTGTAAACCTCTACTTTCAGTTTACATTTCCTTAACTTTACCAAGCAGTCCAAGAAAGCCCGTGTGTGTTGTTTGTACCTCTTCCCTTGTAAATTGATGTGTTTTGGACTACCGCAGTTGATGTGTTCTGTGAAGCTTGTACTTCCTTCTGGCAGATTTTAACCCAGTGTCATCCACATATCTGAACCAGTGGCGGGTGCTATGCCCTTAAAGGTATTAACGCCTGTTTTTTTCTACCTCCTCCATGTAAGGTTGGCACACAATAGGAGAAACTGGAGATCCCATAGCACATCGTGTTTTGCTTATAGAACTTAATCCTGTATTTGAAAGGTGGTATTCAGGCACAAGTCCAGTAAGGAACACACCTGTTCTGGGTTTAGATCAGTTCTGCTGGTAAGAGTGCAGTCTGGCCTAGCCATTTTCTCACCATGTCAACAGCCTCCTTGGGGGTATACAGGTGAAAGAGATGTCACCATCATAGGACATCATAGTTTCTTCTGCACCGAGTACTATATCTTCCCACCAATGGTCCTAAGATGTTGGCTAGGTATTTTGGCCACCTTGTATGTTACAGAGTTGAATGCTGCGACTATAGTCCTAGTGGTGGGAGTCCACTATATGCATGGATGTGCCTCACCAGGGTAAGGCGATGATACTTGCTCGATAAATGGCTTTATCCTTTTGGTCAAGATTTGTTAAGTTTTGAATCCTCTAATCTAATGCTTTTTTCAGAAAATCTGCTAAAAGTGCAAATTTTCTAAAAAGAATTCTGCATGTATGTATTAAAGAAGCAAGGAGATTCAATATGGCTAAATATAAGTGCAAACACACGCAACCAATGTAATATTAGGTTAACGTTTTACACTTATTTTAGGGCACTGCTACATTACTGCACATTTATAAATGATGCCCCTTAAAGGGCATCTATAGTGAAAAAACACAATGCCCCCCTTTGCCAAGTTAAATTCATGTACTCTGTGCTGCCTTTATCCTACTCTGTCAGTGATTTTGTTTAACCATGGTGTCAGATCTCTGTGCAGCACTCCCCCCTTCCCCTCCCTTGTTACCTCCTCCATGTCTCAAATCGCTAACCTGACAAGCTATCATTGTCAGTAGGAGTTAAAAGTTCAACATCCTGAAAAACACACCCATGCACAGTGGCTAATAGAAAGCAAGCTGTCCTAGAGACAGCGAGAAGAAGGGAACAGTACAGTTAACACTTCACTTGTGACCCATTATCAATCAGTGAAAGCATTAGGAAGGGGGTCAAGTGCAGGCTATCTATCACATCAAAGCTACTCTCTCCCCTGCTAATGCTCTTATCTATTGTTTATTACAAAAGCAGGGAGGGGGGGGGATCACATCACAGGGATTTGATGACAGTCCAAGTAGGAGTAGAGGAATGCAATCACGTATTTCTTCGGTGTATCTCAGGACAGAGAGGGAATCTGAAAAAAGTGAAACACTCTGGGGTTGTGGGAGAATTATAGAACACATGGAAAAAGGGGGGGAAAGTTCATTTTCCCACTATAGATGCCCTATGCAGTATTTGAAAATCCTTCAGTTTCTGATAAGTTACTAATAAATCAAAATGCCTGAAAGAAATGGCGTCTAAATCCAGATTGTAGAGTAACAAGGCCACAATCAGGATAGGATTGTGACTATAGCTGAGTTACATGTTGTCCCAGAACAACATAGGACCTACTATCCTATAAGCCAGGAGTACAGATATGCAAGACTTCAGGGCTCGCAATAAGAAACTCATTTAAAATGCCATGTGGACTGTGAAATGGAAGAGCTCCTGTTCAGGCTTTTGCATGACACAGGTTACCAATGACCATAGTCAATATAGCTTTGAGGGAAAAAGCTCCTTCCACTCAGTTAAATGAGAGCATAGAGGAACCTCAGAGAGATAGCTGGAACAGCCATATGAAAGCTATAGTAGTAAATTTCCTCAACCAAAAGAAAAGGCAGATAATTTCCTAATATCATAAAAGCAAACTGTACAGAAACGTGGATTCTGGTAAATAATGACACCAGAGACTAAAAGATACCAGCAAATAAACCATCAGAATAAAATGTAGAACATGCACTGACTATCCCAATTGAACCAGACCAAAATATTCATGCCCCATGATTTGCGTCAATACATGATAGCAAAACATTAGTAAAGGTAAGGTAACTTTCCAGACTATCTATACCAGTGGGAAATTCAAGCAAACATGACATCATACCTAAATGGCAAAACCACACAATAAAGCATCTTACCCTGCAGAGGTCAAACCTCCATGTCCAGTACAACAAGTCACCTCAATTGGTTATGAATGTTTTACAGTAATCTCCAAATCGCCTACAGAACAGAAAAATAACCTAACATAGGACAGCAAGACCAGTGAGACAGAGGAGTGTAATTCCTTTGCAAAAGATGAACAAGATGTGGGATGCATCCGTTCCTTACAGACTAAGTATCTGGCTCAAGGTAAATCCCATGTGAAGGGAACATATATGTCAGTACCAAAGCCATTGCACAAGAAGGTAAGGAATATTTGCAGGATTTAATATTTATTCCTCACCCATCGTATGTGTAAGAAAGACGGATAACAGCTTAAGACTTTGTTGTGATTTCAAGACTGACCCAAATAAAATCCAAGCTCATCATACAATACCAACAATACAAGAAATGCTTGATAGTTTGGGAGGAAGCTATGGCTCTCAGTGCTGTTTAAGTCATGTTGGATTATAGTGTCAAAAAATCGTCACCCAATGGGTCTAGCTGAAATTGCATAAAAAGACCTATATATCCCCGGTCTTCGGCTCATTATAATTATAATTCATTGCTTTGTTTTTATTACACCATAATATGAAACTTTCAAAAATATACTAATTCAGCTTCAAATTTGGTAACGAAATTGATGGTTTTTTAAAAAGAGTAGGACATCATCCGCATATAAACTTAATTTTGTTTTCTACATCACAAACTTGAAGGCCATGAATTGTGTTGATTTTCTCTAATCTTTTGGGCAAGGGGTTCTATGGAAAGAGCAAAATCAAGGGGAGAGTGGGCATCCCTTACGTGTACCATTAGTTATACTGAAGGGTAAGGATAATGAGCCAGAAGATAATACCATTGCAGAAGGTTGGGAATACAAGGTCATAATTGCATCATTAAATATCTGACACAACCACATTTTTCCAAACTTTTGATAATAACACCAATTTACTCATAAAACGCCTTCTATGCGTCCAAAGAGACAAACAGAGAAGGCGTTCGATTAACTTCACTCTGTGCAGAAGTGCCAGCACCTTCCTTGTAGCATCATTCGTTACTCCTACTTTTAACTAAACCTACTGGTCAGAGTGAACCAATTGGGGAATCAATGGGGCTAATCTATTTGCTATAATTTGGCATATATTTTTAAATCAGTATTTAGTAATGATATGGGTCTATAGCTACTGGGGTCCTTAAATCTTTACTTCCTTGGGGATTGTTGTAATTACTGCCAATAATGATTCTTTGGGGAAAACTTTTACTACTTTATTAAACATATTTGTTAGTGGCTTGAAAGGATATTCATAAATTTCTCTATAATAATTGTTAATAAATCCGTCAGCTCTCGGGGTCTTATCTCTTTTAAGACCCCTTTATTTTGATGGCTGTTTCCACTTCATGTTGGGTAAAGGGAATATTAATTTGTTTCTGTTCAAATTTAGATAAAGAAGGGAGATTAATACTATCCAAATTCTGATCTATTTCTGTTTGGGAGGGATTATGTACATTATGTTGTTGATTCACATTATATAGGGTCTCATAATAACTGGTAAGGGCATATTACAATACCGGCCGGGTGTTGAGTGAGTTATGCCTGATTGGGGATGTTTATCTTAAAAATCCTTTGTACTATTCTTCTTCCCTTAATCTTTAGTGCCATTGCCTTCCTGCTTTATTTCTATTGGAATACCACAATTCTCCTTCAAGACTGTGCACCACATATCGTAGCTTTGGTATAACAATTCTCTTAAATCTTGTCGAATTTTTCCAATTGGGGAATTAAATCTAATTTTTTATCCATGTAGATTGCTCTTTCTACATTTTTGATTTCTCTAAGCATTGAATCAGTTTCTTCTTTCCTCTGTTTTTTGAGAATGGAACTTTGCTTATAAAGATCCTCTCATGAAGGCCTTATTGGCGTTCTTTATTATCATTTATATTGGAAATAATTTACAAATTTTTTCTTGATTGGGGGCGTTTCTTAGAGTGTAGTATTGTTTTGTTTAATTTCCATAGGTAAACAGTAGGTGGGGAATCTTTTAATTGAATTTTAATTACCAGGGCGAGTGGTCTGACCACGATCTAGTACCTATTTCTACACCTGACAGTAGAGGGATGTAAATTATCTACTAGGCAATAACAATTCTTGTGTATGACTTGTGTACCGGAGAGTAATATGTAAAATCTTTTCACAAGGGTGAAAACACCTCCAAGAATCATACAATTCATGATTCAATAATGTGGGTTGTATGACTGCCTGAGGGCTCCTCCTTAATGATGAGCAGACAGCAATGGGGTCAGCTACAGCGTTTAGGTCTCCAACAACACAAAATTACCTTTAATGATAGTTTCAGTTTTCTTAATTATTTGTTTAAAAGCTATCTGAATTTGTGTAGGAGCATATATATTTGTTATTGTAAACATTTGATTGTTGATTTTACCTGATATTATCACTGATCTTCCATCACTGCTGCTGTATGACTCTGTTATTTCAAATCCAGAGGAGTCTCCTAACTGCTACACATACTCCACATTTCTTTTTTTTAAACAATGTAGAATGGTATATATGTAAAAAGTTTAAATTTTGAGGCTCCCTCTTTGTTTAGATGTGTCTCCTGTATACATATCAGGTCAGCATTTTCCTCCTTAATTAGTTTTGTAGGAGGTATCTCTTCTGTGAGAGTTCAACCTCCTCACATTTAGAGATAAAAGTATACAATATA
This sequence comes from Hymenochirus boettgeri, assembly GCA_019447015.1. NCBI lineage: Eukaryota > Metazoa > Chordata > Amphibia > Anura > Pipidae > Hymenochirus > Hymenochirus boettgeri. The sequence continues at coordinate 103,544,340 of CM033474.1, read as the reverse complement.
TACATATATAAATCTGTGATGCTCTGCAATAGTTTTCATTGTGGTATACCTGAAACAGTAAGTCCATAACTCTAGCACCTTGGGGAAAAAAAATGTTAGTAAAAAAAACAGGTATGTTGAATAGATTGTAGAAACATAAACATAAGAAAAATAAACAAAAAGAGTTCAGTGACATCCAACCAGTGGTGTCACTATCAAAAAAGAAAAAATATAAGAAGAGAAAATATGTGACCATATAATGGGTCAGAGCCTCAGGCCTCAGTCCATGACCGTGAATTGGAACAAGAACAGTTCTCCTCCTCAGAAGGATCCAGGGGAGAAAAGTTCAGTGGAGGGGAAAGTTTGTGGGAAAAGAAACACCTGAGGATGATTTCTTCATGATCCCCTGATGCAATAGGGGATTTGTCTTTTTCTCCATTTTCCTTTTTATCGACCACTCCATGGTTAATCTTGTTCTGCTTCTTTATCGTCTGCAGATTCCACTGGGCCAGTACGTCAAAACCTTCCTTTGGAGTCTTCAGCACTGAAAGTGTGCCTTGTCTGCATATGAGAAGCTTAGTGGGGAAGCCCCATTGATAAGAATGTTGTAACTTCTCAGAGTGGCTGTTACCGGTACACTTCCCATCTGTCTTGGAGAGTAGTCTGTGAGAGATCTGAGTACAGGGACAAGTCCTGATAGGGAGAGGGCAGCTTTTGTCCTCTCCTTGTTGCTGCAAGGAAAGCCTCCTTCACATGGTAAAAATGCAGTCTTATTATAACTCTATAATATTCTCTTGATACTCGTGTCTGGAAATTGTGGGTAGTATAGCTATCAATGATCAGTCATATCTGGAATATCAGCATGTAGCTTAAGATCCCTAACACGTGCTTTTAAGCACATCAGTGACAGATTCAGCAATGCCCCTGATTTTTACATTGTTTCTTCTGTTTCTGTCCACAGAATCTACCATTTTTTCCTTAAGCCATTGACCTCCTCTATCAGTGCTCATGGCATCTACTAGCTCATTCTGTTCCAGGGTGGCATCAGATATTTTGTTCTTCTATCTTGGTCACCCTGTCGTGGTATCAATTGCAAATGGGCCACTTGGTCAGATAGCAAACTTGTGTGGAAGTCTGCATGTATATGCATCTGAAGGACATCATAAAGTCTTTTAAAAACACTTGGGTCAGGGCTGGTCTGTAGCTGGGAAGGTGCCATGGGATCTGGGCTGTCTTACTGGGGCTAATGTGTCAGCTGTATGTCCTACCTGAGCCTCCTGCTCCTCCATATGTTTGTTTGGGCTTCAGGGGCTTCTGATGTATTTCCAAACACCTTTCTGGCAAGTCTGCATGTCAGGGGTGCTGGGGGCATGCTGTGGGATTGTGTAAATTCTTCTGCAGAGAAATTTGTAAGCTGAGAGTACTGTTTCCTGTCTCCATAGCGGTGGTCATCTTGGATTTCAGGCTGAATAAGTCTGTGATCTTTCTGGGCTTAAAAGTTATTTTTTTGCCTTAAGTCAGCTTTTTGTATCCATGGTGTCTTGAGATATTCCTCTGCAAAATGCCGCTATTTTGGGGATTCTTGGGTTCGCTTTGAGCTGCTTAAATCAGTGTTTTGTGCAGAGCGATGGATCAGGCTTCCATATGCTCTGTGGCCACTCCCCTCCCCAAGGGTGAATTTTAAACTTATTGTTATTGTATTAATTTTAAAAATGATAATGTATTTAATTTGGCTCCTCCTCCTCCCGCTGATACCCCCAACCCCCAAACAGACACAGGTACACCCCAACTACAGAGCTACCTTTCCATTCCCATGGAAGCAACACATAAAGGGTAACTATAGTTAAAAAAACTAATTTTGATCTATCCACAATAAAGTTAGTTATATGGTCATACAAAACACATACCCCCAACATCACACGGGTACACATCCTACTGACCTACCCTTCTATTCCTGTGGCAGCCATACTTAAGGGTTAATAAAGTAAATAAAGTAAAAAAAAACTAATTTGACAATACAACTAGTCTTATGGTTGTAAACACAAAGAAGACACACTCACCCCTCCTTTGACCCAGGAATACACACCTTCTGACTACCCTCTTCATTTCGTGGCAGCCATACTAAAGGTAACTATGTAAAAAAAAAATTAATTTTAATCATTAAAAGTTTTTTTTTAAACCCCAACCTGACACAGGTACACACTCATACTGACCTGCCCTCCCATTTCTGTGGCAGCCATACTTATAGGGTAACTATAGTCAAAAATATAATTTTGACCAATCATCAAAAAAGTTCATTTTTTTAACCCCCCAACCTGACCTACGCATCCATTTCTGTGGCAGCAAACATAAAGGTAACTTTTTGATGATTGGTCAAAATTATTTTTTTTGACTTTAGTACCCTTTAAGTATGGCTGCCACAGTAATAAGGGGTAGGTCAGTAGTGTGTGTACCTGTATCAAGTGGGGGTTTAAAAACGTCTTATAATGGGGAATTGCTGTCTGAGTTATGATCGAATTGGTGTTGAATCAGTGCATTCAATCAATGTTGAATAAATGGCATTTAAAATGTGCAAGATTGAGTTCAAAACAAACATTTAACATCAATGTTGTTTTAATTATAATACCTGTGTTATTTTGCTTTCTTGATCAGCACAGTGCATGGTAATGAGAGAGTACTAGAGAGAGACTGGAGCAGGGATCCTTAACTATGACACATGTACTAAAAGCGATACCACGGTTTATAAATATGGCCATTATCTGAATATAGGGCCAAATAACACAAATTAAAGTTAATTGGTTAAAAATATTTCCACTACCAAAATTCTGAGGCCCACCTCTGGCTCTTTGAAGTCACACCAGTGTGCCCCACACACCCTTTGAGAAACCCTGGTTTATTCTTTTAGCATAGCAAGCTGACTCCTTTGTTAATGTGTGTAATAGTAGTGATTTTAATATTTTGCTTCCCCTGTATGGTGAAGGTCACTAAAATTTGTTATCTGTGTCCACTGGGATACTGATGTTGCAACACTATATGCTGAACTGAATCTTCAGGTTCCATGTCTTCTCCTGGTTGAGTGATAGTGCGTCTTTCAACTATAGGACTATCGCCACTAATGCTAGTAAGGACCCTCACTGCAAGGAATGTGTACAATTAATACAAGCTGCTTGTATCAGTACTGCTAGATTAGTGCATTGGGAACAGTGGCTGAATGGTGTTTGTCAGCTGGATGAATTTGTGCTATGGAGTAGAGACCAGGCATAACAATGACTCCCCAGATTGAAATTTCAGGATGAGATATTTATATATGACAAACACTGCACACTGGGGAGACAGATGGTGCTCTTGGAAGCCAGGCTGCTATAAAAGGTACACACATACACATACTTTATATACGCAGGTAGTGGTATACACTTGTGCAGACTTGCCTTCTATTTACAGTAAGAGGCATGTGTGAGGGATATGTTCCGATGTCAAACTATCATGTGGAGGCAATCAGGTTGTATGTCAAAGCAATATAATACTTTTTTGCTTTCTCTTACCCAAATCCTTTGCAACCTTCATACCAGAGCTGGCGAGTCCTTCATTGAGTTCAGGATTCTCATTATCAGTTCCTCTGTGCTCAATGTTTTATGGGTGGTGGACATATTGCAACAACAGAAAACAAACACACCCAGAAACATCCTGCCAGAAAAACACACCCACATGGAGGACAAAAAAAAAAACTCCAAAAAGTTTGCATGCACCAAATTGTTCACACCACTTCTCTTCCTCACACACTTTCGCCCTAAAAGGAAGCGGACGTGACATCACAGGACAGGAAACAGTATTTTTTCTGGGAGAAACACAGTCAATATCACATTAAAGTACTTGTGAAGGTTCATTCATCATCCGTCAAATGGAAATGGAAGATGATATAACTATGCTAGTGATCGAGATGACTAGAGAGGGCACAAAACCGAACTATTCGAACTAGGCTCAGATAATAATGAATTTACAGACCGTCGCTAACCCTAGAATGTATCATTCACTAACCCAAAAGTATTTGTTCCTTTTCGATAACCCTGTGATGTAGGATCGTTTCGCTAACCAACCTAGAATGTATCGTTCGCTAACCTTCGATTGTAACCTTCGATTTGCATAACCCTCGAGAAGTATTGTTCGATTTCGGTAACCCTCAAATTTTTGGTTCTATTTTCGGTCCGGTAACCCTCGAAAGTATATTCGTAACCCTCGAATTGGCCGTACCCTAATGTACCTTGCGCATAAACCTGACAATTGCCCACTTGTGTTTAAGAAGTGTTTTTAAACAAGTTTTGGCATAGTGACAGTGTTCCCAAGTTTACCATTGTTAGTTTAGCTGTAAATCACCCGAACTTTTCAACTATAACTCCCCCATTAACTTTATGGGTCCCAAATTCAAACTTTCGAACTTTTACTGAAGTTCAAAAATTTGAAAACGGACCGAACTTTATTAAAGTTCTGCCATCTCTAGAGATGGGATCCATGTCCAACTTGGATCCAGATCCGAGCTGAAACCCTTGGTTCAAAACTGAACTTTCCGTACGAATCCGGGCAGATTGTTCAGGTTCGGAACTTTTAGACTGCACTTCGAGGGTTACTGAATCACAAGGTTATTTTTGTTATCCACTAAAAATATAGTACCCTCCAGGAGTACTCATAGTTGGATAATTAACAAATGTTAGAGATCATAAACCCTTTACCCCGCTCGTTGTGAAGGTTCTCATTCATCCAGGTCATGGTATATCTGTTGTATTCAATTTGATCTAATTTGATCTGTATTCCAGTTGATCTAATTGAATACAACAGATATCACATTAAAGTGCAATTGTACTCAGTTTTCCTCTGTTCCCTTAAGCTGGGTACACACGATGAGATATTTCGGTATTTTTATAAAGGCTCTTATTAGAGCCACAAGGGCTCTTTTAAGAGCCAATTAGGTCCTGGTTTCAACAGAGGCACTTGTCAGTGCCACAAGGGCACTTCTAAGTGCCGGGGAAGGGGGGGTGCCAATTTTATGTGCTGTGGGACTCCTTAAGCCCAAAAGGCACTTGTCAGCGCCCCTGGTGGAGTGTGATGTCCCTGCTTGTGGAGGTGGGGGTCCCCCCTGCTAGTGCGCACCCCCCTGCTGGGGGTGCCATTATCAGGACTTGTCCCCCCTTCCAAGCAGCCCCTCGCAACACACCTCGGCCAAACATGGGGCGCTTTAGAATTGAAATGGACACGCCACTTTATAAATACGATCGAGAGGTAATGGTGGTGTTATGTGTCGATTTTCGAAATGTAAAACGCCGCGATAATGACTTTTATTCATTTTTTTGGAAACTGTGTGGGGCAACCGATGCTAAACCCTTAGCATTGAATTAAGCACTACTAAGTAGCGGAAAATTCAATGCCTTTTCAATGGTGCTGTTAAAACACAGGATACCTGTGCCCACAATGCAGTAATGTTATGTATTTATTACTGCATCATCTAAGTAAGTAGCGTCTAAGAACAAATTTGAGATCTAACCCTTGACCTTTAACCCTACCCCGCTGAAAAACCACACGATAGGATCGGCTACTTAGCACAAGTGATGCTCCGGTGGCGTCTGCCCCGAGCCTGTTCGCTGGTGTACAGTCCCGTTGGATATAGAACATCACACTTAGAAAACTGAAAAGATGGACTCAAAACGTTCCCGCTCCTTTCGGTGGTCCTGGGTGCCCCCGTTGCCCCCAAACCCTTCGCCCATTCTTCACAGTAATACGCAATCTCTTGATACTAAGACTCCGCACACTCCAAGCAGTTACCACCGGACTAAATAATGCACATGTTGGCCTCTATTAGTAATAGTGAGCTACATAAGCACAATCCTAACTATGGCGTACTTTGTAACTTTATTGGTTTGTTAAATGTTGGGATACACCGGGCTGTCTTAAGAAACAGCATCATCTTGGTGATGACATGCCCTTAAAGTACAGGATACCATGCAGGCCGACACGCCCTCCTTTTCCAATCATAATAATATCATATATATTCATTGCCATCATCAGGTGGTTTTTCATTTCATCTACCATTCGGGGATGCGGTTAGTATTATGGAAGCAAACTTGTAATGCCTCAGATACTGGCATAGTCAGAAATGTGTTAAACCAATTGTGTTACAAATAAATCGGTGTAGGTGTCGCGCTCTGGGCACGCTAATGCTGTCTTCTACGTTAGAATCACTCTGCTTCTTCTAGACTTATATTCATTAGACAGCACACGGCGACGGGATGGAGGGGGGGGGGGGGGTGGGGTGTGTACATGTTATATTTTTCTGCACATACAGCAGAAATATACAGAAACAGGAGATTCATAAAGTTCGTTACTGCATTAGACGTATTAAAATATGCGATGTCTAAGTTTCTTGTTGCCCCCAACCATCACAGATCTTATTCTAACAATTGAAAAACCGCTAATATCTGCCAGTCATGGGCAAACAATATGCAAACATTTTACACAATAGAAACTTATGAATACGGACCTGTATAGTGGTAGCTTTAGTATGTAAGGCGGTGTTTAGAAGAAACGCTGGTAATGATAAGTGTCCGCTGGTGAGAACTAGCGTCACTAGCAACACGTCCAAGGCAAATTCGTTCCCTCATGAAAAAAATAAGTATCAGAAAACCAGCTTTGGGAAATCTTTAATGGCCTGGTTTTCAAGAAAGACGATGACCAATTAAACACTCACTACATTATTTCCAGATCATGAGTTCCATTTTTCCTATAGGACTTGAACTCCTTAGGAATAAATGTGTTCCTAGTGACCTTTTCAACCTGGAATTTTTTTCATTGAGCGCTATAAATTTTTACAGACATTGTGTTTTCGTGGTGCAAACTTTTTTTCCTTAGAAAGCACAGTGAAGACCTAGTCGGTAAATCTGCACAGAAAGCAATGCGACAAATACAGTGCAGATAGATTCATGTTCCGAATTATCGTATATACTCGATAGAAGTGCACACAAAGTCTTACAGGGTGCATACCAGGGGCATACCTGCATGAAGCAAACTGAAAAATTCGCTCACACCTGTGACATACGGCACAGACAGGGCCTAAAAACCTGGGGGTTGGTGTGCAAAACCTTGATATAGCATACCCCTACCCACTCATCTTTCATCTCCTCTGCATGCAGCCTATACTGCTGAAGTCTACTGTACGACACTGGATCAGCAGGAATCCTGCTTCAAATTCAAATAATTCCACTGATTCCTTGGATTATTATTTATAATTTGCCATGACAGCCCAAAAGGGATGAATGATGCCCAGGCACTCCTGAGCTGAAATTGTCAGCATCCTGCAGAAATCTCTGAAAGTTGAGTTGTCAGTTTGCTCATTTATAGAGTGTCTTAATCAAATAGAGAACTAGCAGTTGTATCATGGCGTTGCCCCTTGTACACATGGTGGTTAAAGTATTTTTTACATGCAGGTGTGTTTTGGCTTAGATGAACAGAGTAGGGGGAAAGGAAGTAAGCACATTGGTAATTTACTCCTGTATTTAATAGTTATGAGTTGAGGAGGTGACATTGCGTAAGGGCGTATAGCACATTGTTTATTGCTAACACTTATATAACAATGTTATCAGTTTTTCAACTTGGAGCGTAATATACAAATGTTGTGGTGAACCTACTCGTGAATATGCTACATGGAATTTGCCATTGGCATGGATTTGCCATTGGGAAAACATGTTGATTGCAACTGAATATCACAGCACTTGAGTAACTGACAGGCGTCAGTGTCTCTGAAGCATGTGACGTGCAGGCTCTTTTTCGGTGTTTGTTAAAATCGGGCTTCATTCTGTTCTCTTGTCTGAGCATTTGTTTTTTTTTATTAAGCATGCTCAATTTTTTCACATTAGTTAGTTCAGTATGTCACCTTGTTTGCACTAACACTTTATCCTTGCTCAAGGACCTCTTTATATTGATTAATTTATCAGGGTTTATTCAATATAGTTATTATCGTTTTAAATGGTGCTAAGTTGCGCCCACCAATCAGATGTTAGCTTTCAATGTTAAATAGATCTGATTGTGTTGGGCTAAATTAGCAACTAAAGAACTTTTATTGACTCTCCCTGTATATATATTATATATTATTATATATCTATATATATATATATATATTATAAGGATAGTCCTGAGCACACCTCACTTAATCAAATTGAAAATGTATTTTAAACGTTTCGGACTGCCCCGGTCCCTTCATCAGAATAGTGATAAAACACAATACAAACACATATATTCAATGACCACACCTACTGTGACTCCCCTTCATTAGCACATTCTATCTATTAACCCCATAGTAACATTTCTCATGAAGATACATCTATTCACATCCATAAAAAAAGTGCAAGTGCATAAAAGGTGCAATGTACATATAAGTGACCAATATAGTGCAATGTAACAGGAAAGTGACCATGATTTCGTGCAATATGCATATAAATTGACCATGTATATATAAAATATATAGCTAAAATCTAAACAAATCTTCACTTTTTGTATGTTTCATAAATCTATGTCAAATCTTCTGTGAAATTTCCTGTAATCAAAATATCTACTGCTGTGCATAAAACATGGTAATCAAATACTATGTGTCAAACAACCATACATAGATAGCAAAGAGCATAAAACCAATTCTCATACTAAGCTAAGGAGAACGATGTCTCTTATACATGAATAAATATATGTCTAAAATTTCGAACCGGACAGTTACATACTTCTATACTTATCCTGTGATTACATGTCACTTATTATCTGTGCCATTTTAAATTCAATTAGAAAGTCATTATAAAAGCATTTACAGATAGCTGTGTATTAAGACTTTAGGGTATATGGTATCAAGGCGATATATCCACCATCGACTCCCTACATAACAGTCCTTATTTCTATCTCCCCCACGTTTGAGTTCTTTTTACTTGATCAATTATCATCACTTTTAGGGAACTAATCGATGATTAGCTTGTGCGAATGTACTGCTACTGGGTTTTTCGTCTCCCTTTAAAGTCTTGGGCCAACCTATCCTTTGCCATTTTAATGTGTATTTGTGGTTACAAACGTATTTGAAAGGGGTAATCGTTTTTCCTACTAACTATTGCGCAGGGGCACTTGATCAAGTAAATGCAGTAATATCCGTGTCACAATTATATCTTCCCCGTATTTGATCTCTTTTCCTTGGTGAGGATGAATAAAATTTCCCTACTGTCTATTGTTGCACATGCTGCATTTTTCCACATTTAAAGCACCCATTTTTTTATCAAGGTACTATTTTGTGTTATGTATTTCTCTTGCGGATCTGGCATTAATTAGATGATCCCTAATCTTTTTTCTTTCTATAGACAATAAACGGCTTCTTTTTTACTTTCCAATGTATTCTGGGCATCACTTTTCACAATATCCCAATTGTCCTGTAATATTTTGTTCATGTTCTAGATGTCTGATTATACGCACTATTAGAGGAACGCCTTGTCCTTTTTCTCTTCTTGTTCTTTTTGTTCCGCATCTTTTGATACCGTTTGCTTAGCTTTCTCCAAAGCTTTGTTAGCACCGTTTGTTTTGTATCCACGTTCGAGGAATCCCTCGCATGGATCTAATCTCGTTTTCTTCTGTGTCTGTTTTATCACTACTATCCGTAGTACCCTAGCATACTGGACACTGGTAATCCTGGTAGAATCTAGTGACGGACATGGTAACTGTCCGCATGTAAAAGTTATTTTCTATCGTCTCTTTTCTATAGAGGGATGTGCTTAATTCTTACCATCTTTTTTTACTAGAACATCCAGAAAGTGTATTTCTCTTATATCTATTCGTGGATTAAATCTGATTTTTGTGTACAGCAGCTATTGATGTACTGTATGAAGTCTGTAAGTTTGTCTTCTGTGCCTCCAGATCATGAAGCCATCATAATATAGGCGCCACAGCAGTGGCGCAATTTTTGAATGCTCAGCTGTATACACACCTTTTTCCTCCAATACCCCACAAAAATGTTTTCATACGTGGGTGCTACTGGGCTACCCATGGAGTTACCTGAGACCTGTAGATAAAATCCTTTTCAATCTGAACACATTATTTCCAATATAATTTTAATAATTCAACCAAGTATTCAGTGGGTATGTTTATCGTCTCTTTGGATAAAGCATTTCTCATTGCTTCATCCCAATGTACCCTCAATGTTTGTATACAAAGATCAATGTCCATCACCACTAAGAAATCCCCATCTTTGATTTCTTTCACGCTTTTTAATTTAGTCAGGAAATCTTGGGTGTCTCTGATGTATGATGGCAATTGTAGAGGACTAGTGGTTTCAGAATCCAGTCCAAAAATTGAGATACTGGTTCCAAACACGAGTCCATAGCTGCCCTATTGGTCTCATGGGGGGATTTTTCATGTCCTTATGTACTTTGGCAGTCCATAAATAACTGCCTCTTTAGGATACATAGGGACCAAGATTTTTCCTTCCCCTTCCGTTATCCACCACCATTAATCCCTAATTCCACCATACTTCTCAGTTTACTAGAATTTTAATCACGGATTATGAGTAAGTTTAACATATCATTTCATTCTTCAAGCAATTCCAAAATTTTCTCTCTATAGAACGCATAGTCCATAACGACTATCCCCCCTCCTTTATCGGCCGATTTAGAATTAGCTTATCATCAGACTTTAACTTTTAAGTCTTTAAACCTTGCTTTGGATCTATTCATATATTGTCTCTTGTTCTTATGACCCATTGTCTGATGTTTCACACCGTCCTGACAAATGTCTCTATTGTGTTATTGTTTTTTGGAGGTATAAAATTGGACTTTCCTTTAATCTAGGTGTCTGTATTGTCCTTCCTTCTCCTCTTTGAAAAAATCAAGAAGTTGTAACCTCCTCTCAAATTTAATAGATCAGTCACAATGAGAATTCATCAATCTTGCATGTTGGCAAAAAGACAGTCCCATATTCAATAAATCACACTCACCTTTGTGAGTTCTCTCGATGACAAGTTGAACACTGCACTTTCTAACAATCCTATCTCCTTCTCGGGTATCCTCTTTCTTTTCCCCCTCCTTGTGGGTCCGGTTTTCTGCTTCAACCTAAAAAAGGGAATCCTATTGGTCTCCTCTTGAGGGATCATTCCTCCGTTCCCCTTGGCTCCTAGTAATCCGGCGATCCTCGTCCTAGAATCCTCAGCCGCGCTGTTCTCTGTCCCTGATTCTCCACTGGAGTCCTCCGTGATGACTTCCTTCCCCGCGACCGAAGTGTTTTGTATTGCGTTCCACGCTCGTTCCCTGCGTTGCAAGGTTCTATTTCCCATCCCTGCACATATCTACCTCGGGACTTTGGGTGAGTGCCGGTATCTAGCCCATGTATCACTCGGTCTTCACTATAGTCCTCACAAACTCTTTTATATTTATCTCTCTTATATTTTCTTATGCGATCCGCATATATATCAGGTCAGTGTCCAGCTTCTTAAGGAGTGTTTCTATCTCTTGTGTATCTCCCGTTTTTTTGATCTCTATTTCAGCATGTAACATGTCTTCCTTAAGTGTTTCCATCTGTGTACGTACCTCTTCATAACCAAAAGCATAAGGTCCAGGGAGCTTTATTAAGTACTTCACACCCATTTTTTGCAAAACTCTTATTGTTTTGTCCAATGGTCGGTAGTTCTTAATTCTAAACCCTCTAGGGATTCTCTTAGCTCTATAGTATTCCGACAACTGATCCATGTAGCTGCAATTCGATGAATCTCTTCTTTTGTTTTTTTAGGTCCTGTACCATATCCTTGGCGGTGTCCACTCCAACGTCTGTGCCATATCTGATGCGAACAATTTCGGTCAGCGTCCTCCTGGGTAAGTGTTCTAATTTGGTCTCTCGAGGCAGTTCCGAAACGTTAAAATAAATTTTCAATTTGATTAAGTGAGGTGTGCTCAGGACTTTCCTTTTATGTTACCTACAGATGGAGGCACCCTGTATCCTTTTGAAGCACCCAATTATTTCTTGAACTTGGACTGAGTGCGAGTGTGATTCTATTGTTTCTATATATATAATATATATTATATTAGATCCCAATCAATTCCTGTATAGTCTCATACCCCCCAACCATCCCGATTGAATAGGTGATGGGAACATGTCTGTGATGTTGCAGGTGGGTTGGGCACGGCATTCTAGGGCGTGGACAGTCTAGGTCATGTCTGTGATGTTGTGGTGTCCAGGAGCCATGTTTGTTTCAAACGTGCATGGCCGTGCCATGTTTGGGGCATGCCAGATGTTTTGTATGTGGGTGTGATTCGGGAACGACCTGGGATGTTGGGGGTGTGGCCATGATGTATGGGGCCCGGACCATAATTTTTGGGGGTGACCACAAAATCTGGTAGCGTGGTCACAAACATTTGTTTGGGGGCATGGCAGTTATCTTTGGGCATGTGGCCTTGATAGTTGAGGTATGACGTGACGTTGTGTTTTTGGGGTGTGGACGTGACAGCAATTTCTAGGGGCGTGGTCACATTCCAATGGCTCTGCTTTAAATTTCTAATGCATGAACCAATCACCGCAAATAACCACAAAAGTGATTCATATCACCAATAGCAACATAGTCTTTCCAGGGTTTATATTTGTATATAAATGTGATTCATAATTCCCACATGGATAGGCAGAGCAAAACGGAAAGGCAGACACATGACATCCAGGACTCTGACGTCAGCGACATCCCAGTGTCTTCCCCACCATTTCTCTGGTGATCTAGTTCAGTACAAAACTTGCAATATTCAGCTGATTGCAGTTTACTACTGTACTACATTAATTTGATATGAACACTGGCTTGCTCTAGTGTCTTTTATGATCAGTGCAGTAATGGGCCGAATTCATTAAGTTTGGTCCGTTTTTCGAAACTTTCGAACTTCTAAAAAAGTTCGAAAGTCCGAAAACGGACCCACCCATAAAGTCAATGGGGGGGGACAATAGTTTGGAAAGTGGAATGTGCTTTCTGAAATATACAGTGTAAACTTCCAATATAAAGTTGCAAGGAGGCCACACCTCAGGTAAGTATTTTAACAAGGTTTCATTTATTAAGGTGTTCAACACATACAAGCCAGGTACACAACATTTCGGGAGTCAACCCCTTCCTACAGGTGTAACCAAATACTACAGTGCAAAGAATATATAGTGACATATTAACTCAAGTGATGATTAACTCATGTGCAAAACAAGTGCTCAGTGAATAAATAAACAATACTATATACGTCACCAAATATAACCATCAATATATATCTGATCATAAAAACATTTATAAAACTCTATTAAAAATACTGTGATCAGTTAAAAATATAATATAACAATGCTCTCATATAATCATACATTTCTCTGTGTTACAGTTAATACAAATAAAAGTGAATAAAATGACTATATGATCTGTGTCTGTATCATAATAAAGAAACCACCCCCACCATAATTTTTATCCTTATTATGATACAGACACATTTTTATATAGAGTTTATAAATGTTTTTAGGATCTATATATATTTGATGTTATATTGGGACGTATATTGTATATGTTATTATTCACTGAGCTGAGCACTTTGTTTTGCACATGCTCACTTGATTTAGGCCCTTGTATAGTAGGCGGAGCCATTCACGTTAGTAAATGATGTCACTATATATTCTTTGCACAAGTAGTATTTGGTTACACCTGGGAAGGGGGTGGACCCCAGAAACGTTGTGTACCTGGCTTGTATGTTGACACTTAATAAATGGAGTGGTGCTCCCTGCAACTTTTATATGGATATGATACTTACCTGATGTGTCAAAGGCCTCAGGGGTGCACCTCTTAATTTACCTGTTGGTGACTCCACAAAGCATTTGAAAATACAGTGTAAACTTGCCTTACAGGCCTCTGGGTGGGAGATGGTCTGGGGAACACGTCCATGCGCGGGGATCAGCAAAAAAAAAACAGATTTGGGCACACCGCGCTACGTCCGGTTTTGTGGGCCCCTTCGGTAATCCTCGAACATTTGATCGAACGGTCGCGGATTTCCGAACGTTGGTAAACTCGAACGTACGCTTCCGAAACGGCCAGGGATTCCCAAATTGCCAATTCCACGATTGCCGAATGACTGACAATCCGGAAAGAGTTGTCTGTGGAGGGGGGCTGCGGAAAAAAACCCCCCCCCCTGGGTCCCTACAGGACCTGACAAGGCCCTTTGGGGATTAAGAGGTTCTGCAGCTCGAACCGGGACCCGACCTCCCTGGCCAATTAGTGCCTTTGCGGCCCTTGGAAGGGCACTTTGGGGCTAAGGGGTCTCACGCTCGAACCGGGACCCCCTCCCGCACTTATAAGTGCCTTTGTGGCCCTTGGAAGGGGCTCTTTGGGGTTTAAGGGGTCCCGTAGCTTGAACTGGGACCCTTCTCCCTGGATTTATAAGTGCCTTTGCGTGCCTTGGAAGGGCCCTTTGGGGCTTAAGGGTTCCGTCCAGTGACACCAGCGACGCTGAGGCCACCAACCCGAGAAGTACCTGCGGCCACCAGGGGTACCTCTGGCGCCAGTAGCTCAATGAGGCCGATGTTGCCTGGTGTTAGAGTAACAAAATGTTTTGGGTTAGCGGCACCAACACCATGAGTCGGTTGCCAGACAGTGAGCCCACTGCCACGCCGGCCATCAGCGGAGCCGATGTTTCTAGCCACTTCTTTCTTCTTCCATCTACTGCAATGACTTCTTGGCTCCGCAGAGGTTTGCCGCTCTTTATATAAGTTTGCAGAAAACCCAAATCCGTTTCTGATTGGTCAATTTTCAATGCTTAGTTGACATGGTTTTACATTAACCATTCAGATTTTCTGAAATAGATTGGTGTTTTGTTTGTGAAGTTCTCATTCATCCAGGTCATGGTATATATGTGTTGTATTCAATTAGATCAACGGACTTGAAGTTTTAGTTTTGAGACGTTTCGCTAGTCATCAGACTGGCTTTCTCAATTCAGACATGACTTGTACAGAATCTGTGGCAATTATGTACCTGGAAAATCCCAATTAGCATATCCACAGCCAAGTGTTAAGGGCGGGATTGGAATAGGGCTAAGAGGTGTTATAGGAACGCCCAGAGTAAGGTGTCAAAACAGCATTGTACATGGCAGACAGGTGGTGTGAACCCCCCCCCACTCTATTAGGTTGGTTTCTTTATTTCACATAAATGGCCTCTTAATACCTCTCTTGAACCAGTCACGTTCCAATATGTTAACATTACAATCTTCAAAGGTAGTCCTTATCCTTAAGATGAGGTACACGGCTGAGTCTGACCTGAGGAATTGGCTCTTTCTGTGTGGCATACGTTGATGTAGTGCTGTTTTGGTCTCTCCCCACATACAAAGCAGAGCATTCTTCACTGCACTGCACTGCTATATGATGTCGCTTTTCTTGTGTTCGGTATTGGGATGTCGGATGTACCAATTGTTGCCTCAGTGTGTGTTCGGTTTAAAGCCGACGGGATGCAGTGTTTTTTGAAAATTCTTCTTCATTTTCTCGGAGACCCTGCTACTTGGTATGACCATGTTCTTTCCTGTCTTGCTTTCCCCTTAATGTTGGTATTCGGTTCTTTCTTTCCTTCTACTTCTTTTTTACAAAGGCCCAGTCTGGATATCCACAAGTTTTAAGGGCTCCTCTGAGATGTTTCATTTCTTTAGCCTTCGCCTCTGTGCTAGTGGGGATGTTATCAGTTCTGTGTTTCAGGTTCTGAGGACACCCAGCTTGTGATCTAAAGGGGCGGTGGGAGTCAAACATCAAATACTGATCTGGTGTGTTGGTTTTCTGTAAACCTCTACTTTCAGGTTACCAATTTTCCTTAACTTCTACCAAGCAGTCCAAGGAAAGCCGTTTGTTGTTTTGTACCTCTTCCCTGTAAATTTGCATGTTTTGGTCTACCGCCATTGATGTGTCTAGTGAAAGCTTGTACTTATTGCTGCAGATTTTAACCCAGGTGTCATCCACATATCTGAACCAGTGGCGGGGTGCTATGCCCTTAAGGTATTAAGCGCCTGTTTTTTCTACCTCCTCCATGTAAAGGTTGGCCACAATAGGAGAAACTGGAGATCCATAGCACATCCGTGTTTTTGTTATAGAACTTATCCTGTATTTGAAAGGTGGTAATCAGGCACAAGTCCAGTAAGGAACACACCTGTTCTGGGTTTAGATCAGTCTGCTGGTAAGAGTGCAGTCTTGGCCTAGCCGTGTTTCCCCATGACAACAGCCTCCTTGGTGGGTATACAGGTGAGAGAGATGTCACATCATAGGACATCATAGTTTTTCTGCACCGAGTACTTATCTTCCCACCAATGGTCCTAAGATGTTGGCTAGGTATTTTGCCACCTTGTATGATTACAGAGTTGTATGCTGCTGACTATGAGTCTAGTGGTGGGAGTCCATATATGCATGGATTGCCTCACCAGGGTAGAGGCGATGATACATTGCTCGATAAATGCTTTATCCTTTTGTCAAGATTTGTAAGTTTGAATCCTCTAATGCTTTTTTCAGAAATATCTAAAAGTGCAAATTTCTAAAAAGAATTTCGCTGTAGGTATTAAAGAAGCAAGGAGATTCAATATGGCTAAATATAAGTGCAAAACACACGCAACCCAATGTAATATTAGGTTAACGTTTTACACTTATAGGGCACTGCTAAATTATGACATTTAAACTATGCCCCTTAAAGGGCATCTATAGTGAAAAAAACACACAATGCCCCTTTGCAAAGTTAAAATTCATGTACTCTGTGCTGCCTTAATCCTATCTTCGTCAGTGATTTTGTTTAACCATGGTGTCAGATCTCTGTGCAGCACCCCCCTTTCCCCTCCCCTCTGTTACCCTCCTCATGTCTCAACTTGGCTAACTGACAAGCTTATCATGTGCAGTATGAGTTAAAAGTTAACATCCTGAAAAAACACACCCAGCACATTGGCTAATAGAAAGCAAGCTGTCCTAGAGACAGGAAGAAGAAGGGAACAGTACAGTTAACGATTCACTCACTTTGTGACCCATTATCAATCAGTGAAAAGCTATTAAGAAGGGGGGTCAAGTGCAGGCTAATCTACCATCAAAGCTACCTCTCTTCCCCTGCTAATGCTTATATCTCATGTTTATACAAAGCAGGAGGGGGGATCACATCACAAGGATTTGATTGACAGTCCAGTAGGAGTAGAGGAATGCAACACGTATTTTCTGGTGTATCTCAGGACAGAGAGGGAATCTGAAAAAGTGAAGACACTCTGGGGTGGTGGGGAATTATAGAACAATGGAAACAAAGGGGGGGGAAAAGTCATTTTCCACTATAGATGCCCTATGCAGTATTGGAAATCCTTTCAGGTTCTGATAAGTACAATAAAATTCAAAATGACTGAACCTAGAAATGCGTCTAAATCCAGATTGTAGAGGTAACAAGCCACAATCAAGGTAGGATTGTGACTATAGCTGAGTTACATGTTGTCCCAGAACAACTAGGACCTACTTCCTAAAAAGCCGGAGTACAGATATGCAAGACTTCAGGGCTCGCAATTAAGAACTCATTTAAAATGCCATGTGGACTGTGAAATGAAGAGCTCCTGTTCAGGTTTGCATGACCAGGTTACCAAGGACCATAGTCAATATAGCTGTTGAGGGAAAAAGTCCTTCCATCAGTTAAATGAGAGCAATAGAGGAACTCAGAGAGATAGCTGGAACAGCTAGTGAAACTCATAGTAGTATAATTTCCAACCAAAAGAAAAGGCAGATAATTTCCTAATATCAATAAAAGCAAACTGTACAGAAAATGTGGATCTGGTGGTAAATAATGACCCCAGAGACTAAAAGATACCAGCAAAATAACATCAGAATAAAATGTAGAACATGCACTGGACTATCCCAATTGAACCAGACCAAAATTTCATGCCCCATGATTTGCGTCAAATACATGATAAGCCAAAATTAGTAAAGGTAAGGTAACTTTCAGACTATCTATACCAGTGGGAATTCAAGCAAACATGACATCATCCTAAATGGCAAAACCACACAATAAAGCATCTTACCTGCAGAGGTCAAACCTCCATGGTCCAGTACAATAAGTCACCTCAATGTTAGAATGTTTTACAGAATCTCCAAATCGCCTACAGAACAGAAAAATAACCTAAACATAGGAACAGCAAGACCAGTGAGACAGAGGTGTAATTCCTTTGCAAACGATGAAAAGATGTGGGATGCATCCGTTCCTAAAGCTAAGTATCGTGGCTCAAGGTAAATCCCTTGTGAAGGGGAAATATATGTACAATACCAAAGCCATGCACAAGAAGGTAAGATATTTGCAGGATTTAATATTTATTCCTCAACCCATCGTATGGTAAGAAAGACGGATAACAGCTTAAGACTTTGTGTGATTTCAAGAGCTGACCCAAATAAAAATCCAAGCTCATCATACAATACCAACAATACAAGAATGCTTGATAGTTTGGGAGGAAGTTATGGCTTCAGTGCTTGTTTAAAGCATGGGATTTAGTGTCAAAAATCGTCCACCCCATGGGTCTAGCTGAAATTGCATAAAACAAGACCATATACTAAGTCCCGGGTCTTCGCTCATTATAATTATAATATTCATTGCTTTGTTTTTATTAACACTATATATGAAACTTTCAAAAATATACTTAATTCACAGCTTCTAAATTTGGTAACGAAATTGATGGTTTGTTGTAAAAAGAGTAGGAAATCATCCGCATATAAACTTAATTTTGTTTCTACATCACCCAAACTTGAGGCCATGAATTTGTGATTTTCTCTAATTTTTGGGCAAGGGGTCTATGGAAAGAGCAAAAATCAAGGGGAGAGTGGGCATCCCTTACGTGTACCATAGTATACTGAAGGGTAAGGAGATGAGCCAGAAGATAATACCATTGCAGAAGGATTGGGAATAAAGGTCATAATTGCATCATTAAATATCTTGACACAACCACATTTTTCCAAAACTTTGATAATAACACCAATTTACTCTAAAACGCCTTCTATGCGTCCAAAGAGACAAACAGAGAAGGCGTTACGATTAACTTACGCTCTGTGCAGAAGTGCAGCACCTTCCGTAGGACATCATTCGTTACTCTACTTTTAAAAACCTAACTTGGTCAGAGTGAACAATTGGGGAATCAATTGGGCTAATCTATTTGCTATAATTTGGCATATATTTTTAAATCAGTATTTAGTAATGATATGGGTCTATAGCTACTGGGTCCGTTAAATCTTTACCTTCCTTGGGATTGTTGTATAATACTGCCATAATGATTCTTGGGAAACTTTTATACGTTATTAAACATATTTGTTAGTGGCTTGAAAGGATATTCATAAATTTTCTATAATAATTGTTAATAAATCCGTCGCTCCTGGGGTCTTATCTCTTTTAAGACCCCTTTTATTTTGATGGCTGTTTCCACTTCATGTTGGGTAAAGGGAATATTAATTTGTTTCTGTTCAAATTAGATAAAGAAGGGAGATTAATACTATCCAAATTCTGATCTATTTCTGTTGGGAGGGATTGTGACATTATGTTGTTGATTCACATTATATAGGGTCTCATAATAACTGGTAAGGGCATTTACAATATCCGTGGGGTGTTGAGTGATTATGCCTGATTGGGGAGTTTTATCTTAAAAATCCTTTGACTATTCTTCTTCCCTTAATCTTTAGTGCCATTGCCTTCCCTGCTTTATTCTATTGGAATACCAATCTCCTTCAAGACTGTGCACCACATATCGTAGCTTGGTATAACAATTCTCTTAAATTCTGTCGAATTTTTCCAATTGGGGACTTAAATCTAATTTTTATCCATGTAGATTGCTCTTTCTAATTTTTGATTTCTCTAAGCATTGAATCAGTTTCTTCTTTTCTCTGTTTTTGAGAATGGAACTTTGCTTATAAAGATGCCTCTCATGAAGGCCTTATTGGGTTTCTTTATTATCATTTATATTGAAATAATTACAAAATTTTTCTGATTATGGGGGCTGTATTCTTAGATGTGTAGTTTGTTTTGTTTAATTTCCATAGGTTAAGCGTAGGTGGGGAATCTTTTAATTGAATTTTACTACCAAGGGCGAGTGGTCTGACCACGATCTAGTAACTATTTCTACACCTGACAGTAGAGGGATGGTAAATTATCTACTAGGCAATAATCAATTCTTTGGTATGACTTGTTACCGGAGAGTATATGTAAAATCTTTTCACAAGGGTGAAAACACCCTCCAAGAATCATACAATTCATGATTCAATAATGTGGGTTGTATGACTGCCTGAGGGCTCCTCTTAATGATGAGCAGACAGCAATGGGGTCAGCTACAGCGTTAGTCTCCACAACAATCAAATTACCTTTAATGATAGTTTCAGTTTTCTTTAATATTTGTTTAAAAGCTAATTGAATTTTTAGGAGCATATATATTTGTTATTGTAACATTTGATTGTTGATTTTACCTGATATTATCACTGATCTCATCACTGCTGCTGTATGACTCTGTTATTTCAAATCCAGAGGAGTCCCTAACTGCTACACATCCTCCACATTTCTTTTTTTAAACAATGTAGAATGGTATATAGTTAAAAGTTTAAATTTTGAGGCTCTCTCTTGTTAGATGTGTCTCCTGTATACATATCAGGTCAGCATTTTTCCCCTTATTGTTTTGTAGGAGGTATCTCTTTCTGTGAGAGTTCAACCTCCTCACATTAGAGATAAAATGTATACAATATATACATATATAATCTGTGATGCTCTGCAATAGTTTCATTTGTGGTATACCTGAAACAGTAAGTCCATAACTCTTAGCACCTTGGGGGAAAAAAAAGTTAGTAAACAAAAAAAGGTATGTTTGAATAGATGTTAGAAACATAAACATAAGAAAATAAACAAAAGAGTCTCAGTGACATCCAACCAGTGGTGTCACTAATCACAAAAGAAAAAATAATAAGAAGAGAAAATATGTGACATATAATGGGCAGAGCCTGTCAGGCCTCAGTCCATGACGTGAATTGGAACAAGAACAGTTTCTCCTCCTCGAAAGGATCAGGGGAGAAAAGTTCAGTGGAGGGGAAGGTGTGGGAAAAGAAACACTGAAGGGATGATTTTCATGATCCCCTGATGCAATAGGGATTTGTCTTTTTCTCCATTTCCTTTTTATCAGACCACTCCATGGTTAATCTTGTTCTTGCTTCTTTATCGTCTGCAGATTCCACTGGGCCAGTACGTCAAAACCTTCCTTTGGAGTTCAGCACTGAAAGTGTGCCTTGTCTGCATATGAGAAGCTTAGTGGGGAAGCCCCATTGTAAGGAATGTTGAACTTCTCAGAGTGGCTGTTACCGGTACAAATTCCCATCTGTCTTGGAGAGTAGTCTGTGAGAGATCTGAGTACAGGGACAAGTCCTGATAGGGAGAGGGCAGCTTTGTCTCTCCTTGTTGCTGCAGAAAGCCTCCTTCACATGGTAAAAATGCAGTCTATTATAACTCTTATATATCTCTTGATACTCGGTCTGGAAAAATTAGGTTTGGGTAGTTTATGAGCCCTATCAATGATCAGTTCAATATCTGGAATAATCAGCAGTGTAGCTTTAATGCCCTTAACACGTGCTTTTAAGCCATCAACAGTGACCAGATTCAGCAATGCCCCTGATCTTTACATTGTTTCTTCTGTTTCTGTCCACAGAATCTACCATTTTTTCCTTAAGCCATCTGACCTCCTCTATCAGTGCTTCATGGGCATCTACTAGCTCATTCTGTTCCAGGGTGGCATCAGATATTTTGTTCTCTATCTTGGTCACCCTGTCGTTGGTATCAATTGCAAATTGGGCCACTTGGTCAGATAGCAACTCTGTGTGGAAGTCTGCATATCATGCATCTGAAGGACATCATAAAAGTCTTTTAAAAACACTGGGTCAGGGGGTGGTCGTAGCGGGAAGTGGGCCATGGGATCTGGGTGCTCTTACTGGGGCTAATGTGCAGCTGTATGTCCTACATGAGCCTCCTGCTCCTCCATATGTTGTTTGGGCTTCAGAGGGCTTCTGATGTATTTCCAAACACCCTTTGCTGCAAGTCTGCATGTCAGGGGTGCTGGATGCCATGCTGTGGTGTGAGTAACAATTCTTTCTGCAGAGAAATTTGTGAAGCTGCAGAGTACTGTTTCCTGTCTCCATAGCGGTGGTCATCTTGGATTTCAGGGCTGAATAAGTCTGTGATCTTTCTGGGCTTAAAAGTTATTTTTTTGCCCTTAGAAGTCCAGCTTTTTGTATCCATGGTGTCTTGAGATATTCCTCTGCAAAAATGCGCTATTTGGGGATTGTCTGGCGTTATCGTGATCATGTGCGCTGCTAACTCAGTGTTTCGTGCGTGCAGAGTGTGCAGGTCCTATAGCTCTCGTCCCTCTCCCCCAAGGGTGAATTTTAAACTTATGTTCATTGTATTAATTTTAAAAATGATAATGTATTTTAATTTGGCCCTCCTCCTCCTCGTGATACCCCCCAACCCCCAAACAGACACAGTACACCCAACTACAGAGTACCTTTCCATTTCCATGGAAGCAAACATAAGGGTAACTATAGTTAAAAAAATAATTTTTGATCTATCACCAATAAAAGTTAGTTATATGGTCATACAAAAAACCAATACCCCCAACATACACGGGTACACATGCTACTGACCTACCCTTCTATTCCTGTGGCAGCCATACTTAAAGGGTTAATAAAGTAATAAAGTAAAAAAAACTAATTTTGACAATACAACTTAGTCTTATGGTTGTAAACACAAAGAAGACATACCCCCTCATTAGACCAGGAATACACACCCTTCTGACCTACCCTTCCATTTCTGTGGCAGCATATAAAGGGTAACTATAGTCAAAAAATAAATTTTAACTAATCATTAAAAGTATTTTTTTTAAACCCCAACCTGACACAGGTACACACTCATACTGACCTGCCCTTCCATTTCTGTGGCAGCCATACTTATAGGGTAACTATAGTCAAAAATATAATTTTGACCAATCATCAAAAAGTTTCATTTTTTTAACCCCCCAACCTGACTACGCATCCATTTCTGTGGCAGCAAACATAAAGGGTAACTTTTTTGATGATTGGTCAAAATTATTTTTTTGACTTTAGTTACCCTTTAAGTATGGCTGCCACAGTAATGAAGGGGTAGGTCAGTAGGTGTGTGTACTGTATCAAGTTGGGGGTTTAAAAACGTCTTATAATGGGGAATTGCTGTCTGAGTTATGATCGAATTGGTGTTGAATCAGTGCATTCAATCAATGTTGATAAATGGCATTTAAAATGTGCAAGATTGATGTCAAAACAACATTTAACATCAATGTTGTTTTAATTATAATACCTGGTGTTATTTTGCTTTCTTGATCAGCACAGTGCATGGTAATGAGAGAGTACTAGAGAGAGACTGGAGCAGGGATCCTTAACTATGACACATGTACTAAAAGATAGATCCACGGGTTTATAATATGGCCATTTATCTGAATATAGGGCCATAATAACAAAAATTAAAGTATATTGGTTAAATATTTCCCTACCAAAATTCTGAGGCCACCTCTGGCTCTTTGAAGTCACACCAGTGTGCCCCCACACACCCTAGAGAAACCTGGTTATTCTATTAGCATGTAGCAAGCTGACTCCTTTGTTAATGTGTAGTAATATTTGTAGTGATTTTAATATTTTTGCTTTCCCGTTATGGTGAAGGTCACTAAAATTTGTTACTGTGTCCACTGGGATACTGATGTTGCAACGTATATGCGAACTGAATCTTCAGGTTCCATGTCTTCTCCCTGGTTGAGTGATAGTGCGTTTTCAACTATAAGGACTATCCGCCACTAATGCTAGTAAAGGACCCTCACTGCAAGGAAGTGTATACAATTAATACAAGCTGTTGTATCAGTACTGCTAGATTAGTGCATTGGGAACAGTGGCTGAATGGTGTTTGTCAGCTGGATGAATTCTGTGCTATGGAGTAGAGACCAGGCATAACAATGACCCAGATTGAAATTTCAGGATGAGATATATATATGAACAAACACTGCACAACTGGGGGAGACAGATGGTGCTTTGGAAGCCGGCTGCTATAAAGGTACACACATACACATACTTTTATATACGCAGGGTAGTGTAGTGGATACACTTGTGCAGACTTGCCTTCTATTTACAGTAAGAGGCATGTGTGAGGGATATGTTCCTGATGTCAAACTATCATGTGGAGTGCATCAGGTTGTATGTCACAAAGCAATATAATCACTTTTTTGTCTTTCTCCTTACCCAAATCCTTTGCACCTTCATACCAGAGCTGGCGAGTCCTTTATCATTGAGTTCAGGATTCTCATTATCAGTTCCTCTGTGCTCAATGTTTTATGGGTGGTGGGACATATTGCAACAACGAAAACAACACATCCAGAAACATCCTGCCAGAAAACACACCCACATGGAGGACAAAAAAAAAACTCCAAAAAGTTTGCATGCACCAAATTGTTCACACCACTTCTCTCCTCACACACTTTCGCCCTAAAAGGAAGCGGACGTGACATCACAGACAGGAAACAGTATTTTTTCTGGGAGAAACACAGTCAATATCACATTAAAGTACTTGTGAAGGTTTCATTCATCCAGGTCATGGGAATGAGAATGGATGAATAACTATGCTAGTGACTAGAGATGACTAGAGATGGGCACAAAAACCGAACTATTCGAACTAGGCTCAGATAATTAATGAATTTACAGACCGTTCGCTAACCCTAGAATGTATCATTCACTAACCCTCAAAGTATGTTCCTTTTCGATAACCCTTGAATGTACGGATCGTTTCGCTAACCTAGAATGTATCGTTGCTAACCTTCGATTGTAACTTCGATTTGCATTAACCCTCGAAAGTATTGTTCGTTTCGTAACCCTCAAATTTTGGTTCTATTTCGGTCCCGGTAACCCTCGAAGATCATCGGTAACCTCGAATGGCCGTAACCCAATGTACCTTGCGCAAAACCTGACAATTGCCCACTTGTGTTTAAGAAGTGTTTTAACAAGTTTTGGAATAGTGACATGTTCCCAAGTTACATTGTTAGTTTAGCTGTAAGTAATCACCCGAACTTTTCAAACTATCACTCCCCCATTAACTTTATTGGGTCCAAATTCAAACTTTCGAACTTTTACTGAAGTTCAAAAATTTGAAAAGGCACCGAACTTTTAAAGTTCTGGCCATCTCTAAGAGGGATACCATGTCCAATGGATCCAGATCGACGCTGAAACACCTTGGTTAAAATTGAACTTTCGTACGAATCCGGGCCAGATGTTCCGTTCGGAACTTTAGAACTGCTAACTTTCGAGGGTTACGAATCACAAGGTTATTGTTGTTATCCACTAAAAACTAATAGTACCCTCCAGAGTATCAATTAGTTGGATAATCTGACAAAGTTAGAGATCATAAAACCTTTCCCCCCGCTCTCAAAAAACAAAAAAAAACACTATAGAGGCTTACGCACAAAAGTGAGGCTCCGGTGGCGTCTGCCCCGAGGCCGTCGCTAGTGTCCAGAACCGATATAGAACCAACACCCAAAAATCGTCAACAACACCACTGCCCCACACTCAACTGCACACACAATCCACCGCCGCTCACCCTCGCAGTCAAACACACCACACTCCAATAACACCAACTCCAAAAACCAAACAAACAACACACAAAACAAACACTAACAAGACAACAACCCCAAAAAACCTGTGAATAACTGTTGCACAAAGATGGACTCAAATCAACGCTCCTTTCGTGGTCTGGGTGCTGCTTGCCCCAAACCTCGCCCGTTCCACAGTATACAGCAATCTCTTGATATAGACTCCCGCCACTCCAAAGCAGTTACCAACAGGAACTTAAAAATGCAATGTTTATTATAGTAAGTGAGCTACTAAACACAATCCTTAATCATAGGCATACTTTTTTTTTTTTTAAGTCTATAGTGTTTAAAAACATTATATGGGTGATGACATGCCTTAAAGTACAGGATACCATGCAGGCCGACCCCCTCCTTTTCCAATATGAATAATATCATATATATTCATTGCCATCTCAGTGTTTTCCATGTTCTCTACCAGAGATCCTGCTATTATTATGAGAAGCAAACATTGTTAATGCCTCAAGAGTACTGCATAGTGAGAGTGTTAAACCCAAATTGTTTAAATAAATCTGTAATACAATAAGGTGTTCCTGTCCTCCTTTATGCTGTTTATTCTTAATCCTAAGACAGATGACACAACACCATTGTGAATGTTATATTTTCTGCACATACAACAGAAATATACAGAAACAGGGAGATTCAATAAAAGTCTCATCGTTAAAAATGTGCTAATTTTGCCCCAACCAATCAGATCTTATTTAACATTGAAAGCTAATATTGATGGTTGGGCAAAATTAGCACCATTTTAAACAATAAGAACTTTTATTGAATAACCTGTATATGTTTAAAAATGTTTTAGTTAATGTAGGGGTTTTAGAAAACCTGAAAATACCACAGCATAACAGAAAATTTCTCATGTAAAAAAATAAGTATCAGGAAACCAGCTTGGGAAATCTTATTACTGGCCTGTTTTCAAGAAAGCAGGATCAATTAACACTCCACTACATATTTCCAGATCATGAGTTCCATTTCCTTATAGGACTTGACTTCTTAGGAATAAATGTGTTCCTAGTGACCTTTTCAACCTGGAATTTATTTTTCATTGAGCGCTATAAATTTTACAGACGTTGTGTTTTCGTGGTGCAAACTTTTACTTAGAAAGCACAGTGGAGACCTAGTGTAAATCTGCACAGAAAAGCAATGAGACAATACAGTGCAGATAGATTCATTAAGTCCGAATTATCGTATATACTCGAATAGAGTGCACACAATAGTCTTACAGGGGTGCATACCAGGGGCAACCTGCCATGAAGCAAACTGAAAAATTCGCTCACACCTGTGACATACGGCACAGACAGGGCCTCTAAAAAACCTGAGGGGTTGGTGTGCAACCTTGATATAGCATACCCCTACTCATGCTTTCATCTCTCCAGCAGCTCTACTGCTGAAGTCTACTGTACATGACTGATCAGCAGGAATCCTGCTTCAAATTTCAAATAATCCACTGATTCCTTGGATTATTATTTATATAATTTGCCATGACAGCCCAAAAAGGATGAGATGACAGGCACTACTGAGCTGAAATTGTCAGCATCCTGCAGAAATCTCTGAAAGTTGTAGTTGCAGTTTGCTCAGTATAGAGTGTCTTAATCAAATAAAGAGAACTAGCAGTTGTACATGGCGTTGCCCTGTACACATGTGGTTAAAGTATTTTTACATGCAGGGGTGGTTTGGCTTAGATGAAGAGATAGGGGGAAAGAGAAGTGCACATTGGTAATTGACGTCCTGTATTTAAAGTTATGAGTTGAGGAGGTGACATTGCTTAAGGGCACGTATAGCACATGTTTATTGCTAAACATTATATACAATGTTATCAGTTTTTCAACTTGGAGCGTAATATACAAATGTTGTGGTGAACCTACTCGTGAATATGCTACATGGAATTTGCCATTTGGCATGGAATTTGCCATTGGGAGAAACATGTTGATTGCAACTGAATATCACAGCACTGAGGAACTGACAGGCGTCAGTGTCTCTGAAGCATGTGACGTGCAGGCTCTTTTTCGTGTTTGTTAAAATCGGGCTTCATTCTTTGCTCGTCGAGCATGTTTTTTGGTTTTATTAAGCATGCTCAATTTTTTCACATTAGTTAGCAGTATGTCACCTTGTTTGCACTAACACTTTATCCTTGCTCAAGGACCTCTTTATATTGATTATATATTATCAGGGTTATTCAATATAAGTTATTATCGTTTAAATGGTGCTAATTTTGCCCCAACCAATCAGATGTTAGCTTTCAAATGTTAAATAAGATCTGATTGGTGGGGCAAATTAGCAACATAAGAACTTTTATTGACTCTCCCTGTATATATATATATATATAGATATATATATATATATATATATATATATATATATATAAAGGAATAGTCCTGAGCACACCTCACTTAATCAAATTGAAAATGTATTTTAACGTTTCGGACGCCTCGAGTCCCTTCATCAGAATAGTGATAAAACACAATACAAAACACAATATATTCAAGTGACCACACCTACTGTGACTCCCCTTCAATTAGCACATTCTATCTATTAACCCCATAGTAACATTTCTCATGAAGATACATCTATTCACATCCATAATAAAAAGTGATAGTGCATAATAAGTGCAATGTACATATAAGTGACCAATATAGTGCAATGTACAGTAAAGTGACCATGATTTAGTGCAATATGCATATAAAGACCATGATATATAAAAATATATAGCTAAAATCTAAAACAATTATACATTCTTTTTGTATGTTTCATAAGATCTATGTCCAATTCTGTAAATTCCTGTATCAAAATATCTACTGCTGTGCATAAAAACATGTATTAGCAAACTATGTGTCAACACACATACATAATAGCAAAGAGCATAAAAACCAATTTCTCATACTAAGCTAAGGAGAAACGATGTCTCTTATACAGAATAAATATATGCTCTAAAATTTCGAACCGGGACAGTTACATACTCTTATACTTATCCTGGTGAACATGTCACTTATTATCTGTGCCATTTTAAATTCAATTAGAAAGTCATTATAAGAAGCATTTACAGGATAGTGTGTATTAAGACCTTTAGGGTATATGGTGTCAAGGCGATATATCCACCTCGACTCCCTACATAACATCCTCTTTCTATCTCCCCCACGTTTGAGTTCTTTTACTTGATCAATTATATCATTTTAGGGAACTAATCGGATGATTAGCTTGTGCGAAATGTACTGCTACTGGGTTTTCGTCTCCCTTAAAGTCTTGTTGGCCAACCTATCCTTTGCCATTTTAATGTGTGATTTGTGGTTAGCAAAACGTATTTGAAAGGGGTAATGTTTTTTCCTACATATACTAGTGCGCAGGGGCACTTGATCAAGTAAATGCAGTAATCCGTGTCACAATTATATCTTCTATTTTGATCTCTTTTCCTTGGTGAGGATGATAAAAAATATTCCCTACTGTCATATTGTGCACATGCTGCATTTTTCACATTTAAAGCACCCATTTTTTATCAAGGTACTATTTTGTGTTATGTATTTCTCTTGCGGATCTGCATTAATTAGATGATCCCTAATGCTTTTTTATCTTTCTATAGACAATAAACGGCTTCTTTTTTTACTTTCCAATGTATTCTGGCATCACTTTTCACAATATCCCAATTGTCCTGTAATTTTTGTTCATGTTCTGAGATGTCTGATTATACTGCACTATTAGAGGAACGCCTTGTGCCTTTTCTCTTTGTTCTTTTTGTTCCGCATCTTTTGATACCGTTTGCTTAGCTTTCTCCAAAGCTTTTGTTAGCACCGTTTGTTTGTATCCACGTTCGAGGAATCTCCTCGTCATGGATCTAATCTCGTTTTCTGTGTCTGTTTTTCTACACAATCCGTAGTACCCTAGCATACTGGGACACTGGTAATCCTGAATCAGTTAGGGGCATGGTAACTGTTCGCCATGTAAAAGTGTATTTCTCGTTTCTTTTCTATAGAGGGATGTGCTTAAGTTCTACCATCTTTTTAACTAGAACATCCAGAAAGTGTATCTCTTATATATATTCTGGATTAAATCTGATTTTTGGACACAGACTATTGATGTACTGTATGAAGTCTGTAAGTTTGTCTTCTGTGCCCTGCCCGAATCATGAAGACATCATCAATATAGCGCCACCAGCAGGTGGCGCAATTTTTGAATGCTCAGCTGTATACACACCTTTTTCTCCCAAATACCCACAAAAAATGTTTGCATACGTGGGTGCTACTGGCTACCCATGGAGGTACCTGAGACCTGTAGATAAAAATCCTTTTCAAATCTGAACACATTATTTTCCAATATAAATTTTAATAATCAACCAAGTATTCAGTGGGTATGTTTATCGTCTCTTTGGATAAAGCATTTCTCATTGCTTCTATCCCAATGTACCCCTCAATGTTTGTATACAAAGATGCAATGTCCATCACCACTAAGAAATCCCCATCTTTGATTTCTTTCACGCCTTTTTAATTTAGTCAGGAAATCTTGGGTGTCTTGAGTTATGATGGCAATTGTAGGACTAGTGGTTTCAAATCCAGTCAAAAATTGAGATACTGGTTCCAAACCGAGTCCCTAGCTGCACTATTGGTCTCAGGGGGGATTTATATGTCCTTATGTATCTTTGGCAGTCCATAAATAACTGCTCTTTAGGATACATAGGGACCAAGAATTTTCCTTCCCCTTCCGTTATCCAACCACCATTAATCCCTAATTCCACCATACTTCTCAGTTTACCTAGAATTTATCAACAGGATTATGAGTAAGTTTAACATATACATTTGCATCAAGCAATTCCAAAATTTTTCTCTCTATAGAACGCATAGTCCATAACGACTATCCCCCCTCCTTTATCTGCCGATTTAGAATTAGCTTATCATCAGACTTTAACTTTCAAGTGCTTTAACATTGCTTTGGATATATTCATATATTGTCTCTTGTTCTTATGACCCATTTGTCTGATGTTTCACACGTCCTGACAAATGTCTCTATTGTGTTATTGTTTTTTGGAGGTATAAAATTGGACTTTCCTTTAAATCTAGGGTGTCTGTATTTGTCCTTTCTCCTCTTTGAAAAAATCAAGAAGTTGTAACCTCCTCTCAAATTAAATAGATCAGTCACAAATGAGAATTCATCAATTCTGCAGTTGGGCAAAAAGACAGTCCCATATTCAATAAATCACACTCACCTTTGTCGAGTTCTCTCGATGACAAGTTGAACACTGCACTTTAACAATCCTATCTCCTTCTCGGGTATCCTCTTTCTTTTCCCCCTCCTTGTGGTCCGGTTTTCTGTCACCTAAAAAAGAGGAATCCTTATTGGTTTCTTCCAGCTTGAGGAGGTCATTCCTCCGTTCCCCTTGGTCCTAGTAACCGGCGATCCTCGTCCTTAGAATCCTCAGCCGCGCTGTTCTCTGTCCCTGTATCTCCACTGGAGTCCTCCGTGAGGACGTCACTTCCCGCGACCGGAAGTGTTTGTATGCGTTCCACGGCTCGTTCCCTGCGTTTGCAAGGTTCTATTTCGCCATCCCTGCACATATCTACCTCGGGACTTGGGTGAGTGCCGGTATCTAGCCAGTATACACTCGGTCTTACTATAGTCCTCACAAACTCTTTTATATTTATCTCTCTTATATTTCTTTATGCGATCCGCATATATATTCAGGTCAGTGTCCAGCTTCTTAAGGAGTGTTTTCATCTCTGTGTATCTCCCGTTTTTTTGATCTCTATTTAGCATGGAACATGTCTTCCTTAAGTGGTTCCATCTGTGTACGTACCTTTCTATAACCAAAAGCATAAGGTCCAGGAGCATTTATTAAGTACTTCACACCATTTTTTGCCAAACTCTTTTGTTTTGTCCAATGGTCGGTAGGTTCTTAATTCTAAACCCTCTAGGGATTCTTTAGCTCTATAGTATCCGACAAACTGAATCCGTAGCTGCAATTCGATGAATCTCTTCTTTGTTTTTTTAGGTCTGTACCATATTCTGGCGGTGTCCACTCCAAACGTCTGTGCCATATCTGATGCGAACAATATTCGTCAGGTCCTCCTGGGTAAGTGTTCTAATTTGTGCTCTCGAGGCAGTTCCGAAACGTTAAAATAAATTTTCAATTTGATTAAGTGAGGTGTGCTCAGGACTATTCCTTTTTATGGTTAATTCCAGATGGAGGCACCTGTATCCTTTGAAGCACCCAATTATTTCTTGAACTTGGACTGAGTGCGAGTGTGATTCTATTGTTTCTCATATATATATATATATATATTAGATCCCAATCAATCCTGTATAGTCCATACCCCCCAACCATCCCGATTGAATAGGTGGATGGGACATGTCTGTGATGTTGCAGTGGGTTTGGGCACGGCATTCTAGGGCGTGGACAGTCTAGGTCATGTCTGTGATGTTGTGGTGTCCAGGAGGCCATGTTGTTTCAAAGCGTGGGCATGGCCGTGCCATGTTGGGGGCATGGACAGAGTTTGTGTAGTGGGTGTGATTCGGGAACAGACCTGGGATGTTTGGGGTGTTGGCCATGAGTATGGGGCCGGACCATAATTTTTGGGGGGTGACCACAAAATCTGGTAGCGTGGTACAAACATTTGTTGGGGGCATGGCAGTTATTTGGGCATGTGGCCTTGATAGTTGAGGTATGAGCGTGACGTTGTGTTTTGGGGTGTGGACGTGACAGCAATATCTAGGGGCGGGTCACATTCCAGATTGGCTCTGCTTTAAATTTCTAAGCATGACAATAACCGCAAATAACCACAAAAGTGATTCATATCACCAATAGCAACATAGTCTTTCCAAGGTTTATATTTGTATATAAATGTGATTCATATCACCAATAGCAACATAGTCTTTCCAGGGTTAATATTTGTATATAAATGTCATTCATATCACCAATAGTAACACAGTCTTTCCAGGGTAATATTTGTATATAATGTATTCATATCACCAATAGTAACATAGTTTTCAAGGTTTATATTTGTTTATAAATGTCATTCATATCACCAATAGTAACACAGTCTTTCCAGGGTTAATATTTGTATATAAATGTCATTCATATCACCAATAGCAACATAGTCTTTCCAAGGTTAATATTTGTATATAAATGTAATTCATATCACCAATAGCAACATAGTCTTTCCAGGGTTAATATTTGAAACCTTCCAGGAGCAAATTGTAATGTGTTACAGACCTTAAGGGAAATGTCTGGTTCCCTCTGTTATAGAAGCTGTTGTTCTGTGTGTGTGGCTCTCTGAGTTTTGTAGCCGTACACTAAGCTGTTGTTGTGTCACTAAAGTGGACTCTGTGTCTGTGTTGTTGAAATTGGGCAGCGCACAGAGCCCAGGCCCTTCATCTGAGTTACTGAATTGGGGAATCACACTCTGCAAGTGACGTGCAGGCTTTTTATTGGTCAAACTGGACTTCATGGGCGTCGGGCCTTTCAGAGGGCATCGTCGTTATGTTGAGTCATTCAGGGGTGTGGCTGTGAGGTGAGCACATACATACAAGTTTTCTGCTTTATATAGTAGATAAAAGGTTAAATGCTTTCAACATGCCTATACAGATACACCATCTCTTTACAGATACTCAGGGGGATTCAATAAAAGTTCTTATTGTTTAAAATGGTGCTAATTTTGCCCCCACCAATCAGATCTTATTTAAGATTTGAAAGCTAGCATCTGATTGGTTGGGGCAAAATTAGCACTATTTTTAACGATAAGAACTTTTATTGAATAACTCTGACTGTATTTTATTAAGTCATTGTACCTTTATAAATATTTATACATATTTATCAGATCGAGATATTTAGCCAGATCGAGTATGAGGTGCACTCTAAAACCTGCGCCACCACAGGTAAGTATATATATATACTTATATATATGGGAATCTTATATTTGCAAGTCTATTTGTGCACATCTTATAAATACAATTTTGTGTGAACTGGGCATCTTATATCAACAAGTCTGTGTGGGTACATCTTATATTTATAAGTCTGTGTGGGCACATCTTATATTTAAAAGTTTATGTGGGCTGGAAATCTTATATTAACAAGTTTGTGTGGGCACATCTTATATTTACAAGTCTGTGTGGGCTGGGCATCTTATATTTACAAATCTGTGTGGGCACATCTTATATTTACAAGTCTGTGTGGGCTGGGCATCTTATATTAACAAATCTGTGTGGGTACATCTTATATTTACAAGTCTGTGTGGGCACATCTTATATTTACAAGTCTGTGTGGGCACATCTTATATTTACAAGTCTGTGTGGGCAAATCTTACATTTAAAAGTCTATGTGGGCTGGGAATCTTATATTTACAAGTCTATTTGGAAACAAGTTGGTTTGGGCACATCATATATTTACAAGTCTGTGTGATCTGAACAAGGGGGCATCTTATATTTACAAGTCTGTGTGGGTATCTTATATTGACCAGTCTGTGTGGGCTGGGTATGGGGCATCTTATATTTACAAGTCTGTTTGGGCTGGGCATTGGAGAATCTTATATAAACATATATAAAAATAGGATAGACCCTGTAGTACACCTTTTAGCACACAAGTCCTTGTCACCAGCATCAAAATCTCCACCTTGGCAGACCCCCTCACAATCTAAAAGAGTCCACCCTGAAGTAAATATAAGCAAAACATCATAAACAGATACAAAATATGTACAACCTTTATTATTACACTAACATAGGACTATAATAAAAATCGGGCATCCCCGATAAACACTGCATCACTACCATATAGGAGTCCTAATCCGGGAGAGGAATAGATAAGTTAGATGCTGGTGGGGAGTAGCAGTACTGTCAACAGTAAAAGTTCAAATCACCCCCTTTTTTTTAATGCAGCAACCACTATTTATTTCCCACAGATCAAATACTAGCAGTGAGATTGCGGGTCGATAATCGGCCCGTGTGTAGGCACTTTAGTCACCTAAACACGGGCCGATTATCGGCTGAAACGTTCATTGGTATAAATTGTGTTTTGTGGGTCGGGACCCGTGATCGCACGTGTGTGCGAGTTTCACCTGATAAGTTTCCTGGCTTCGTTAGGGTCTTGTAGTAGTTAAAGCGGTTCTCCTTTTAACCTGTCCAATTAAAGGGATATTGTTACAAAGTGACTAAACTATTTTTTATTTCAATTGTGAATATATCAGGT
This sequence comes from Hymenochirus boettgeri, assembly GCA_019447015.1. Taxonomy (NCBI): domain Eukaryota; kingdom Metazoa; phylum Chordata; class Amphibia; order Anura; family Pipidae; genus Hymenochirus; species Hymenochirus boettgeri. The sequence goes on along the minus strand of CM033474.1, from coordinate 103,509,495 downwards.
GGCTCCAATATTAATAAAAGACTCCATATAGTTACAATTTCAAAGTTGCAATTGATTCATTCAGCAATGTTAAGAAACATGTTTTGTTTATCAATTAGTTACTACTGTATTTTTACAAATGTATTTTTTCACTGTTCTACCTTAATGCCAGTACTTTTAAACTCAATCCAGGAGTGAAACAAGAGATAATAATAAGATAAAAAAACATAAGGAAAATATAATTTGGCCGGTAAATTCAGTACACTGTCGCTGTGATCCAGTTCATGAACCGTCACCCGGTGCCATAATAACCACACCCATAAACTGCCAGACAGTTCTAGTGATCCCCAGAGTAGCCTCCAAATTACCGACACGCGTTTTGCCTGTACTGCGGCTTCATCAGGGTCTCGTGATAGTCGAACCATATGGCCATAATACAAATTAATTTTTTGAAAATGTGTTTGAATACCTGAACTTCAAATGGATTAATGAATACTGTTAATTGAAATGTTGAAAGATAGATACCATTATTGTTAATCAGACAATCAGTATCCTTTTATTTAAATTGTATATTAGACCCAATAGGGCATTATTCAGTGTATATATACACAACCATTGGTACCTTAACTCTACTGCCCTTAAGGGACAGGATTAAAAATATCATTATTTTCACTTTTTAAGGCACTCTTATGGGTCACATAATTTTAAAGGATAAGTGCACTGTAAAATCAAGTTATGTTCATTTGGAAGCTGCAGCTTTAAAAATACCGTTGCCATATTTTTTTTTACCCCTCCAGAGCCTAGCTTTGTGCCTTGAAAGTTGCTGACATCTTGTTACTGGTTTGCTGAATGTTAAGCTCCACCCCTCTGAGATTTCCTTCACTTTCTCCTGCTTGAGCCTCAAACAGTAATGACTGTTTTGTAGAAATAAGAATAGATAGTAATGGTATCTGTACATCGATTTTGTAAAAGCCTACTGACCATAACTCCCTGCAACACGGCACAAGTTTTGATCCATCAAGAGACTACCTAAGTCCCAATTCCTCCATTGGCAAAAAATATGCTTAGATGAAACTGATAAAAAGGTTAAGCTTGACAAAATGATGAGAAAATTTAGGGCATGGGGACATTAATCTTTTGTTATAATTATGCTAGAACAGGCCAGCAGGCAGCAGAAGATAAAACCCCTAGAGCAACACTGGAACCAGGATTCCCTTGGTCCAATGTTACACAACCCTATCTGAACATGTCAAGAAAAACTTGAACAGATTTTGGCTAGTGATTGAGGACGATACCTCTCTAGCAGAGGAAACCAGACGCAAACCCCTCTGTATTTATAAGAAAGGAAAATCACTATATAGGGAGCTTGTGCACGCTGACCCTACTACTAATTACAAAAATAGTCCTTTTGTCTTTTCAGAACAAAAAGGTTGCTTTAAATGTTACAATTGCAACATATTAAACTCTTTATTAACAGGCAACAGTTTCACACATAAACACTCTGGACGTACATTCTTGATCAACAGCTATTTTAATTGTAATACAGATTTCTGTATTTACATGTTGACATGTCCATGTTCTTTAATATACATTGGCAAAACAATTGGTCCTTTCAAGAAAAGGTTCTAACGCCATAGAAGCGCTATTTGATCAGCCTTAAATAGATCTGAGAATGGCACACTGAGAATGGAAGCCACACCTGTGGCAGAACATTTCAATCTGGAACGACACCAGGTTTCTGATTTAAAGGATAAGTGCACTGTAAAAACAAGTTAAGTTTAATTTGTAGCAGCAGCTTTAAAAAATATGTCCCCCCCTCCCCTTTTCTTCCCTAGGTCCTTCCTGAGCCTACCTTTCCTGCTTTAAAGTTTGTGACATCTTGGATCTGCTGTGTAGCCTCTGTAGCTCCGCCCCTGCGGCAAAACAGCAAAGAGGTTAAGTTATATGCAAGTGTTTGAATTTGCCCTCTTGGACAGCTGTCTTTTTATGCATTCGGTAGAAGAGAATGTGGCTGTCAGGCAGGACAATTTACAGATTTACTGGTAAATGTTCTTCTCCACCACTTGTCTTCTACTGAACACAGGCAGGTATAAATGCTCTCTTCTAAGTCTCTGTATTGTATGTTAAATACCTACACTACAAATAATCTAATCTTGCAAATTATACTGCTCCCATAAACTAAAGCTGGGTATACACATGAAAGATATTTAAAAGATGACTGACAGAATCTATTACATTTTTAATTTATTAGTGACATGCTGCGTGCACTATGTTTCAGGATCCTCCCCCTTCCTCAGGTGCATAAAAACAACACACATTGTGCCCAATAAATAAACATAACTCCTCCCCTTCTCAGGTGTGACAAATCCAGTGCTGATTGGTTAAAATTATTCACATACATATTCAATTTTACTTCTACTGTATAAATACAATAGGGGTTATTCAATATAAGTTCTTATCGTTAAAAATGGTGCTAATTTTGTCCCAACCAATCAGATCTTTGCTTTCAAATGTTACATAACATATGATTGTTTGAAGCAAAATTAGCACCATTTTTAACAATAAGAACTTTTATTGAATAACCCTGATAGTGCTTTAAAATCATAAAAACATTTTGATTGTGCTATTATGACATTTTTAACCTTGTACATAAATTTGATATTATGCTAAAATCATTTATTAAAGTTCTGGTGATTCATAGTTGTGATTTGATTCTTGTTACTATAAAAGTGCTACTGTGTTTAAATAGATATAAAATAATTATAACCACCTTTGGATATTTGTATCTATTACTTATTACTATTAAATTGGATGAACTGGTGTCTTTTTTCTTACACTGTACTTATTCTTGTTTCTTTTCAGGTTTTCTTCTCCTTGAGTTCCTGTGGATAAGTATTTGGAATATTACTCAGGACCTTATAGTTATCTATTATCTCATTTATAGGAAGCAGTTAAAATTCATCTCCTCATTTAGTCCTTTGGATGCATGGTGTTTAAGTGGTGTATCCAATATATTTTCCTTTTGTAGGAGTTTTTTGTTATAATCTCCACCTCTTGGTGCTTTGTTCACTACCTCCAACACCATCCATCGGACCTTGGCTGCATTGTGTCCCTGCTGTTAAAAGTATTTGGACACCAAAGTTACTCGCTCATTTTTTTCTAAGTTTCATCTGGTTATGTCCCTTTTATGTTCTCCTATGCGGGTCCTAATTTGTCTTTTGTCAAAAGAAAAAACACATTAGGGCACTGACTTAGTATTCCTAAGTAGGGAGGTGCTAGACTCAGAGAAACAAATGATATTCTACAATGATAGAGAAAAAGAACTGATCTGCAACACTCTTAGTCAATAATTTTGGATATGACATGTAAGGCTAAAAATCCTTTATTAAATCAGACAGGGATACCCATTAAAAACACTTAAAACCATCCACCATTCCCTTCAATTTCTTCAATAAATATATACATAGTGTGCCTGTGTACAAAAATATATCTATTAGTAGTAAAGAGATAGTCATAAAGTCTTATCCAGTCAAACAAGTCAGCATCATGGGGGTTACCCTACTTACGACCGGAGACACAGTGCAGAGGAGAATGGTAGAGTAAAAATCAAGTCCGTCACATAGGACGCGTTTCGCTCCACCCGGACCACGGGAGCTTTCTCAACTACAACCTATCATTGTATCGTATTCCCTTATGTAGCGTAGCGCCGTATGCGCGTGACGTCACTATCTCGCGAGATACGCTTTTCCCTTTCCGATAGGCTGACTGGGTCATGTGAACTCAAACAATCCCCAAAATTAACCCCTGATAGCCCTGCCTGTCAGTCATTAGTCACAGTTTAAGCAAAACATATAAATACATTGACAATTTACAGCATTGTGCATACTTTCACATTCAAAGTTACTTCATAGATTTTACAGCTAAATTCTTTGCAGATGAGAACTCCACCACACCACAGGTAGTGACTAGATCTCCTGTATACAATAGTAAGGTGGGAGGGTTTAAATATACAGCAAACTGTACGTCAAACAAGCCCCTATAGTGATGGTTCATCCGATCTAGGGGAAAAAAATATGCAGAAATTCCAGCTGTTTAAACCCTCGTAGTTCGATATCTAATACCGAGGAAGATCATCCAAGCAGTTCGGAGTAAACAAATCCCCCAGACCCGGGAGAACAATACCAATCCCAAACGGGACGTCAAACAGATTAACCACAACCACATCCAAGGTAAGCACCCAGTGGTCCATCAGGTGGTAAATATCTTATTTCTAAGTCCACTCCAGAAGTCACAACGAGGGTAAGTATCAAGTGGTCCGACAGGTGGTGAGTATCTTGATTCTAAATTCATTCCAAAAATATATATACAGAAAGGCAAATATTCCATAAGGGGTATATACACTTCTTCTATTCCATCCGTCAAAGTTCTCCTTTAGGATGTCCTATATATTCATCATGTGTAAGACACAAGGGGTAATAGTGTCCAAACTGTATCGAGGCCCATACACTCCAGAGGTTCATCCAAAACTCGAAAGGAGACTAGTCTATAAAAGGTAATGTATTCCAGCACCAGCCACATCTATAGACCATCCTAGGTGTGATGTCCAAAGACAGAGATCGTCTACAATATGGGGTATACCTCTAGTGCAATTCCTTAGAGTTAAGAGGAATGTGTCCGATGATGATGAAATTTGTAAAGAAAGGATAAAGGAAATGTCAAAAAAAAAATTAAACAAAGAGGCTACCATGTAACAGCAGTCAGTGCAGCAGTAAAAAGGGCAGCGGAAAACAATACAGCCCAAAAATAACACAATACCATTTGTGTCAACATATAGTACACAATCTGAAAAAGTCAAAAGGATTGTAAAAAAGTATTGGAATGTATTGAGCAGCACTGTTTAAACAACAACCGATATTTGCGTACAAAAATAGCTAAAATGTAGGCAGCCAGTAAGTCCATTCGGACTACAGGAGTGACAAAAAGACAGAAACTCAAAGAAGCACCAAAAGAATTGGTACATTCCCAAGCTTAAACTGCCAATACTGCACAGCAATCATTATGGGAGAAAGTGTTGTCCATTCCTCCTGAGGTTACCAAATCAAGTTAAAACATTTTGCTAGTTGCATCACCATGGGGGTTGTAAATATGCTAAAGTGCCCATGTGGCTTAGCATATGTAGGGAAGACCAAAAGACAAATTAGGACCCGCATAGGAGAACATAAAAGGGACATATCCAGATGCAACTTAGAAAAAAATAAGCTAATAACTTCGGTGTCCAATCACTTTTAACAGCAGGGACACAATGCAGCCAAATTCCGATGGATGGTGTTGGAAGTGTTGAACAAAGAACCAAGAGTTGCAGATTATAACAAAAAACTCCTACAAAGGGAAATATATTGGATACACCACTTAAACACCATGCATCCCAAAGGACTAAATGAGGAGATTAATTTTAACTGCTTCCTATAAATGAGATAATAGAAAACTATAAGGTCCTGATTAATATTCCAAATACTTATCCAATTTACTTAGTCCACACAAACTCAAGGAGAAGAAAACCTGAAAAGAAAAGAAACAAGAATAAGTACAGTGTAAAGAAAAAGACACTAGTTAAAGGGCATCTATAGTGAAAAAAACACATTGGCCCATAGCAAAGTTAAATTCATGTACTCTGTGCTGCCTTTATCCTATCTCTGTCAGTGACTTTGTTTTTCCATGGTGTCAGATCTCTCTGCAGAACTCCCCCCTTCTCCCTCCCCTCTGTTACCTCCTCCATGTCTCAACTCCAGCTAACCGACAAGCTTATCATTTGCAGTAGGAGTTAAAAGTTCAACATCTTGAAAAACACACCCATGCACAGTGGCCAATAGAAAGCAAACTGTCCTGGAGACACGGATCTCTCCGTGTCCTATTCTCTCTCTTTGTGACCCATCATCAATCAGTGAAAGCTATCAAGAAAGGAGTCAAGTGCAGCCTTATCTCTGCCGTCAAAGCTACTTCTCTCCCCCTGCTAATGCTGTTATCTCTATGTTTATTACAGAGCATGGAGGAGGAAGGGACTTGAGCAGGGAAGAGGGTCACGTCAAAGGGATTTGATTGACAGTACAAGTAGGAGTAGAGGAATGCAATCACATATTCTTCTAACTTGTGTATCTCAGGACAGAGAGGGAATCTGAACAAAGTGAAAACACTCTGGGGTTGGGGAGAATTATAGAACACATGGAAGGAAAGAAAAAAAGTTAATTTTCCCACTATAGATGCCCTTTAATCCAATTTAATAGTAAAAAGTAATAGATACAAATATCCAAAGGTGGTTTTAATTATTTTATATCACAGTAGCACTTTTATAATAACAAGAAACAAATCACAACTATGAATCACCAGCACTTTAATAAATGATTTTAGCACAAAATAAAGTACAAGGTTAAAGGGCATGTCCACCTCATTTTAGGAATTTTGCCATATAATAGATTTCCTTCCCCCAGCCCCAAACGCTACAAAAGATTTTACAGGAACTCCCCCGGTCTTTACTTACCTTACCTCTTTCCCTGTACTGTACAGGCCATGTGCTTGCATGGAACTGCAAGCAGGGGGCTGGACTGGCAGCTGTGTCCGTGATTGGCTGAGAGGCAGCCAATCACAGATGCGGCTGCTGGCTGCACGGAACGCCGAGGGAGAGAGGTAAGGTAAGTAAAGATCGGGGGAGTTCCTGTAAAATCTTTTATAGCGTTTGGAACTGGGGGAAGGATAGCTATTATATGGCAAAGGGGTTTTATGGTAGGGGGAGGGATTGCAAAACAGGAAGGAGAGAGAGGGAGAGTGAGGGGGGAGGCCTGCAGTGTGCAGGACAAAATTCTCCCAGAGGAGAGACAGGAGGCAGAGTCCTATATGGACTTTGCTATCCTCCTCGTGGCTAGTTTTTGGTTCTTTGGGGAGGGATTACAGGAGAACCATTTGGAGCTGGGATGTGAGGTAAGGATTTTTACACATTACATAGTGGGGCCAGTAGTGGGGGAAATTATAGTTTTGGGGGTGGACATGCCCTTTAAAAATGTCATAATAGCAAAATCAAAATGTTTTTAAGATTTTAAAGCACATTGTATTTATAGAAGTAAAATTGAATATGTATGTGAATAATTTTAACCAATCAGCACTGGATTTGTTTGCAAGTCACACTCCGGAAGGGGAGGAGTTATATTTATTTATTGGGCACATAGTGTGTTGTTTTTATGCACCTGAGGAAGGGGGAGGACCCTGAAACGTAGTGCATGCAGCATGTCACAAATAAATTAAAAATTGAATAGAGAGAGTGTGTTTTTTCTACAAAACCAATGTTGTACTGGTTAAAACTGCATGTGGTTAGCAAAAGTAGAAAAACAGCCCCATCCAAACAATAAATAGGAGTGCGAGGAATATCACGAAACCCAAGACTGACAGAATCTGCAAGATTCTGTCATTTTTAACGATCACACTACACACAATCATGAGTATTCTCCCTAATTAAAGTATTGGGAGAGCGTTCAGGACTACATATTTCCTTCAGCCACGATCAATTCCCAATTCTTTTAGTAAAGGGATATGACAGCCGAGGGGAATTTTCAGGCAGTTCCAAGTAACCCGAGGCCGACAGTGAACATTTGTTGGCCCTCAAGAATGCTCCCAACAGTGGTACCACATTAGCGATAAAGGGACAATCAACGGGATCGTCTCTTTAGCACTAATGCGTGTAGCCAGCTTTACTTTTAAAATGTCTTAAGTGTCCCTTTAGGGATTGTATTTTATGTAAAATACAAAACGAAAGGAGCGTGAAGGTTCTTGGTTTGCTGAAAGTTACCTGTTCCATGAAAAGTAAGAGAAAACATATTTTAATTTTTTTTTTTTATTTAAAAGTATCCACAAGGGGAGTCTAGATACTCTCAATATGGAGCACAGGTGGACCTGTCTTAATTACTTGTCCATTTATTGTTGCACCTGTGCTCCTCTGGGGATACCCAGAGTCGTTTATTTTTGGAGAGCGACTGCTGAGTAGTTTGAGAACGGATTTGTTTAAATATTATTTTAGAGTCCAGCAGGGAATTTAGTGTGCGGGTCAAGTCTAAATTACATTTGGGCAACTATTACTGTCTTCGCTTAGGAATTGTTCAGAAACATAGCACACAAGGAAAATTTGATAAAATTTAATTATTTTCTTGTGTTTGCACCATGTCTGAAAAACTAAAATATTCTAGACAAAAGCTCTTCATTAATGACATACTGTAATTAGTGTTTTGTGTGAACAGTGGTCACTGATATTGATTATCTTTTCTAGAATGAATAAAAGAGAACAAAACCATTTTTCATTGCCCAGGCTTAAATAATAACATTTGAATGCTGGTGTGGTTTTCCCGTAGATCATCCTGTATGTTCTCTGTTGCATTATAGGGCTTGGGTTTGCTAAAGATCGGTAATATGCAATACCCCAGCTATTTAATCATACCTGCAGTTTAAACATCTCTATAGTAAAAATCGCATGGTGCTGTAGTCCCTGGTTAAAAAGAAATTGCAGCTCTTCACAAGAGTTGAAATAGCAAAGGAACTTTAACTCAGGACACAGATGGGACATTTCCCTGGGTCTCCAGCTACAGAAGGTCCCTGTTTTAAAAAATGGCTGTAGAAAATGAAAAAAAGAAACAAATCATAAATCATATATGTTTTAACATCCAGGTTTTTACTATTTACCTTAGGGAATTTTAACCTGCAGCTGCCATTAAAAAACAACTGCCTGGATTTCTTTTGTCAGCTTGGAGGTTTGCAGGTTGGAAACTCCTCATTTATATAATTGTTCCCAAGTTTCAGGCCCTCTTTTCTAAAACTCAATTTTTTGGGGGGAATTCTAGTTTGAATGTGTGAAAATGGATGTGGAATCCAGCAGGATAAACTTTCCTGAACCCTTTTATTCATACTGTATGTGTATTGTGCACCCTTGGTCATTTTGCCTTAGGACCCACTTTACTGGTAGGGTTTGCTAGGCAACATCATTTACTACCACAGGATTACTGCTGTATAATTAGTACATCATTACATTGGCACTGGAATACTGTGGATAACCAAATGGTTTCTCATAGTGTTATTACTGAATAATATCAATGAAATTACCAGTTAAGCCCCGAACAATGGAATACCTTATTGTACATTTAATGATGGCATGGTATTCTATTAATAAGAAATCTTTATAAATATACTCAAGGGTGGCAAATACATACTTGCAACAGGGTGTGTGATTGTATCTAGTTTGTAGATATAAAGAAGGATAAAGGACTATAAACCTTATTTTAATTCTCGGTTTACTTGCACAATACTAACAAATATATACAATCAAGAAGGATAAAGGACTATAAACCTTATTTTAATTCTTCTGTTTACTTGCACAATACTAACAAATATAATACAATCATCCACAGACAACTCGTTTAGCTCAGCTGAAAAGGGAAATAGGTGGTATAACCTGCCTTTGTATATTAGACAATATATGATGCTAATTAGAGATGGAAGGTAGAGACCAGAGAAAGAAAAAAATGAGAAGGCAATATAACTATAATAATAACTGCAGACCCAAATTACCTCAAAAACAAATACTATATTAAAATGCTAGCTTTAGTTTTCATTACTACTGTATGCTCTTACTGACATCAATGGTAGACGCAGGGAAAGCCAGTCAAAATGTTTATAGGGTAACCCTTTTGAAATAAAAAAAATAACAAAAGTGGTATAAAGGTGATACCTTTATTGGCTAATTAAGATAGTCTTAGTTAGCCAATAAAGGTATCACCTTTATACCACTTTTGTTATATGACATCAATGGTGAAACATTTTGAGCTTAAAGGGCAACTACAGTCTGGAAATGGGCTCACTACTTGTTGGGATAAACACAGTGACTATCGTTCATAAAATTAGAGATAGGAGCTTGTGTCCAAACCGTTGCCTATTTGTTGTACTCAAGATGGTTCATTAAAAGCATAGATTATCGCTCGTCCAATCTAAACATTCTTCATTAAAATTTTTGAATTGTGGGCCCAAAGGAGGAGTTTCCCAATAAAAAGGAATTTGATTGATATGTTCCACTATCATTTGATTGTTACAGATAGGAGAGATAGTCACACCCTAGGCACAGAGCAACAAGCGATCTGAACCCAGCATCTTCAGTACATATATATATACAATATGCTTTCAGCAACAAAAAGAAGAATTTTATCATTCAAAAAACCTTTATCTGCCCCCCCAGCATAATAAACAAACACTATACTGAGTTTCTGTTTGTGTCTATCATGGTCCTGCTAATGGCTCAGACCCTGGGAAGATCAATTGCTCATAAGAAATCTCAGTATGTTTGACCCTTCCAACTGCTTATGAGGTTAAAATGACACTCAGGGATAGGTCACACTAGCAAGTTTTTGCCGGGTGTCGGCTGTGAAAGTGACATCACGGCCAGTCACTGACTGCCATTCCCAGAGCAGTCTCCACTGTGGCTACTCGGGAACAGAAAAAGAAAACAGCAGGGAGTGAGGAGACCGGAAGCGGTGATGGATTGTGAAGCTTTTAAGTATAAAATCTCTTGCTGGAAGCAGAATTAAAGGTTAGAAATAAAACAAAGTCCATGTTTTGGCACTTTTTGCACAAGATACTAATTTTTGCAAAGAGGGGTGGACAGTACCTTTAATGCAAGTCTATGGAAGTGCTTAAAAAATCAGACATAAGTGGACACAATCAATATGACATGCAATTTTCCTTTTATTCAAGCGCAATTGCATGTAAAAATGGATACAAGCAGTCACAATCAGGTGGCAAATGTGGACAGAAACGTGCAGCATTTTTATGTGCGCTGTATTGTGGCCTCAACCTTAGGAACAGGGGCGTCTCTAGGGTTTGAGAAGATATGGGGCACTTTTGGGCACTCTATGTTGGGGGGAAATAGGCCACACTCCTTTCCCACCCTAATTAAGCCACACCCACTAGGTAGTTACTAGAGATAGACAGATAGCCAGAGAGACAAACAGACAGAGATAAGAGGTAAGTAGAAATACACAAATTAATGACACAGAGACACAGTATTCCAATATACTGGAAGCTAACTGGCAATTTCAGTATATACTGGTAGCAAACTGGCATTTTCAGTATGTACTGGTAGCAAACTGGCAATTTCAGCAAATTCTTGTAGCAAGCTGGCAATTTCAGTATATATTGGTAACAAACTGGCAATTTCATTATATAGTGGTAGCAAACTGTAATTTTTATTATATACTGGTAGCACACCAAGTATTTCATTATATACTGGTAGCAAACTGGGAATTTCATTGTATACTGGTAGCAGTAAATGCAGGTAGCAACCTGTGAAATTCATTAAATACTGGAAGAAAACATGGAATTTCATTATATAATAGTAGCAAATTGTCATATTCATCACAAACTGGTAGCAACCTGAGAATTTCATTAAATACTGGTAGCAACCTGTGAATTTTATTAAATACAGGTATCAAACTGGAAATTTCTTTAAATGCTGGTAGCAAACTGGGAATTTCATTAAATATTGGTAGCAACCTGGGAACTTCATTAAATATTGGTAGCATCCTGTGAATTTAATTAAATACTGGTAGCAAACTGGAAATTTCTTTAAATGTTGGTAGCAAACTGGGAATTTGATTAAATATTTGTAGCAAACTGCAAATTTCATTATATACTGGTAGGAAACTGGAAATTTCATTACATACTTGTAGCAACCTGTGAATTTCATAAAACACTGGTAGTAAACTGTGAATTTCATTAAATACTGGTAGCAAACTGGCAATTTCAGTATATACTAGTTGACTAGTTGTAAACTGTTGATTTCATCACATACTGGTAGCAACCTGGGGATTTCATTAAATACTGGTAGCAAACTGGCAATTTCATCACATACTGTGGAAGGCTATTACTAACCTTAACCCATTTATTGAAGTGCAACAATCAATAACATCTGATGAAGGGTGGCTAGCCCCCCTGAAACGTTATTGATTGTTGTAATAAATGGGTTCAGGACCCTTTCACTTATTTTGTGTGTGTGGTTACTACCTGTATACCTACTACATTGAGGACGTGGCAGAACGTCCGGTCACCAGCACCACAAGGATCATAGTATTGGAACATGCCAGTGCCCTGGGTGTGCAGCTTCCTTTTACAAGTTTGGGCTATTACTTACCCCATGTGCAGGGCAATCCATTTACTATAACAGGATAGCAGTGGCAGCATTTGATAATGTGCACTCACTAGGGTAGACAGGGACTACTTTGGAATTGTATGCAAATATATACATATAGATATTATCTCTCTCTCTCTCTCTCTCTCTCTCTCTTCTAGTAACACTGGGGTTCTATATACGTTCTTGTCTATAACCTGGGAGTTGAGTGCCTACCATCTTTGCCTGGAATATATATATATATATATATATATATATATATATATATATATATATATATATATATATATATATATATCTTACTAGTCATTAAACCTGTTACATTAACAGGCGCTAGAAGCCCAGAGCCCCACTTAGTGTCCCAAGCCCAGACTCTCCCCTCAGTGTCCCATGCCCAGACTCTCCCCTCAGTGTCCCAAGCCCAGATTCTACCCTCAGTGTCCCAAGCCCAGACTCTCCCCTCAGTGTCCCAAGCCCAGACTCTCCCCTCAGTTTCCCAAGCCCAGACTCTCCCCTCAGTGTCCCAAGCCCAGACATTCCACTCAGTGTCCCAAGCCCAGAGTCCCCCTCAGTGTCCCAAGCCCAGAGTCCCCCTCAGTGTCCCAAGCCCAGAGTCTCCCCTCAGTGTCCTAAGCTTCATAGTAACCTGAATGAAGGGAAAAGCCCTTTTTTTGGCAGCAGCCCGATATTCTAAGGGAGTGTGAGGTTGACAACTAGTGGCTATGGAGGAAAGTGCAGAGACACAAAACCGGGATTCACGGACGCACCTTTAGGGTTTTATTATAATAGATATAATAATACCAAAAGCTGTCACTACCTGCCTTAATATAGTAATTGGTTTGCACTGCTCATGGGGTAGGTAATAGCCTATAGGGGCTAGCAGCTGGTGGAGAGAATCCATAGCTTGCCATTGCAGAGGTCGCACGGGGGGTGCATTTTCTTAGTAGTACAATGCGACTCACGCAGCCGCAGAGTACTACTGGGAAACCAGAGATACAGGGCACCTCCATGAGGTAGGCTGTGTTAAAACTTTTGGGGCACTTTGCCAAAGATCCGGGGAACGGGCGCTGAATGTTTTTTAAAAAAGCAACGCCACTGCTTAGGAACATTTCAAAGATGAGAGCATCCTGGAAAAGGAAGGGCCATTGCAAGGCCTTAAATGGCAGATCACTACTGACCATAGCAGGGCATAGCAACGAAAATGAAATCCACTGATTTTTTTAAAAAATGAACAGAATATGTAGAATAACATAGGTGAGGGAAACATAGATAAATAACTTTATTCAAGCAATTTTACAATTTATTTATTATGGCTATGTCTATCCAAATCAACATCAATAAGAAAAAAGTTACCTTTCAGAAACCACTGATGTAGGAATAATGGTAATTCTGGATCTCTGCTTAAGAGGGTTTTTATAACTTAATGGTGCTATTTTAATGTTCACCCTTTATATTTCCCGGAAACTCCAAAAGAACAAATTGTGGAATTCTGTGGTAAAGGCAGCATTAATCAAGAGCACATGCTTACTTTCCCCCTGCCTTTTACACAGCAGAACATACGTTAATGGGAATTATCACGTATTGATCATGGTCTTTAGCAGGTCCTATCCTGAACTCTTAACACTGCCAACAAGCAAACAGATGAATATTAAAACATTTCTTGAAATGCAGTATTACCCTAAGGGTCTGATTTGTTTCTTTTCACCCGCAGCTGCCTACATCCACTCTTGCTTTCCCTCACAGATGAGGTAATAATTACTTTATTAATTCAGGTGCTAGGATTTTTTTTGTCATAGCATTGCATAATAAATACATGATAACCGTCATCTAAAATCTGTTTAATTGCTGTTAAGTCAGTATAACAAGAGGAAACAATTAGCCTTTTGATTCGCTTTATAAACTAGACATTTTAAAGGTCATATTAGGACATAGTTTTGCTACGCAACTACACACTGCAGCTATTCTTTGCCTATGGGATTGTTTTGGTTGTTTCTAAGCCTTGTCAATATGGTTAGATTTAAAGGACAATTATACTCACCTACCCTTGCTTCGCTTCTTCCTTACCTTAGGGCAAGGCCACACTACAATGCAAACAGATGCGCTAGCGCAATCGTATGCGATTGCACTTGCGATTTCTGTGTGTTGCAACATGTTTGCGCTTGTGATTCCCCAATTTCGATTATGGAAGCGATTAAAAATGGTGATCGTATGCGCTTCCAAAATGGAATCGGAAACGAAAACGCAACACATTGGAAATCACAGGAACTTTTTGCGTTCCCACGATTCCTATTAAAAAAAATTACATGTGCAATCACAAACACGTATAGTGTGACCTAGCCCTTAGTGCCCAGGGTGTTGACCAAAAACTATATGTCATCACCCCAGGGTACTTTACCCAACAGCTGAACTTAGACTTAATTTCCCTCAGCATTCCATTCTTCTTACGCAGTCCAAATGTAGCAAATGGGAAGACACATTCTGCAAGGAGGTGTGTCTTCCCATCGGCTGCATTGTGCACTGTCACTGACACTTTTTTCCAGAAATTAGTCATTTTGAATATATAACTTGCCTTTCTAGGTTGGTTTCAACAACAATACATTAAGTGTGAAACATCAAAGATATTCCCCACACTCCTTATTGCATATACCAAGATAGTATTGTCTTACCAAATTATAGCAATAGAGATGCACACAACAAGGCTTTGTTTTAGCTAATAAAAAATCTGTTTGTGTGCATTTCTATAATACCCTGCATTGCAGTAATGGTGTTCAGTGGAACACACAAGATAAGTATTTTAATGGACAGCAACTCGCTTCTACCCTGAGCAATGCACCAAGGTTCACTCTTAAGCTGCTCACTCATGTGTGCACCTAAAAAGCCTGCACAGACAAAAGTCTGCTGTAATATAAGCACTGCAGTATGTAGCATGCATAATTTAATTTTGTACTTGCATAGATAATGTATATACACTGACCATGTCTGAAAATGTCACTGCAAGGCATGCTATTTAATCTACTACTTCACACTTGCACAGTTATTCTGGCCAAACATAAGAATTTTACCTCCTAATGTTACCAGGATGTTCTAACATTTTTGTGCTCAACATATAATTGCACATAATTGCAGGGTCAGACAGGCCCACCGGGATACAGGGGGTTCCCATAGTGGGCCCTCAGACCATTCACCCATGAAAACTGAGGAAATTGTTGACATTAAATGCAGCATCAAAGGTAAATAAGAAAAGACACATTTAAAAAAACCTAAGGAGTGAGGAGGAGAGTGACAAATATGTAAAAGGCTGAGAAATGAAATATGAACGATCTATTGTCCTCCATAAAGGAGAACTACATTGAAAATATAACCTTTAAAGAAATGCTGCACTTAAAGGGCATGTCCACTCCTTTTTATAACTTTTGGTATACTGTAGGGCTCCCTCCCCCAGCCCCAACCGTTATATTCGTTTTTACAGAAACTCCCCAGATCATTACTTACCTTACCTCTTTCCTCCGGTGTACTGTCTCGGCCCTCTGCTTGCATGAAACTGCAAGCAGGGGGCCGGACCAGTGACCGCGGCCATGATTGGCTGAGAGGCAGCCAATCACACATGCAGCTTCCGGCTATCCAGTATGTCGGAGGAGAGACGTAAGGTAAGTAATGATCAGGGGAGAGGGAGAGCAAAATGGGTGGGAGAGAGCTGCAGTGCGCATGGCAAAATTCTCCCAGAGGAGAGACAGAAGGCCTATAAGTCTTGGGGACTTTGGAGGGGCATAGCAGCCATTTGGAGCAGGGATGTAAGGTAAGGATTTTTATGCATTACAGAGTGGGGCCAATAGTGGGTTAAATTATAGTTTTGGGGATGGACATGACCTTTAACACATTACATAAAATTTATTGACTTACAGATGCATCTGTAGTTTCATAGTTACAATATATCCATCTGAAGTTTTTGAAGTTAAACAGTAGGGGACCTCCATTTTTCAGCTATAGACTTGCTTGGTACTGTAGCTCTGAGTGGTCTTTGTTCCTTAGGGACCTTGAAACATTTTCAATCCTTTACCTACATTTGCAACTTTTCTAATGAATGTAGCCGGGCCCGAATCACTGGCCTGATTCATGGGCGATATCGGGTCCAGCTGGGACTAACTCGACCCCCCCCTGCTTCTCTCATTGACAGAGGCCTTACCTGGCCGGAAGAAAGCCGGCAGGCCAAAGCAAGGCCAGCCGCAGGGGTTAAAAAAGCAGGAGAACTGACTCCCTCCCACCCAACCCAGAATCCCAATACACTTCAAGCTTATCCAGTGGATGAGGCTCCTCCTTCAACTGAAAACTGCAAATAAGGTATGAATTTATACTTTAAAAAAAAGTTATTAAAAGGGTTCATCAAGGTCCTAGGACCAGTCGCAGCTTGGAGGTGTAAGAAAGGGCTGCGTGCTCTTGAGAGACACAGCATTATTATCTCTCATCCCCCATTAAAAGGTCAAGGCTATGATCTGATTAAAAAACAAGATGGTTGAAAATTATATGTTAATAGAGCTAAGGATTAAGCCCAAAGTTAACTTGAGGAATTTAAATTGGATATAATTAATAAAACAAGCTGCGGCCTTTCCCTCCAACTCATGTGTGTGCGAAATTTATTGTGTGTGTTATTGACCCGTATCAGCCCCATGTTGCAGACTGCATTGGATTCAATACAAGTGATTAGTTTTAATTGATTCATTACATACACCAGAAAGGGAGCTGTACAGGCTGATTTAAAGGCAAATAGTAAATAGTAAATGTATATAGTAAAAAGTTATTTATTTCAACAAACTACTGGTGTTGGTTCTTTTGGTCTGTTTTAAAGATGTCTAGATTTGAATGTACAATCTCTTAATTTAATGTTAATTAAAACATTAGCCTTAAATGCACACACTCCAACATTCCTCTTTAAAGGACGACAATATAAAAAAAAAATAACATCATCCCCATTACATGTCCACACTTCCAGCAGCTGAAATCGCTTACTCACGTTTACAACCGTGCTGCCCTCCCTTAGATATCACACAGCAAAGATGAGTGCTAACAGCTTGCCTCCTATAGGGCCCAGGGCCCTAATTAACATAACTTGTCATTCGCTGTTTGTTTTTTCACTTTAATTGTCCTTTAATGCTTCCTGGTGGGCCCTCGGTCTTATATTTCCTGGTGGGCCCCAACAGCCCTATTCTGACACTGAATTATTGTGCCAGAACAGGGATGTTGTGAAAACATCAGGGTCAAAATTACTGTGTCAAAATCTTTCATGGACAGTTGACCAGCATTAGAGTTTGTAAGTAAAGATAAAAGGTGTCCTAGTCTGTAGATCTCCTTTATATATATATATATATATATATATATATATATATATATATTATTATATATATATATTATATATATATATATATAGTGATTTAGTGATTTTTTATATATATATATATATATATATATATATATATATATATATATAAAAGGTGATTTAGTATGCTAGCATTGCCACTCTCATACATAGATAGAAGATAGAAACCTTGGAATCTCCGTTTCACAAAGTAGGGAGATGCTGGTTTATGCAAAAAAATCATTAAACAAATCTGAAGATTTATTGATATGATTAAAGATGGAGTTGATTGAATATGCCTTGGCAGAGATCGGATAGCAGATGTGAAGAGTATCTCTTTGGTTCCAGGTGGGAAAAATGGAGAATCTTCCTACCTGTCTGAGCTTGCATTGGTAGTGGCAGTGGCAGAAGAGAAAAATTAATAAGATCTTATTCTATAATAGCCATGTTGGCATTTATGCAGAAGAAATTTTTGCCAAGCTATATGTTATTAAAGGGCAACTGTAGTCTACAAACAAGTTAGAATTAAATCAGGGCCACATCTACCATTAGGCAGAGTGGGAAATTTGTCTCAAGTGGCACCCCTGCACTGAAGATGTAAGGCGGCAGACAGGCAGTGGTGAAAAAAACACAGTTTCCCTTGACTGGCAAACGTGCACACGCAGCCACAAAAAGTGTGAGCACCTCCCACCTTGAAGTTGCTTCAACTCCACACCATGTGTGCTGACTCTAGGAGTCAGCACACGCACCCAGCTCAGCATAATGTACAGCTCCTAGTCAAGGAAGGAAATCAGTGGAACCAATCAAAATGCTCCTATAATACACAGCAATATTCATTCCTTGCTGCCTATTGGTGCTCTGAGGCTCCACTCTTGTGTCAGCAGGTGACTAAAAGTCCAGCAGAAGCAGCCAATAGAAAGAGGGAGGGAGGGGCTGGTGTGGCACAGTGGCAATTAGGTGCAGATATTACAGAGAGAGCAGGCCGAGCAGCTGCAGCATACAAGTGGTGAATCTTCTCAGCATCTGTTGCCTTTCCTTATGCCTACTATTGTGACAGAGACTCTATGAGAGACTGTGAGTTTTTTGTGGGACTAAATGACTCTTATTGAATTTTTCCTAGTAACATATGATGTTGTTAAAAGGCATTTTATATGGTTAGGTTAGATTTAGTTAATTTGTTAGGCTAGGTTAGATTAGTTAGGACCCTGCTGAAAGAGTCTACCTTGATGTGGTGGCAGGTTTACAAATCTTTTGTCTAAAATCTTTTATACTACAGGAAGTAGGGCATTTCTAATGTATTGTAACAGTTGAACCAACACATACCGTATATACTCGAGTATAAGTCGAATTTTTCAGGCTTTAAAATTAGCCTGAAAACCTAACCTCGGCTTATACTCGGGTTCAGTCCTAATTTAGATCCAAATTCTGCAATTGCTGATAGTAACCAGCAGGTGGTGCTGTGTTAACCTGCATAGAAAGTTACAGGAGCTGCCCTTTACAATATAGGGTCAGAAGGCCCTTTACAATATGGGGTTCAAGAGAATTGTAAATGAAGGTAAGCTTAATTAAAAGATTACTGAACCTTGCCACTCCACATGTTTAGAAACTGAAACTCCCAGCAACAAAGCATGCTGGGAGTTGTAGTTTCCAAACATGTGGAGTGCCAAGGAATTGGAGGTTACTGGTACTGGATTTGGCTGTTACTGTATGGGAATTCTGCTGTCCATTTAAAGGGCAACTAAAGCCTAAAAACAACACAGAATCAGAAGGCAATAGTGGTGATAATTTCTACCCTCGACTTATACTCGAGTTAATCAGTTTTTACAATTCTTTTCAGGTAAAAATAGTACCTCAACTTATACTCGGATCGACTTATACTCGAGTATATACGGTATATCACAGGCCATAAAATAAGTTATTTTGATCCACAAAAACCTGAAAGGCGCAATATGGTAGTGGCAACACTGAGAAAGGGATATAATTTCTGTTTATAGGAATTGACATAATTGCTAATTGACTGTGTGAGGAACTGTTTAAATACCTACGTGATAGGAAGTTCAAAAGTTAATTTAACCCATGCCCACCAGTGATGCCATGGCCATCGGCAAAACCACGCCCATGGACAAAACCACACCCACTTTAACGTGGCAGCACATAAGGGCAGCTTTCAAAAGTTTGGCTCAGGCAGCAAAAACCCTAGAAGTGCCCCTGGATTAAATGAAAGCCTGCAGTATTTCCTTTATAATGAGTCGACAATCACATCACTGGCTTCAGCCTGTGAGAAATGATATTGGGGTGAATGATCAAACTTCCTGCTTCCAGTAGCTTTAGTGACATCACCTTACCTCTGCCCCGCCCATCCGCCCCGGGGGAGAAGCATGCTCAGTTAAGACTTAGTGCTGGGGAAATCAGGAAGTACCTGGGGGGAAAAATTGACAGTTGAGAAGAGGAGTCTATTAATGCAGGCAGGGGCTGGTCACATGGCTTAAATCAGGAAGTGTTCAAGCAGGAAGTAATATTGCTGAACCTTTCCAGCAATAACTTCTCACAAATTTTATCTAGAGATGTAATTTAGGTTTTATTTTGAAGGTAAGATTGAAGGCTTTTTATATAACCCTTACTAGTTTGGAAGAAATGGAGACCACTGTTACCCTTTAAAAATTAAGAAGTGCTTGAGCACTACTGTCAATATGAAATGTTACCAATACATCACCAGACACCTCCATTTCTTAAATCTTTATATTTCCTGTCTTGCTGTTCTGTGCTTATAGATCTTCTTACTTTTGCTTTAAAGTAAATGCGAGCAATAGTTCAAGGGATTTCACATGTAATGAGCAGTTTTTAACTTTAAAAATGCACTTACACAGAAATAGATCCATTTGTGGATGTTACTCCCCCTGTTCTTCCCAAACTCCTCTGCTGATAATCGTTTGAGCCCTATAAATAAATCTTGGTTAGACACCATAGTGTTGGAATTGGGAAAACTTAACCTGCAACAGAATTATCATATTTACAAATATATCTATTTAATTTTTCTTTTATTATTTAATTAGTAACTTTTTTCTACTGTTCCTCACAGAAAACAAGTCTTTTCAGTGGCCCTCTTTACACTAGCCAGACTTCTTTAAAACAAACCGAATCCCCTTACTTACTAAGAAAGAAACAGAATGTCCTTACAACTGAATTTGGTTAAATCTGCATAAAAGTCACCCGGATCTAAGAGCAAACCCATTTCCTGCTACTAGCTGCTCTGTCCCAGTAATAAAGGTTTCTGCACCCTTGTCACCACCTAATAGGGAGCAGGATGATGTTTATCAGTCTCAGTACGTCTAATATAACATAACATATCAGATAGACATGTTGAAATTCTATAAGGAGTAACTGAAGAGTCTATGAGTTTGCAAGATCAGGTAGGGTTTATGGGATTTTTACAGGATAATTTCAAAGCATATCTAAGAGAGGTGTTGATCAAGCACATTAAACAGCATGACAGAGGAGAAAAGACAGATAGATGGTGAAGAACAAGATGTTGAAAATAGTGATAAACAAAAACCCACAAACTGGAATCAGGAAACACTTAAAAATCCACAGAATAGCTGCATTCCTAGAAGCTGAAGTGCAGGATGTTGTCCCTGAAATAAAACATATCTGAACATAGAGAGCAGACTGGGAAAATGTTGGCTTACCTATCTAAAGTACACAATGTGCCTTTAATAATACAAACCTTAATGGATGAACAAAAGTAGTATACCAGGATTCAGTAGCAATAAATCAAACATAGCAAAAATATTGTGAGAAGGTACAGTATATCAATCCCACAGTGAGTGCCCTAGGGAGAAGATAAGTGGATATTTGGAAAAGATACTTTCCCCAGTAAAGTCACCGACAAAAAGAGAAATTGGACAGAAAATGTGTCTAGAGGAAATGCAAAATTTTGTTCCCATGTGGAAAATAGCTGGAACAGACAGACAGTTACCACACCATGATGGAACGTGCAATATGCCACAATGCAGCAACTGAACAGAATCATTACTCATAACCAGACAGGCACCCAGAAAGTTTTAAAGTCCTCTCCGAGATCAGTCTTAAACCTCTTCATAATTACTTGCGGAAAAATGGGGGAAAGTTTTCAACATTTTGAGCAATACAATCAAATTGATGGGATCGATTTTCTTAAAAAAAATTTATACTCCAGGATCTGAACTCCCTTAAAAAAATACCAATAAACTGTAAAATGCCACTCCACTAAATTGCATTAAAGTAAATGTAACCCTCTGAAGAACTGGATGAAATAACTGCAGTGACTGGCCGCACCTCCTTACTTCAGTCATATTCTACCTTGCTTAATCTGTCCTGTAAAAGTCTTGGCTAGAGACTACTAGTGGGTGTGACCAACTGTAAGATAGATTAGGACTGAGCATGTGTAAAGAACATAATTGTCATTGACCAGACTGTGTGATAAATTTCCCAGCACCCACATCAAAATGAGAGGTATGACACAGATTATTGGTTTTTAGAGATGGACCCGAGTGGACTTATCGAGTTCGAACTGACTCGGTCTTCTCGAACTATTCTAGAACCGGATTTCTCGGACTTTCAATAATTATCGAATTCAATAATTAGCAAATGTTCGAATCGTTAATGGGATAATTATCGAATGTTCAAATCCATTATGGGATAGTTATCGAATGTTCGAACGCGGGAGCCGAAAGTACCGAGCGTGAGCATAAAATGGATTTTTTTGAAAGTCCTGGATATTCGAACATGTTCCCCAGACTATTTCCCAGGTCCCAGAGCTATTTACATTAAGTTACCATTGATATTTTAATTGTATTTCATTAGAACTTTTCTATTTGACTCCCATTGACCTAAATGGGTCTGTTTTCCAACTTTCAGAAGTTCGGCCATTTCTACAGGTTTTATGTCAAGGTGCTCTTCCTTCTGATTCAGTGTTGTTCTAAAGCTTTGGTTGTCCTTTAAGTAATGTGAAAGCACCTTTACAAGCTGTTCTTCACAAGCATTTTACTACATTTAAAAGCAGCGTTTGTTTGCAAAAAAGAAAACGGGCTTGGCAGTTCTTAGATAGATTAGACATTGTCTATAGGCAAATGTATAATCTATCTAAAATCTTAGTAGTGTATGGGCACCTTTACATGGCATCTCCACATGTCCAGCCCTCACGCTAAAGGTCACTTTTCAAAAAAAAATCTCTCTCTCATTTGTTTCAGAAGAGTGCAGATACACTCTTCTTACTGGACCCTGACAAAGTGTCTAATAAGGACATAAAACGCAAGTTGATTAGTTTCTGTGGGGCTTTTGATGGGAGCTGTTTGTCTGCAGAGGCCTGCCTGCTGGTGTCTCTGACTACTATCGGTAGTATCCGTTGTTTTTTTGGAAAGGACACTGCTTATCCTCCCCACTACTTGTAACCAGATGGCCTATATTTGTATATTTGCAACTTGAAGTGCACTTTGCATATTCCGGTGAGGCAGAGGACTGTTATTATCTACAGATGGAATTCCTAGGCCATTGAGGGCTTGTTATATAATTTTTTACTGTTATTTTGTTATGGGTTAAACTATATATCTTAATTTTATTACAGCAGAGATAGTAATGGCAAGTTCATCACATTGCTTTAAGAGGGGACTGGATAAGTTAAAATAAAAAATATTGAGAATTACTGGTTTTAAACACAGTTCTGATTGATCCAGGGATCATTTCCAATTGCCTTTTTCCAGCCAGGGATTTTTTTTTCTGCCCTTCTCTGGATCAACTGTTATGTAGGGTTAAAGAGTAGGGTAGAAAGGCTGGGATAGATGGGCGTATGTCTTTAATCAACCTCCATTACTATGTAACCATGTTATAAGTTGTATGTATGTATATGCACAATATACAATTTTTGATGATATTAGCCACTTTTTTTTTTAATCTGTGTTATTTTCTGTATGTGCGTCTATTGAGGGACTTAATACTCCGCCTAATTTATTTAAACATAAACAAAATATGTTGATTTACATTTTTGTGCATTTAACATTACATGGATTACTTTCTGCTTTTATCAGACTTTGATATAACTTGCTCTAAAATCCTCGGGAGAACATTCGATACATAAACACAAATTGTTCTTTTAGTTTATAGTACAAACATTTTAACATTGCTAGAATTACCTGATTGTAATTATTGCATCACCTTATTTACATTAGTTTTATCAGTGCAATTTATAAAGGTTATTATTTTCAATTGCCAAGAATCTATTATAATAAAAATAATGATTTTGTTGTATGTTGTTTTTGTTTTCCTTGTTGAAGTAAAGTGGAAAATGGTCCCTGCAGAATTATTTTAGCAATTTAATTTGGGCAATACCATGGTTTTAAAGTTGTCTTCCTGTACCCACAGGGTATCACACATGCCCAATAGCCATGCCTTAGGGACTGAGGATGAATAGCAAACTAACCTTTATTATGCATGTATCCTTACTTACTAATTAATACTGCACCTTCATTAGATTAGAAATAGTAATGCACATTTTATGTTCATTAAAAAAAACAGTGCATATGGATTTTAAAAGAACATGTTTGCTAAATCTTGTTTAAACTGAATATTTATAAAATGTTTTAGGTAAACTAAACAAAATAACCTTTTTCTAAAACTTAAAGGTCTAAGGCACTTGTTCTCAATTACCTTTAAAATGTGCTGAAATGTTTGTACCCCGTAATTAGTTTATTTCCTCTCTTTAACTGGTATTATAGTATTTGAAGTTGAATAAAGACATACAGTACATCGATCCAGTCCAAACCATCTAGCAATATCCTCATTCTGAACAGACCAAAAAAAAGTGGATTATGGAGCACCTGCGTCCACCTACAGCTAACTGTGTTTTGAATTTTAAAGCAAACCATAAAGATGCTACAGCTATGGAGATACTTGACATCCTCAATGCAGCTTATAGAAAACATGATGATCCAGACCAGCTTTTGGCTGATTTTAAGCTAATGAAGAAAAAGCCTACAGAGGATGTGTCTGTATTTGTGCTTCGTATGGAAAATACTCTGCGGAAAACTTTTGTCTAAGCAAGTGATTTCAGCTAATGAAGTAGACAGATTATGCCATAAACAGGTATTAAAAGGGATGTCACCATTGTTTCCAATGTATTTAACTTTGCAAATGACTCTGAGAGATAAAACAGACCCAGATTTTGTTGAACTCATGAAAGTTATTAAGCAAGAGGAAGCAATCTTACACTTTGCGGGATACTTACCTACACCAAAATGCAATTATTATGTTCCTTCCAAAAAGGAAAGTATAACTACTAAAAAGGAGACACTATCTTCACCTCAGACAACAAAGTTATATCAACTAGAGTGGAACAGGAGTCCATCTGCTAAGCAATCAACTAAATGTTTTGGGTGCGGCAAGCAGGGACACTTTATTAGAGATTGCCCTGAAAAGATGCTTCAGCGGCTGTGCAAATATGTCCTCAGGAAGCATAGACATCTGGAAGGCCCCAAGTATGTCCATATGGGCATTCTTTTAGATGAGCATCCAGAGCAAGCCATATTTGACACAAGTTGCTGTTATTTATCATCTATACTAATAAAAGGCAAAGCCCTCACTCACTCACTCACTCATCACTAATTCTCCAACTTGCAATGGAGGCAGACGGCTTAAATTTGGCAGGCTCATTCATTGCACCTTACTTACAAAAGTTAAGCAGGTTTCGTTTCAAAAAGGCAAAGCCCTCACTCACTCACTCACTCATCACTAACTCATCACTAATTCTCCAACTTGCCGTGGAGGCAGACGGCTTAAATTTGGCAGGCTCATTCATTGCACCTTACTTAAAAAAGTTAAGCAGGTTTTGTTTCGAAAAGGCAAAGCCCTCACTCACTCATCACTAACTCATCACTAATTCTCCAACTTGCCGTGGAGGAAGACGGCTTAAATTTGGCAGGCTCATTCATTGCACCTTACTTACAAAAGTTAAGCATGTTTAGTTTCGAAAAGGCAAAGCCCTCACTCATTCACTCACTCACTCATCACTAACTCATCACTAATTCTCCAAGTTGCTATGGAGGCAGATGGCTTAAATTTGGCAGGCTCATTCATTGCACCTTACTTACAAAAGTTAAGCAGGTTTCGTTTCGAAAAGGCAAAGCCCTCACTCACTCACTCACTCACTCACTCATCACTAACTCATCACTAATTCTCCAACTTGCCGTGGAGGCAGACGGCCAAATTTGGCAGGCTATTCATTGCACCTTACTTACAAAAGTTAAGCAGGTTTGTTCGAAAAGGCAAAGCCTCACTCACTCACTCACTCACTCAATAACTATCTCCAACTTGCCCATCTCACACTAATTCTCCAACTTGCCGTGAGGCAGACGCTTAAATTGGCAGGCTATTCATTGCACCTTACTTACAAAAGTTAAGCAGGTTTCGTTTCGAAAAGGCAAAGCCCTCACTCACTCACTCACTCACTCATCACTAACTCATCACTAATTCTCCAACTTGCCGTGGAGGCAGACGGCTTAAATTTGGCAGGCTCATTCATTGCACCTTACTTACAAAAGTTAAGCAGGTTTCGTTTCGAAAAGGCAAAGCCCTCACTCACTCACTCACTCACTCACCCATCACTAACTCATCACTAATTCTCCAATTTGCCGTGGAGGCTTAAATTTGGCAGGCTCATTCATTGCACCTTACTTACAAAAGTTAAGCAGGTTTCGTTTTGAAAAGACAAAGCCCTCACTCACTCACTCACTCACTCATTACTAATTCTCCAACTTGCCTCACTCATCACTAATTCTCCAACTTGCCGTGGAGGCAGACGGCTTAAATTTGGCAGGCTCATTCATTGCACCTTACTTACAAAAGTTAAGCAGGTTTCGTTTCGAAAAGACAAAGCCCTCACTCACTCACTCACTCACTCACTACTAATTCTCCAACTTGCCTCACTCATCCTAATTCTCCAACTTGCCTGGGGCAGACGGCTTAAATTTGGCAGGCTCATTCATTGCACCTTACTTACAAAAGTTAAGCAGGTTTTGTTTCGAAAAGGCAAAGCCATCACTCACTCACTCATCACTATTCTCTTCTCCAACTGCCGTGGAGGCAGACGGCTTAAATTTGCGGCTCATTCATTGCACCTTACTTACAAAAGTTAAGCGTTTCGTTTCGAAAAGCAAAGCCCTCATCACTCACTCACTCACTCATCACTAATTTCCAACTTGCCGCCCTTACTCACTCACTCACTCATCACTAATTCTCCAACTGCTCACTCATCACTAATTCTCCAACTTCCGTGGAGCAGACGGCTAAATTTGGCAGGCTCATTCATTGCACCTTACTTACAAAAGTTAAGCAGGTTTGCTTTGAAAAGGCAGCCTCACTCACTCACCTCACTCACTCTCACTAACTCATCACTAATTCTCAACTGCCGTGGGGCAGACGGCTTAAATTTGGCGCTCATTCATTGCACCTTACTTACAAAAGTTAAGCAGGCTTTGTTTCGAAAAGGCAAAGCCCTCACTCACTCACTCACTCACTCATCACTAATTCTCCAACTTGCCCACTCATTCACTAATTCTCCAACTTGCCCACTCATCACTAATTCTCCAACTTGCCGTGGAGGCAGACGGCTTAAATTTGGCAGGCTCATTCATTGCACCTTACTTACAAAAGTTAAGCAGGTTTTGTTTCGAAAAGGCAAAGCCCTCAC
This sequence comes from Hymenochirus boettgeri, assembly GCA_019447015.1. NCBI lineage: Eukaryota > Metazoa > Chordata > Amphibia > Anura > Pipidae > Hymenochirus > Hymenochirus boettgeri. The sequence goes on along the minus strand of CM033474.1, from coordinate 103,482,240 downwards.
TCACTCACTCACTCACTCATCACTAACTCATCACTAATTCTCCAACTTGCCGTATATCTTACTTTTTGGAGGGATTTTAGTTCATTTGTTAGTTATTCTTTTCTGAATTTGAGATGTGCTTTAACATTTAATTTTGGTAATTTGCATTCAGGGTAATTGCAACTTTTTTAAACAATAACAATAGTAATGTATGTAAACATGACTTTTTTAGAAGTTCTTTCAATAAGATGAAAGATTTAGTAAATCAGAAAGCAAATTTACACATGGGACGATATTTTGAAACATATTTTGCCCATCTCTGACCAATATTGGTTATTCTTCGGCCAAATCGGACAAAAGGACGATTCCACATGTCGGACTCCTTTGGAGTTTGGACCTCATGATCAGTCACACAGAAACGTTGGGAGTTTTTGATGCACTTGGTTGTGTGGGATACCACCCCAGAAGCCAAAAGACTCCCAGAAGTACCGGGAGACCTGGAATACCTTTAAAAATAGAGAACCTAGAGAAACACACAGGGTGAATATACAAACTCCTTACAGATATAGCTAATTCTCAGAACTGAAAGGTGACTGTGCTAACTATGGAGCCTTTGAGAGTATTAGTGCTCAGAAAAACAACACATTACCTTGAATGCTGCTTGTTGGCTTAGTGTAAACTGTTTAAAATACTAATATCCTGCTTTTTGATAGAAGAGAATTTGTTCCAGAAATGTTTCTGCCACATTCAATCATGTACCATATAAATCCAAAGGCATTAACTCTCTTTTACATTGGAACATAGACTTTATGTTTGGATACTGGCAGAGATTTACTCTGGGTTATCAGCTTTTAAACATAAATCTCTTCCATTTACAGACATTGTTGCTGCTAGTTATCCCCTGGGGTGTATTTGGCGTCATTTACCAGCTGAGTGTGTGAAACTTTAGTTAGAAATAAGGTTGTAAAAGACTATTTAAATCATAACACTTTTGTGTGAACAGAAAAATGCTATTGAAAATGTTATCAAATATCCAGTACATACTGTATATAATAAACCTCGCTATGTATATGTACAAGGTTTTCATATTGCACATTACAAATGTTTCCTTCAAACGAAATGAACCCAAATTTGTTGATGAGACCCGACCCTACTCTAGAATTTACAGCTTTAATCGAACAGTAGTATCATAATTCAGTACTAAACTGTTATGAGGCAGGTTTTATAGATTATATGCACAGAAATATATTTTCTGTGCACGTACAAAATGAAATGTTGTGTGCTCCATACTGCAGCAATATGTGGCGATATAATTGTCAGTTAAACAGTAGAAAAGAGTGTCCTAGTGTCCTCAGGTCTCTTTGGATATGATATGTCTAATTATTTGTTTTGACACAAATGTCTGGTTTGAACATTAAAAACCAGGATAGAGGAAGGTGTTATTTTATTTTCTACAAAACTGTAGTCATTATGTAAACAATATTTCATTCTAAGTAAACAAAATTAGTGACATAAACAGTTTCGGTAATGTCTGCCTAGAATGTCTTTCATTCATTTCTTCATTTACTTTCAACTAACTCTGTTGTTCCCAGCCCTGTGTTGTAGCCTCATATCTCAGCTGATGCTTTGGCAAGTTGTTCCCTGGCGTTAACCCATGAATATTTCTAAATCTGACAGAACATCTGTCTGCTATGTATTTTAAACTTCTATCCCAATATAATGTTCACATTCCCTGGTCAAGCAGGAAGCAATTGATCAACAGCTTTAGGCAGATTGTGAAATACGACATCCATATGTGAACTGTTACAACTTCTTCCAGCAGGTGCTGTGGCTGAGGACAGACAACACTTTTTTCCTTCCAGCATTTGAAGAACTACAACTCCCAGTGTTCTGCTGTAATGTATACGTTGTTGACAGTGTTGGACAATGTAATTCTGCAACAGATGGACATAAGATGCCTAGGGTGGCAGGGACCTAGCACCAACCGGTTTGCTCTAATTGATTATCATCTGGGAAGATTTACCCTAAATTAATACTATGAATGGTCACACAAGTAGCATTGAGTTTTGCAACTAATAATAATTGGTTTTGTTGAAAGCAAAATTACTTTGCAGTGGGCATTCTACATCTGTGGCTCCCAAGTTGACTTGGTTCCCCCGAATGCCTATTGACTACAATTCATTTTAAGATGAAATAATGCTAACATTATCTTGCATATCCTTTTTCTGAAGAAAAAGAACGAATAGGGCAATGTAATTACCTATACTTTGGAAAAATGTATAGGGTAAGGCAAGGTGCACTCCATTGCAATAAACTACATAGTAGCACGAAACATAACTGCACAAAGTTTTGGAAATGGCACTGGTCCCTGCTTGCGCCTGCTTGCGCCTCCTGTCAAAAGGCGTTAAGTAGCGCTAAACTTAATTTAACCTCCAATACATCGGCTGCTCTGTGCTATTTTTTATTAAAATGTCTCAGGCACTGCTAAGTCAGTGTAAAACCCATGCTAACCAGATAATACATTGGGTAGCTTGGGTTTTACACTGATTCAACCAGTTAGTGTCTATTATTGCATCACCCTTTAACATGGCACAATTATACTTGACATATAGAAGAAGTGTTCTTTATACTAGTTAAATAATCTGTACAGGCCTTCTTCAGTTATCGGCCAATTTCCAGGCAATTTTCAACCATTCGTGATTTCAAGTATAGATGAACAAAGTCTAACTACTAAATTGTTAATGAAATGAACCTGGATTTGTGGTGTACGCTAACTTACTCTGCGTGACTTTGACACAAACATGCACACATTCACCAATACAACACACAAACCAGATTTCATAAAAACAAAACAAAAAACACAAGTACACATACTGATTTACCTTTTAGAACATTTGCATAATAACCGCGCACCCGCCACACGTGATGAGTGGCCACACTGGCTGATAATCGGTGTCTGTATGCCTTCGGTCGGGCGCCCTTCATCATCCTTAGTGGGGAGATGCAGATTTAGACAGCTGGAGAGAAAGAGGATGTACATCGCTGAAATGGATATAACTTTCACGGACAGAATTATTATTAATGCTATTTGTTGCCACAATAATTTGTAACTGCTTTAAGGGCAGTTTGTGCACATATTTATTGACTGTAAACAACAGATGAAACATTTCCTAAGAAGGTGATATGAGGAGAAAGTCAAATCCCATCTGCACTTTACAACAGCTATGCAGACCCAAATAGTTTTATGTTACTCTTCTGCCTTCAAATAAATTAATAATAATTACATTTATAAAGCATGGATAGTGTACCATGTGTTATTAACATCTGGATTTACTGGCATAATTGCAGGTTCTCCCAATTTATTAGATTAATTTCCTGCATCATGCATTTTCCTGTCCCTTCAGTATTTAAAATGTTTCTAGTCCATTCTTATTGATATGTAACATATGGTGGTATGTCATGTTTCTAGGGATCTTCAGATGCTGCAATAATTGAGGGGTACATGTCATTTTGTCAAATGTTTTATTTTGTTTGCATCTTACTAACCTAAATATAAACATATGTCAGTCATAAATGTTCAGAAAAGAGGGCACATTCATTTTTACTATAAGGGAACCGTACAAGTGGTCTTTATTAATAAGAGCACACTCCTACCTTTAAAATGACTCCAGGATCATGCTACTAGCTGCAGTTTATCCAAAGTTACAGCCATTTAAATGGTGTATACTCTTTCTAGTGCTGTGCGCTGTGACATCACCAGCCAGAAGAGAAGCTGACTTCGTTTAACATAGAATTAAATAAACCAATTTTTGTTGTGAATATATATATATATATATATATATATATATATATACAAATATAGGAATATGCTTTCAGGTGCAGTGCAACAGAGGACCGGCAATTTATACATTACACAAAAGACTCCAGCATTCAACTACACATACAATTATAAATGAATAGGGTAAAAGTATTAGACATGTATGCTTGTATACATCTAGATATAGATATGTAGATACAATGATCCAGCAATTGATGCACTCATAGGAATCCACAAAATTATCCTTAAAGCAACTTGAGCCAACATGTTTCAGCTTTAATTACTGTCCTGCTGACGGCCTAATTAAGGCTGAAACATGTTGGCTCAATAAAGCTGCTTTTTGGATAATTTTGCTGCATCATTGTATCTACACTTGGGAAAGCACCCGGATACTTTTTTATGGAGAGCTATCATATTTTGTGACTTTTATATATATATATAAATATGTATCTCGCTGGGCTTAAAATATGTGCCTGCACCCCACACGGCTGTACAGCGAAGGCACTCACAGTTCTAAAAGGTAACTTTTATTTGGATCAATGTAAAAGCGGTATATCAATGTGTTTCGGCTTGCGCACAAGCCGTCCTCAGGATATGACACACTCTGCTTGAGACAGGGTTATATACCCGGCTGCCCAAGACCCACAGAATGAGGAAACATTAAAAAATTAAAAACAAATAAAATCAATGAAGTATAAAAACATCATATGTGCTAACAACAAATAGCAACAGATTATATGTAATTGCACAGGTTATGAACATAACCTGTAACAGTAACAAACAGAGGGAGAAAATATAATAACAGTAAGCTGTCAGCACCTGCAAGAAAGATACAATAACAATTTAAACATTACATCCTAAAATGCACACAGCCTAAAGCACATAAACTACCACAATTAGTGGATGATTATAAAAAAAAATGTAAATAGAGTTGCTCGTTTAATCCCCCTGGTGTCATAGTGTTCAGCCTGTGTATCCAGCACGCCTCTTTCTGTAACAGCAACTTTTCATAATCCATATTGGATTTGATTTCCATCATAGTAAGCCCATCAAACACCATACACTTCAAAGAAGAAAGCGGATGAGCCATCTTTTTGAAATGTCGGACCACCGACAAATCCCTGAATTTAGAATTAGTTATAACAGGGTTAGCTGTACTGAGCGCCGATCGTATGGAAGAACAGTGGTTAGCCATCTGTTCTTTAAACATAGTTTTGATCTTGCCTATATAGTATAGCCCACATGAGCAAACTATGAAATATACAATAAACCTGCTCTCACATGTAAATTTCTGCTAGCCTGATAGCATCAACAGGTGAAGGAATTTGGGCAACGATAGCAGCCCAACTTGGGATTAACCTTAGAAAAACTCAATATACCTCCCCCCATATCTGGTGCAGGTCTGTTTAAAGCAACTCATGTTTAAAGGGGAACTCTGGTCTCCAAACAAGTTAAGTTTAAATGAAAGGCCAGTTTTCTACCTTTAAAACGAGCCGTCAACCACCTCTCTACGTGCTCCACAGCCCAAGATATACAGAAATGACTGACCAGAAGGTTAATGTGTGGGAGGCTAACTTGTGACATTCCTGAGCACAGCCTCAGACTCCCTCAGTGTGTGAGGGATACGGGAAGTCCCTCCTCCTCTCTGCTGTGTGAAGTCCTGACAGAGAAGGTAAGGGAATCTACAGCCCTTCTCACTCTGCCTGAAAAGGCTGATTCCACAGAGTTTTCTGTGGTGGGGGGGTCTGAGTAACCCACGGCACCTGTGAGTGGGCGGGGCTTAGACACCTGAGAATGGGCAGGGCTTAGGCACACATGAGTGGGTGGGGCCACATGGGGCTGTAAGATAATGGGCCATGCGGGGTCTGCAACTGGAGGGACCATGGGGTCCATGCGTGCGAGGGACTTTGCTTCCCTGTGGACTTTATGTAATATTCCCTTATCTCAATATTAGGCCCCTGTAAAGTTAACTTCTTTATTATATATACAGCACATCGGTATCTTTTAAAATATCTGCATTTATCTTGTTCCCCGAGTAGCTTAGTTCAGTACCATCTGTGTAAATATGTTATAACATTTGCTCTCTAACTGTTTATTTTTAGTTGCCCTTTAAAGTGGCCTCTTATGCATTCAGTAACTATGGTTTTGATGGACTAATATGCCATATACAGTCTATAGTTAAGTGTGCTGTTCCCCTGCATCTAGATTTAGGCAGAGTATATGTATCATCATCCTGTGATGGATGTATATAATATTACATGTATTATAATTGGTATCATATTTTTAGATGTATTGTAACACTGCTTTTATCTGGTGCTATCATCTCTTGTGAGGGTATTTTATAGTTCTTATCTTATAGTTCCATTATGTATTTGTGGCACTATTTCACTTTACCTTTGAGATGGTCCTTCTGGGCATCTATTGGCACCCATGTACTGTTTATCGAGGCGTCCTTTGCACGTAACTTTCTTAAGTACTTTACTTCTATTTAGCATCACTTCTGTGATGTTTATTTTGCACCTGTCACTTTTTAATTCAGTCTATTTATTGCATTATGCACTTTCTTCTTATGGCACTTTACCTTGCACTTGAATAGTGTTCAGCACCTTGCTGATCCGGGGGGTTAACCTATCGTGGGAGGGGTGGAGGGAGGGATAGGGGTGTATACTGTGTGTATTTATACTTACCTTACGTGTGACTCTGTAATCCTGATGACGGCCGCCCACAACATGGCCGAAACGCGTTGATTGCATCACGGTAATAAACTGAAACACAGTTTTAAAAATCCCACGTGTGCTCCGACTCTGTCAACTGTTTGTATCCCCCATCGGAGGCACCGGGGTGATTGTGTCCTACGAGGGTTGTGCAGAGAACCTCTACCTGCTTTATATATATATACTAGCAAAAGTGTTCCCGTTGGTGCACAGTGGGAAATATATGAGTGTATGTTTAGCTATATGTGGATACAGATGATATAAAATCTTTATACACACTACTATAAAATTTAGGCATTTGTACAAAAAAAAATAAAAAATAAAGGCAAGATGTTAAAAATAAAATAAATCCTATGAAATCTTGGTTCTATTAGTCTCACATCCCTTAAATTAATATTTTGATCTATTTATTGTAACATTGTATAGTGTTATAGTTCAGTAGAAACACCACAGTGAAATACAATTGTTGTGCAAAGCTTGAATCAATCTTCCCCCTTAAATTTCCAACCAATAATAGATCAATAGGAGATCCATTGGATCATTCTATAATTAAAGTTATCAAACTGTCTTTCAATACTCACCCTCCCCATTAATTCACAGCTGTCACCAGGGATTCTGTTAGAGAGGGATCACTATTGGTTAATGTGTTAGAGAGGGATCACTATTGATAAATGTGTTAGAGAGGGATCACTATTGGTAAATGTATTATAGAGGGATCACTATTGGTAAATGTGTTATAGAGGGATCACTATTGGTCAGTGTGTTACAGAGGGATCACTATTGGTAAATGTGTTAGAGAGGCATCACTATTGGTCAATGTGTTAGAGAGGGATCACTATTGGTAAATGTGTTAGAGAGGTATTACTATTGGTCAATGTGTTACAGAAGGATCACTATTGGTAAATGTGTTAGAGAGGGATCACTATTGGTAAATGTGTTAGAGAGGGATCACTATTGGTAAATGTGTTAGGGAGGGATCACTATTGGTCAATGTGTTACAGAGGGATCAATATTGGTAAAGAGGGGGATCACTATTGGTAAATGTGTTAGAGAGGGATGGCTATTGGTCAATGGGTTACAGAGGGATCACTATTGGTAAATGTGTTAGAGAGGGATCACTATTGGTAAATGTGTTAGAGAGGCATCCCTATTGGTCAATGTGTTAGAGAGGGATCACTATTGGTCAATGGGTTAGAGAGGGATCACTATTGGTAAATGTGTTAGAGAGGGATCACTATTGGTAAATATGTTAGAGAGGGATCACTATTGGTAAATGTGTTATAGAGGGATCACTATTGGTCAGTGTGTTACAGAGGGATCACTATTGGTAAATGTGTTAGAGAGGCATCACTATTGGTAAATGTGTTAGAGAGGGATCACTATTGGTAAATGTGTTAGAGAGGTATTACTATTGGTCAATGTGTTACAGAAGGATCACTATTGGTAAATGTGTTAGGGAGGAATACTATTGGTAAATGTGTTAGAGAGGGTTCACTATTGGTAAATGTGTTAGGGAGGAATCACTATTGGTCAATGTGTTACAGAGGGATCACTATTGGTAAATGTGTTAGAGAGGGATCACTATTGGTAAATGTGTTAGAGAGGGATCACTATTGGTCAATGTGTTAGAGAGGGATCACTATTGGTCAATGGGTTAGAGAGGGATCGCTATTGGTCAATGTGTTAGAGAGGGATCACTATTGGTAAATCTGAGGTCCTATAAAGAACCCAGACTATCCTGTCATGTTTCAGTCTTATTACATTTATCAGTTCATGACACAGGTTCATGGCTTCTATGGGGTCTATTGTTTAAATAATGTAATAAACCATTAACAAACTCACTTCATTGTCTAAGAGAAATGGGCATGGAGATGTTTTCCTTTCAGTCCCCCTATCATATAGATATCCCTCCCTGTCCAGCAATCAGCAGCTCTCCTTTTTGTCTATTGAGAATGGTGGGGTGGAGTTAGGTAAGCGTGAGAAGAATGTTTTTACTAAGACTGTCACATGTTTTACAAAGGAAGTGACATATAAGTCTTGCAACTTCCTACTAACACTTCCTACTTCCCTACTAACACTCAGAAAATGTTTTGATTTTCTAACCCTGCTGTCAATCTAATAATAAGCACACCATTGGATACAACACTAAAAGGGAAGTGATAAATATGTTTCTATGTAAGCTTCCATTGCCTCCCTGTAAAACTTCCTGGGGTGTGTCTTAACAGACCATTTTGAAGATACCATTACAAAACAGGTACAAGTACTTTTATTTATTTATATACTTTGCCTTATTTACTTTTCTATATACTTTAATGTCATTACTACATACTTGTTAATATTGATATAACTATTTATTTAGTGCTTAAACAACACATGTATATTACTTTTACCCACCCCCACCAACATAGTACCTCCGAAAAACCCAATGTATTCCCCATAAAATTATAAATTTATTTATATAATATAAGGGATCTATATATATATATATATTATATATATATTATATATATATAATATATACATTCTCTGCAATGTCCCACAGGTTTACAAAATGTAAAAAGGATATTGTAACTTATTGTCTGTTACCCCTAACAGCTCATTTTTATTTGCTTCTATGAACTGCTTAAGAAAACTAAACTGAATTGAACCCCTATTAACCCAGCTCTGATGAATGATTACAAATACACAACTTCTGTTATAACAGTACATACTTCACCTCTACCAATGCAAATCAAATTTTAACAAGCATGACCAATTTACATTAAACTCTCCCTGTTGTACAGGCCTGGAAACCGTCCATTACATTATATGTTTGATACACAAGCTGTCACTCTAAGATTGTATTATTTCCTGTATCACATTAGTAATTGAGTGAGCAACAATTTGAAACATATTTCTGACTAGCTATTTTCTACTGATACAAATATTTATACTATAGATATTTATACTATAGATATTTATACTAAAATAGGTTCTAAATGTTATCGTATATAGACAATGATTAGTGGGTTTTTATTTTTTTTGTGCCACAAAGAGAACCTTGTCCATAGTACTGGTACAACAATCAGTGTTGAAATCCATACTCTGTGCTATAATAGGTCTGGTATGAATCACATAAGAAACATCTGCAAAAATGTTTTAAATGTTTCCTTAATGTGTGGTGGTATTTTTCTGCATCTAGAAGCTCAGAACAGATTAACAGTTTTCCCCCTGTATTTTAAAAGGTGTGAAAAACTATGATTAGCTATTCCCAGCTGCACATTACATGACTTAGAGAACTGGGTGTTGAGGTGATAGAAGCCATGAGACCACAGGTGCAAGGTGGTTTTCCTTGCAGAAATGGGTTACAGCAAATTATATAGATACACATGGGAGCATGTGCTAAAGCACTCGCTCTGCTTGGGTATTAGAAAGAAAAATGACTGGGGTCACTGGAAATTATTGGGGTTTTTTTTGGACAATCTTTATATCTTCTGAAAAAAGAAAAGAATACAAAGTAAAAGTTTAAATATACAAGATAAAATATTTAGCTTGTAGATATAGAATACGTAAAACAGATGGATGCACACGGCGTTAATACCACTATATTATTTGCATTAAGCCCAGTATTGCAGCAAAAGGAGAAATAGCACCAGAATGTCTACCAATACCATACCAAGGCTGTAACTGAAAATTTGGCAACAGTTTTTAGCAGTTTAAATACACATGTACATGGAAATAAGCCCCCCATTCTTACTAAAGCCTCCTCTCTATTTCCACGATGAAGAGATATGCAACAGGGTTGTCCTCTATCCCCATACCTGTTTGCCCTCTAAGCCCTCCTATTAAGGAATGAACCACAAATCAAGGGCCTATTGTTAGGAGCATACACCTCCCTTCTAAGTTTATTTGTAGATGACATGGTATTATACTTTGCAGACCCATATAACTAATTCATAACAGCATACAACAGAATATCTAGATTTAGGCCTTTCTCTGGTCTCTACATATGCTTCCCATAGACCCAGACACCAGTATTCATTTGCTAATACGGTTAAGGCATGAAAACACCTAACAATAAACCTAATTGTCAAAATAATATTATGCTCTACAACATAGTATATCCTTTATTCCACAATTCTTCTTCACCTCGCTACAAGGTATCCTTCTTACTTTCCTGTGGGGCTCTTCAAGGAACTTAGTTAGATTGAAGGTACTCATTAGACTCAAATTATCCACAGGTCTAGCCATTCTGGACTTCTCCTCTTTCTCCTCTATTACCTACCAGGATAACTCAAATGCTTTGGGACATGGGTTAATCCATTGGAATTACAAACACCATGCTCCCAACCACATCTATACAAACCCCCACCTCTCCATTAACTTTTGTGGAAGCTACAACATTTTGGATTGCGGAAGGGAGACCATCTCTACATGTACAACAATATAAAATTTGGAAAAGAGCTAATTCAATTTTGAAATGTGGGTACCTTCCCAGGGAAGCGGCATTATGGCATAACAATAAATACCCCCATCTGGGCTTAATTACTGCCTCTCTACTCTGGGAAAAACTGGGAATAAATTTCCTGCAGATCAGTAAAGATAAACAACTAATTACCTTTGAAGATTTTAAACAAAGTTCCCAACATGTTCCACTTTTGATACTTATAATTTAAGGGTATATCCATTGGAATTGTACTGAAAATAATAAATCAGCCCAACTATTACTGTACCATTTTTTGTTTATCTGCCACCTATGCTTTAGATATCTAATCTGAAGCATAAGTGTGCATCAGTTTTCAATCAAGTACCTTATCTTCTGCTATGGGCAGGTACTGGATTTTGTTGTAAATTGAAAGGTGTAACTGTAACTGGATAGGTGACAGGGAATTCACTCTCTCAGTGCTAGATTATAGTGATTACTGAGCATACTTAGTTTTAAAAAAGTCAAGTTAAAAGAGGGAGGGGGGATACTGAACCTGAACAAAACAACAACTAGATTGATGGCATGCGGCAACACACTTCTTACATGTATTTAATTATCGATTAAGATGATGCAAAGTAAATTTTTTTAGTATACATTATCTTTAAGTCCAGGAAACTGAAGAGTAGTGGCTGTCTTCCTGTCCAAAGGTCTCTGCCTCCTTTCTTGCCGGAGGGATGCTGACATGCGCAGTGCCCCCCCCTCCCTCCTGGGACCAGCAGCCAATCTTTTTTATACAGTGTAACTATTTATCTTTTTTATACAGTGAAACTATTTATCTATTTTTATACAGTGTAACTATTATTCTTTTTTTATAGTCTAACTATTTAACTTTTTATACAGTGTAACTATTTTATACAGTGTAACTATTTATCTATTGTTATACAGTCTAACTAACTTTTATACAGAGTAATTATTTATCTTTTTTTATACAGTGTAACTATTTTTTATACAGTGTAACTATCTTTTTGTATACAGTGTAACTATTTATCTTTTTTATACAGTGTAACTATTTATCTTTTTTATACAGTGTAACTATGAATTATTTATCAGTGTAACTATCTTTTTTCATAGTGTAACTTTTTTTATACAGTGTAACTATTTAGCTCTTTTTTACAGTGTAACTATTTATCTTTTTATACAGTGTAACTATTATTTTATCAGCGTAACTATATTTTTTTTCATACAGTGTAACTATTTTTTATAGTGTAACTATTTAGCTTTTTTTATACGTGTAACTTTACCTATTACATGTAACATTTAACTTTTATACAGTGTACCTATTTACTTTTTTATACAGTGTAACTATTTTTATACAGTGTAACTTTTTTTATACAGTGTAACTATTTATCTTTTTTATACAGTGTAACTATTTAGCTTTTTTTATACGGTGTAACTATTTATCTTTTTTATACAGTGTAACTTTACCTTTTTTATACAGTGTAACTATTTAACTTTTTATACAGTGTACCTATTTATCTTTTTTATACAGTGTAACTATTTTTATACAGTGTAACTTTTTTTATACAGTGTAACTATTTATCTTTTTTATAATGTGAAACTATTTATCTTTTTTATTCAGTGTAACTATTTAACTTTTTATACAATGTACCTATTTATCTTTTTTATAGTTTAACTATTTGACTTTTTATACAGTGTAACTATTTATCTTTTTTATACAGTTTAACTATTTTTGTACAGTGCAACTATTTATCTTTTTTATACAGTGCAACTATGTATCTTTTTTTATACAGTGTAATTATTTATCTTTTTTATATAGTGTAATTTCGATAGCTTATCGTAGATCAGGCATTTTTATTGTGTTTTTTTTCTCTTCATTTTACAATCTACTCATGAAAATAGTAAGCACATGAATGCACTAGAAAGGTATCTTGTAATTAGGGTGTGAGGATTTGGGTCAATATCACTTAGACTGAGAAATAGACTGCTACTTGCTAGCTGTCTATTGGTGACTGTATTTATTGGTCTTTACAATGGTTGGGCAAACTGTCTAGGGAAGGAATTAGGTCATAGAGGAGTTCAACATTCCAGTTTTCTGGCTGATCTAATGTATTCCGAGGGGTGAGTACCTATAGTTTGAGCTCCTAATTCTAAGTACAATAAAAGGGAGAGGGGTTGGTTAGTGATTTTAGGTACCCCTTAGAGCTGGTACACACAGATTTTTTTCCCTGGCCAACCTTCTGTGATTGGCTTCAATCTTGTGGTTACATAAAAGTAATCCCATTCTTCAATTAAAGCAGTAAATAAAAAATAATTATTGCCATTTCAATTACTATAGTATGATATTCCAGTGGTTTATCTGTGCATAAAAAATGCTTCCAAAATCCTGACATCCTGTTTGCAGGATCCTTAATAGGGTTCATATAGTTCCAGTCCCTAGGTTGATTTGGTTGCTTAGTACAGGAGCAATTCAATTAAAGGAACACTAAACTTAAAAAAACAAATATTTGGCACCCGTTTCTATTATTCACAGGGAGGTGAGAAAGGCTTCATAAGATTGCTTCCAATAACAAACAGGTAATGAACGCTTTCCCTGCAGAAGACAGAGCTACAAACCTTAAAGATTTTTGCATAGGTACAGATACCATTCCTCTACAGAGAGTTTAGGTTTGAGCTGGGATCTAGAAACAGACAGTTTTGTGTTTCAAGTTTCTTTGAGGAAAGAAGTTTTACCACCAGAGGAATTCTATCTACTGTGAACAGTCTTTACGATCCCCTTGGATTTGTAGCACCCATAACAATGAAAGGTAAAGCCTTAGTTCATGAATTGTCATCTGGGAAGAGTAATGGGATGCATTACTCCCACCAGAAACTGCGTGAATGGGTTCAATGGAAGAGGTCTCTAAAAACATTTAAAACCTTAAAGATAACCAGATGTATGTTCCAGTTTCACTATCTACTGCTTGTAAAAGAGAATTGTGTATCTTCTAGACGCATCTACTATGGCAATAGGTGTAGTAGCTTACTTGAGAGTGATGATACAGAAGCACACACACATTCCTCGCCTGGAGTTATGTGCTGCGGTAATGGCAGTTGAACTGTATGAGCTGTCTAGATGAAATAGATGTGACATACATGCTGTAAATTCTTTATGGATAGCAAAACGGTCCTAGGTTACATCTCAATACCACAAAGAGATTCTATTCATATCTTCTAACAGAGTAAATCGGATTAGACAATCGACACATCCTCATCAATGTTTCTATGTGCCCACAGATAAAACCCTGCAGATTATGCTACTAGGCCCACACAGATAGCCTGCCTTCAGAACTCTATTTGGTTTTCAGGCCCATCTTTTCTCTACCAATCTGATAAACAGATTCAGATAAAAAAAATATTACCCTCTCATAACCTGAAGTTGATCCTGAAATTAAATCAGAGGTTGCAAGTTTCTGCACTAGGACTTTTAAAGCCACTCTTCATCCACATTGTTTTGAGAGGTTTTCTAACTGGAAGACATTAGTTAAGATATAGCTAAACTTATCTATGTTGCCAAGAATTCAAGAATAGAATAGATACCAATTTGGAAAATGGGAAAGTTTCCACAAACAACCAAGCTTGGAAGAACTTTATCAAGCAAAAATTGTGATAATTTCATATGTTCAACACAAACAATTTGGAGAAGAATATGAATGTATCAAAACCCAAAGGTCATTTTCAAGGCAAAGCTGTCTCAAGAAATTAAGTCCTATTATAGATAAAGATGGATTAATAAGAGTTGGTGGATGTCTATCTAGTTTGACAGAAGAAGAAAGGCAGCCTATTATTATCCCTCATGATCATCATATTGCAACAATGCTTGTGAGATATTATCACAATCAAGTGTCTCATCAAGGGCGTCATATAACAGAATGTGCTATCAGAGCTGCAGGATTTTGGATCCTTGGTGGCAAGAGCCTGACTTCCGCCATCATTCATAAATGTGTTATTTGCCGCAAGCTGAGAGGAGACTGGAAAGTCAAAGATGGCAGATTTGCCAGAAGATAGAGTAAATCCAGAACCTCCATTCACCAGTGTGGGTATTGATGTTTTTGGCCCATGGTCGTTGTACTCGCCGCACTAGAGTCGGTAGTGCAGACAGTAAAGTTGGGCTGTTTCTTTCACATGTTGTGGTACCAGAGCAGTGCATATAGAACTGATTGAATCTATGTCGGCCTCAAGCTTCATCATGCTTTAAGAAGATTCTTTTCTATTCGCGGCCCAGCCAAATTACTTCATTCTGAAGAGGTACGAACTTTATGGGAGCTTGTAAAGAACTAAATATTTGCATGAATGACACAGACATATGAGAATATCTTCAAGACAAAGGCTGCATGTGGATCTTTAATCCGCCACACTCATCTCACATGGTGGGGTTTGGGAAAGACTGATAGGTGTAGCTAAACGTGTTTGGATGCAATGTTACTCCAAGCTAAACTCTTCACTGACCCATGAGACTTTAAGTACTTTCATGGCAGAAGTCATGGCTATCATAATGCAAGACCCTTGGTTCCAGTATCTACAATTCTGACACTCTTATGGTTCTAACTCCAGCCATGTTATTGACTCAAAAGGTAAACCCTTTGTTGCCCTTCTGGTAGCTACAAAACACGAGCTTCATGTAAAGCAATGGAAACAAGTCAAAGTCTGGCTGACACGTTCTGGAAAAGATGGAGAAGGGAATACCTGTCCACATTACAAAGTCGCAGAAAATGGACTCAAGAAAGGCCAAATGTTAAAGTAGGAGATGTTGTGTTGATAAAAGATAGTCAAGAGAGTAGAAATGAATGGCCTGTGGGACTGTTTGTTAATACATTGTCAAGCCACAGATGTAGAGTCAGGAAAGTGATGTAGATGTAAAAGTTGTTAAGCAAGAACTTCTAAAGTTTATTTGAGACCAGTTACCGATATAATAGTTCTTCTTTCAGAGAATAGTAAAGTTTGTAACCATAATATGTATTTGTATTGTTTGTTAGAATTATAGTGGCATAACATATTATGCCAGCAGGGATGTGTGCTGCCTCCTAGGTAGATTATGTTAATCATATGTGTATTCATCTGTATATTGCCACCTATCGTCCATTCTCATTATTGCAACTAGTAATACAGTTGTAAAGTTATCAATAAAGTTTATAGCTACACCAGGAAGTTGAATATCTAGCAGGGACCCTCCATGTTGGTGATCTATCCTCATGGTGTACCAAACTTCTTACCTAAAGCTTAGAGATCCATGTCTGTAGTAAATATGTGTATTAACAGTAACAGTTTTGTGTATGGTTTAGTGTATATATACTGATATTATGTCATTTGTATTGTATTCATTTTCACAAAGAATTATGTAATCTTATAAGTGCCCAGTAAACATTACAGAAAGTAACCTCTTCTTTTTATTGAAGATTCATTGTTTTAGCTGACTGTCTAGCTGCACACACACAGTACGTCCGTGAGGCAGTACAGTACTTTTTGCCAACAGATTCTTGTACATCATTCTAAATTAGAAAGCCAGGCGGATGACTTCAAGAACTAAACTTTAAGTCCAATTAACTGATTACAACGGCTATACCATGACCTGGATGACCTAATAGAGAGCTTGCACAGCACAAATAGGTTACTGTCACCATGGGATTCTCCAAGATGTGTTTCTATTGTTAACAAGAAAACACTTTAAGCTCCACCTGACCTTTGATGTGTCATCTTTGAGATCGGCTGTAAGACATTGTGCAATATTTTTTTTCTCCATAAAAGCATGTGTATTTCTAGCTTTAAAAGTGACCTCCTTATTTAACATTTAATTTTTTAAAAAATATTAAAAAATATTTCAGTACACAACTTTGACCACTAGATGGCAACATTACTTCATCTTGACCCCATTGAGCCCATGAACACTGAAAACTGGTGTAGTAACAAGTGGCCAAGGCAGCAGATTAAACATTTCAAATAAGCATGATATAAGCATATATGTGTTTAAATGTTACTTAAAACATGATTAACAGCTCAGAATTAAGCAACAGTGTTCATGTGGCTGCTCTAAAACAACAATATAAACAGAGGTAAGCAAACCTAATGCACTTTTTAAAAAAAAATAATACACAATTCTAACCATAAGTCATCTTAGAATCATCAAGTCACCCACTAATGCACAAGTTTCAGTTAAGTCAAGGTGGGTCACGGCACTTTTGGTCATTTGTTTGAGATGTGGGTTGCAAACTTTTTGGTAGGATAAGTATGGCTGTGGCATAACTATAAGTCATATTTCACTAATACATTATATAAAGTAGGGAGAGAATTCAGGATTTGATACTACCTTTTCAGCAATATGCAAATAAGGAACAAAGACTTCTGGAATTTACCATGTTACGCATGGAAGCTCTTAGGAACACTATCATGGTTATTAATACAAGTCATACGTTTAAATGGGCGTAATTTTGCCCGAACCAATCATCTTTTTTAACATTGAAAGCCTTCACTGATGGTTGCGCAATAGCCCATTTAAACGGGATAAGAACCTTTTATTGAATCTCCCTGATGTCTTTAAAATACTTTACAGCATTCCACAAGCTAAATGCAAAAACCAGAGCACCAACTACACTGAAAAATAAGGGCTCAATAAAGCGAAACTGGTCTGTAGTTGGTGCTCTGTTTTGCATTTAGCTGGTGGAATGCTGTAAAAGTCTTTTTAAAGACAGTGTTCCTAATAGGTATAAACATGGTAAATTCCCAGAAGTCTTTGTTCCTTATTGCTATTGCTGAAAAAGTACTATTAAAACTGAATTCCTCCCTACCTTATTTAATATACTAGTGACGTCTGTCCATAGGCGCTTCACACTGCAAAACCAGAGGCCTGCACTACCTGATGATGGCTCAATAAACCGAAACCGGTCTGTAGTTGGCGCTCTGGTTTTGCATTTAGCTTGTGGAATGCTTTAAAAGTATTTTTAAAACATACAGGGTTATCCAATAAAAAGTTCTTATCATTTAAAATGGAGTCAATATATTTAAAGGAGGAAGAAGAGGAAAAAAGGAGGTAGTATACAAACAAAGGATATTGCTGTGAATGTGCATGTTTATTTCACAGTGATAGACTTGTTTTTGTATACTACCCCGACTTATGTTTATTCTTATTAAACTATACACACCGACAGTTCGCCCTAGCTAGCAGTCAGTCTGGATGAATATTGGCAGAGGCAAAATAATCTGCCACCGATCATGCAATCCTTAGGGATCATATGATCCCCTGATTTTCCAACATACCTGATTGTCCATTCTGGACAAAAGACAACAAAAATCTCATGGCAACTCGCAAATACACCATCCAAATTTCCAGGCCAAAAAAAATGTTGTTGTGCCCCAAGCCTTCAAGGCTTGAAGAAAAAGTTAACATGGTGTTTTCTCTTGGTTCCAAACTATGTAGAAAAATTACACCTACAGTGATGTGTAATTGCTGAAATCAATCGACATACTCTTAGTGCTGCCTATACTAAATATACCTAGGCATTCTAGTAGATAGCAAGTTTAGCTGTAGAATCAGAAGAGAAACATATTATTCTTTTTCTATCAATGGCCAATTTAGAATATTTTAAAATTTTTGAAGCCTAATATACTTAATGGGCATTACTGAATTGAAGAAGGTTTAAAGAAGGACTACTAAATTATTAGGATTAGAGGAGATTGGCTACAAGTATAGATTAGTTTATTTAGCAAACAATCAGTTTATTAAAATACATTTATGAGCCTTAAAATAAAATCTTTGAAGAGAATTGTGAAAACTATGTAACTGCCTTTCACAGAAGGTGAACCGTAGTTCTAGTGAATCATTGGGCAATTGTAAAGGGTATCTCCACTCATATCAACTAAGTTTTGCCATTTAGTTTTATTGATGAACGGGAGGTAAAGAAGCTGGTTTCTTACCTTCCTTCTTCAATAAACAACCAGGAGCCAGGAGAGAAGGTAAGGAACTTACCTGCTCACTCACTCCCCCAACACGTAGTCTGACAGGTCCCGACGGACTTCTGCCCTTTAAGACGGTGCATCTTTAAAATCAAAAAAACTCCTTATTATTCATACTGAACACAGGTTTCAAAATAGAATCCTTCAAGTAGCCATTTAGAATGTGTTCAGGATTTAAAACTAGATAGACTACTAGACAATGGAGATCAGCAAAAAGGAATTCTGTTTTTTCTTGGGAACGGCCGTTTCATTCATCAAATCACCCATACATGGCATGATTGTCATGGGCATGTATAAACATTGTGCGTCAAGGGTCAGCCACTGCGATTGTACTTAGGCTACTATTGACTACTCCCTTCCTCTCTTATTTATCTGGATGTTTATACTGTATATAGTATTCCTATATTCCTATGAATATAGTGTTGCACTGCTTTTACTCGTCTGGTTGTAGAGAGGATTCTACCTGCTATATTTTCTGTTAATGTTTTAAATCTGTATTTATGTGTTTATGGGTGATGAGGGATTGTTGTAATATTTTCAATTATCTTGGTGATTCAGGAGTAGGGTGTGTATTACAATTAATGGTGAATTTCATAAAACTCAAAACACTGTGATCAGTGTGTTCTACTTAAAGGGGAACTGTGGTCCAAAAATGACTTTAGGTAAATGACAGGAATTGCTCTCCTGAGAATTTTTGCAATATATTTTCATTGTTTATTTTGCATAGTTTGAACATATTTACATTTTTGTGTGGGATATGCCATCAGCATCACCAGGTCCCCTGCTTCTTGCTCTGAAACCATGTCAGTCAATCTGCCCTGTGTCTCCTTCCCCCTTTGCACCCCCCTGGTCCCTCCCTCATGGACCCCATGGTCCCTCCAGTTGCAGGCCTCCCTTGGTCCATTCTCTTACAGCCCCATGTGGCCCCACCCACCTACGGGTGCCGTGGCCCCGCCCACTCACAGGTGCATAAGCCATGCCCACTCACAGGTGCACAAGCCCCGTCCACTCATGGTTGCACAAGCCCAGCCCACTCACGGGTGCACAGGCCCCGCCCACTCATGGGTGCACAAGCCCCATCCACTCCCGGTGTGCCATGGGCCACTCCGACCCCCCCTACAGAAAACTCTGTGGAAACAGCCTTTCAGGCAGAGTGGGAACTCTGCCTGAAAAGGCTGTTTTCACATAGTGGAAAAGAAGGGCTGTAGATTCCCTTATTTACTCTGTCAGGACACAGCAGAGAGGAGGAGGGACTTCCTGTCCTCTCACACACACTGAGGGAGTCTGAGGCTGTGCTCGCTGGTGGCAATGTGCAAGAGAAGCCTTAAGAATGTCACATGTCAGCCTCCCCCCATTGACTTTCTGGTCAGTCATTTCTTTATATCTTGTGCTGTGGAGCACGTAGAGAGGTGGTTGATGGCTCTTTTAAAGGTAGGAAACTGGCCTTTAATTTAAACTCAACTCTTTGGAACCTCAGTTCCCCTTAAATCAATAGTATTATGGTGCTGTGAGTGCTGTTTAAGAGGATTCGGGTCTGCTTTGGACTTTGTCTTTGTGTTATAAAATTGTATATTTGCACCTGTTCTTCCTTAATTTAAAGGTTTACGGCACTAGTTTTGTAACTTGGGTTCATACCGTTACCATTTAGTCTATGATCAATTACAAATCTTGTAAGTAATTAATAATCTGCTGTGAAATATTTGGGACCAAGGCCTAACTAGAGATTATTACTGACTGAGACTTCACAACTTGGTCACCTTGCTGGGGTCCTTGGGGGTGTATGGGAGCTGCAGCACTCCAAACCCAGCACCAACAGGGTTTTCAAAAAAAGTTCTTATCTTTTAAAATGGTGCTAATTTTGCCCCAACCAATCAGATGTTAGCTTTCAAATGTTAAATAGATCTGATTGATTGGGCTTAATCTCCCTACAAGTTGTGCGCCGTGGTGGGATGCGGCAGCCATGTAACTAAGCTTTCTGTTGCATTTGTAAGTGTCATTCGCTCCTTTTCATCTTTATGGATACAAACTGCGTCCTTTTCCTGGATACAGGTGCTAGGAACAAGTAGCTTTGTTAAAGGTGCATACTTTTTATTGGATCATTTAACATTGTTTAAAGGTATTTTGATGATATTAACATATTCATTGATTACTACTATTGATAACTATTGCTGACGTGTAATGAACCATTTATTTATAAAGTATTGATTTCGTATTAACCATTGACATTTTGGGAGATCCCAAAGTCAGAACTTATCGAATAAAAATATTCAAAATTCGAGAATTACATTCCCAAATTTGAAGATTCTGATCAAAACTTCGATAATAAAAAGTCAAAAATTACATTGAAAAATTTAAAAAATCAGCTCCAATTGTGTTTAAAATGAATTTTCGGAAATTTTGTATTTCTGTGGAAATGCTGCCAAGACGAAACTCGCCAGTTTTATTCTTCTCTTTTATTCATCCATGTGTAAAAAACTGACTTTATTATACAATTAGCAATTTTCAAATTCTACAGAGATTAAGGACAAGTAAAAGTAGGGTTTTTTTATAGCTTATTTCCTTAAATAACAATTTCATAGCGTACTTGCAGAGTTACTGCAAATGGTGTTTATTATAACACTTGACATTTCAGTGTGACACACAACCTTCTTCAGACAATGCAGAAGGAGTGTGTCATACTGAAACGTCACATGTGTTATAATAAACACCATTTGCAGTAAAGGCTCGTACAGGTGCCCACCGAACAACAACCCCCGACATCGACCGTTACCCATAGCTGTTTCAGCCAAGAATTGTCCGTGTGTATGCGTTATCAACGGGCGTATCAACGAATGACCCCTGACAGAATGCATACACACGGACGATTCTTGCCGATTCTTGGTTCGTCGTGGGCAGCCGCACATCTTGCATGTGTATGAACTTAAAGGGCATGTCCACCCTAAAATGCACTTTTTAATATAAGATTCCCCATGGGCTCACAGCCCCAACCGCTATATTTTTTTTTTAAAAAAGCCCCCCAAACTCTACTTACCTCCCTCTTTCCTCCGCCACGCTCCCGGCCCTCTACTTGCGAGAAAATACAAGCAGAGGGCGGGACCGGCAGCCGCGTCTGTGATTGGCTGAGCGGCAGCCAATCACGGACGCGGCTGCTGGTCATTCAGTGCAGCGGGAGAAAGAGGAGAGGTAAGTAAAAGTTTGGGGAGCTTTATAAAGATAAATATAGCGGTTGGGGCTGAGAGCCCAGGGGAATCTTACATATTAAACATTTCACGCTAGGAAGGAATCGGGAGAGGGAGGGAGAGGGAGGGAGAGGGAGGGAGAGGGGGGGAGGAGAAGGCTGCGTACGCATGGCAAAAATCTACCTGAGGCAAGGTAGGAGCAGAGCCCTGCTAGCCTCCTGGTGGGCAGTTCTTGCACTTTGGGGGGGGACTACAGGAGAAGCCTATGGAGCTGGGATGTGAGGTAAGGATTAAACTACACTACATGGTGGGGCCAGTAGTTGGGGGATTATAGTTTTGGGGGTGGACATGCCCTTTAAGTCTGGAAGGCGCTATGAAATTGTTCTTTTGATGTACATGTAGTGGCCACTGGCTATGACCTTATGATCTATCTATTGCTTGAAAGTTAAAAATTATTCCGCAACTGAGAGAAGCCTTAAAGGGCATGTCCACCCCAAAACTAAAATTAACCCCTTACTGGCCACATCAAGTAGTTTAAAAACAATCCTTACCTTACATTCCTGCTCAAAATAGTTTCCCTGCTGTGCCCCTCCAAGTCCAGGAAACTGCTGTGTAGGAGCAGTGTGTGACTCATGCTGTGCCTGAGACTTCCTCAACCTCATCAAGGTTGAGGCATGCTCAGTGCAGCCCTCCCTGCCTCTCAGCCAATCACGGATGCGGCTGCCGGTCCCGCCCCCTGCTTTCAATTCCATGCAAGCAGAGGGCCTAACACTGCAGCGGAGGAGAGAGGGCAGTAAGTAAGAATCCGGGGACTTTCTAACAATATATTAATCGGTTGGGGCTGGGGGAGCATGCCCTACAACATATCAAAAGTTAAATTTCGGGGTGGACATGCCCTTTAACACACTAGCGGGGAGATTCAATACCCCGAACGCGTTACTTACCTTAGCCCGATCCCGCGATACAATAACTGACGTAACGGGATTACGTCAGTTATTGCATCGTGGATCGGGCTAAGGTAAGGAGCGCAACCTTAACGCTTCACAACCTTAACGCTACGAGGTAGCGCAAAACTTAACGGCAGGGGTTTTGGATCGTTAGCACAGCGCTATTTCCAAAAACATTTGGAAATGGCGCTGTGCTCTAAATTCCGTCTGAAACTCATGTTAACCCGATTTTTTTTCGGGTTAACGTGGGTTTAGACGGAAAAGGGCCATATTGTATCTCCCCCTAGGTCCCCACCAGTGGTGGCTCCGCTCCAGAGTTTTTGGGGGGCACACAACATATCCCAAAGGATAAGAAACAGGGCACATGAAAAAATACCTATAATATATTTCAGATATTGTAAATTGTATGTAACAGCTTTTCCACCCTTACAGTTAAACTGTTGTGTGTTTTTTAACTAAGAATTTTAAGTTTATATAATTAAACTACAAGATTAATGAAGAGCATTGCCTGGCTTCATACAGTAAACACCATTTAAAAAGCGTAACATACCATTCATGCCACAGCCTGAGCCAATTAAGCAGCGGATGAATTTGGGCATGTCTGACTGGCAGCAGGGGTGTTCCTAGACCTTTTGTCACTTGAAAATGTCACTATGAAACACATATTTAAAGCCACACTAATATCTTCTTTTGTGGTGCACAAAGTTCTGTATAGATGTTTTTTTGATCTGAGGTTTCAGGTTTCTGACTTATTTGTTAGAAGGTACTGTAGCTAGAAGATCAAGGGTATTGATACATGTATATGATTGTAAATACCGCATGGTATTGGCTGCAAGTATCAATTTATGGGGCAGTCAAAGAATATCTCTATACTATCGCTATTGGATTGATAACAGTAATTTTTTCAATTTGCTTTATTTTAGTGGATAATTAAATGTAATTTATGACATTTTTAGCTGCCTTCTACTAATGTATGAAATTAACAACCATGCTTTAAAATACAGATACCACACAGCTTTTGTTCCCTGTTGTGATATCTACATCCCATGGTGAAGACTATTTAACTTATGAAATAGACTTTTAATATAATTAAAAAAAAAAGATTCTATGGGTGCAACACACAAAATAAAGTATCTAAATGCATAAAAGATTTAAGAAACTGCTCAATTAGCTTACTGTATCTTTGCAATGACGGGAAAACAGGGGTTGCAAACCCTAGAAACTCCGAACTCCTCTAATGTGTATGAAATTTTCTAACCAACAATATCTTAAACAGCCTTTCTCCTTAGTTTTGTTTTGGGTTTTTTAGAGTTTTAACTATGTGCATATGGTAGGATACTGTTTAAAATCTATATACCTTGATCTGAACTCGGTCTGACAGCTCGGTTAAAGATCGCATACGTTGTGACTAATTACTTATAATGTGAAAGTTTCATGTTGTACCCCACTATAGATTATAAATGTTTTTGTTCATTGTTGCTTTGGTTGAATGAACCTTCTGTGTATGTAAAATCACAACATGAACGAGTTAGATGCAGATTTTGAACCAGGCTTCTAATTACGCTCCTGGGAGAAAGCGGGACTTCAAAGAATATTTCTTTACAGGAATTATTGTACAGAACTCTAACACTGGACTTTTTTTAAAAAACACATTTTAAGGGGATTGTTTTATTTTTCTAACCACACTTTCATTTTTTTCATATTAGTCCTTTGAATAAAATTCCCTACAAAGCAAATCAATATTTACTGTGATAACATCTCTAAATGTCCCTTAACCTCCCTTTGCAAACCTAAATAGCTCCTTGCAAAATGGTTATCGCCCAATAAAATACTGAATATCCCTGTTCTATACAAAAAAAAACAAGGACAAACAAAACACTACACATTAAGTTAATTAAGCTTGTATTTTGTGATACTTTTTTCCTTAAAAAGCTGGAGCCGGAATGTCTCTTGTAGTGCGACCTTAATAAATCTGAAACGGAAATAGTTAAAAATATGTTTTCAGGAGCAGGATTTTCTGTATAAACATAGCTTTATAGAAGCAGTAGAATGGACATGTTATCATAGACATGGGCCTTTCCCTCTTTTGGACTCATTATATTACTTTAGAAATGTGCTTTGCACATAAATGAGTATTATAAATGAGCTGAATAAATGAGTATTATATTCATACCTCTTAAAATTATAAACCACAGACTGATAGCACAGCAAAACCATCACCAAACCTTCAATGTTATATAGTATGCATTTATACATACATTTTCCCTACATTATTTTCAAATGAAAAACATTTATGACCAAATACGAACTCTATACAATATGTAAAAATGCTTTGGCAACACAAGGTTTTTAGAACCATCGCATAATGCAGGTGATAATAAGTGTAGACGACATTATAGGACAACTATGCTGAAAAAGTAACTTTTTTCCACTCATCACTTGCTGTCAGCCACTGCAAGGTATAATAAATCAGCTCACCACTCTTACATGGCTATCCTCTCTGGGAAAGGGACTTTCTTTAGAGGCATCATTGCCCTATAAGCTAATATTAGAGTGCTAATCAGGTAGATTTAATCAAGAACCCTTGATGCTTCAAGACCAAACATGACACAACAGCACATACAAAAATTCCTATTGTGATTAATAAGTTCAGCCAGTGTCAGACTGGGCTGTTAGGCCTACCAGTTAAGTCACCATTTTTCTGTCATTCTATCAAATAATATCTCACTTCTACTAAGCTTCATACACACTTACAATAGTGGGTCCTGCGACATATGAAAGCCATTTTGTGTCAATTGTATGGGTGCTTGGACGGCACATCAAGATGCCCTCCAAACAACCCTTTTGGACGACGAAGCACCCATACACTTAACGATTGGTGTCCAAAATGGCCGTTCGTACACCATTATGGGCCCTACAATCGCACAGGTGTATGGGCCTTAAGTCTTTATGTTTATTTATTTGCTGTTCCTTTCTACAACATCTACACTTAAAATGACCCTGTTTTCATTTGTGAATGGGTTATAGGCCAGTCTGACACTGAAGTCAAACAAATTCTAGGCAAAGTCTAGGCCAAGTGTTTGATGCATGATAAAATTTTACAAAATCCAATTCCTCCAATTCCTGGGTAACATTTTCAGACATATTTTTAGGTATTTGCCACTATGCAATCGTTAGAAACATCATCACAAAAATAACAGTTACAGACAATGATAAATCCCAGAACGAGCGCTGGACTGCTCATTTACTGTGGATCCTAAACTGTAGTAGGCCACATTTTCATGTCAGAGAGATGGCTGAACTTTCAAAGTTCGTTCTGTTTTCAAACTTTCGAACTATATGGAAGTTCGAAAGTTCGAAAACGGACCAATTAAAGTCAATGGGAGTCAAATAGTTTGAAAAGTTCGAATGAAATACAAAAAAATCAAAGGTAATAATGTAAATAGCTGTGGGACCTGGAAAATGGTCTGAGAAACATGTTCGAATATCCGACTTTGAAAAATCGATTTTACTCTCACGCACGCTACTTTTGGGCTCTTGCGTTCAAACATTCGATAATTATCCCATGAACGACTCGATAATTCAATATTTATTCGTGTATTGGTATCATTTTACTTGCATATTCACACCACGCCTCAAACGGTCGAACATTCCATAATTATCGAAAGTCCAGAAATATTGAAAGTCCGAGAAGTCCGGATAGTTGAGAAGTCTGAGTCCGTTCAAACTCGTATAGTTCGGCTCAAACTCGTGTTCAAGTTCTAGTCCATCTCTAATGTCCAGAGATATCAAGCAGTCTATCAAAATCAAAATCAAAAACTGATTGAACCAATTGGAAATTTTTTGGTTGATACACACACTGCTGCAGTACCAGTCTGAGCAACTTTGTGCAGCCGTTGGCTTTATCCTTACCCACTGCCAGTGTTGAAAGAAATTTAGCAGTTAACATTTGTTTTATGCATTTTAATGGAAGGAATTCATTAAATTATTTTGACAATTTGACCTACAAGATTGTTTTATTTAATGGATAAAATAAATCTGTATACCAAAGAAATCACACTGATATGCATATGAAAATGAATTATATTGATTAATTAATTACTATTACAACAAACAATTATTCAGACATAAACATACACTAATTAGAATATATGCATTATAAAGGATGACTTGTTGGTTAGAAAACAGACAACATCATAACATGAAGTTGATCAAAGATTTGATCTTTTCCAGGCCTCCATCCAGCACACCCCACTAGAGCATCCTTTTGGCATGGCTTCGTCTCTCAGCATTTAGTTTTCAGCTCCGTTTTCTCTCTCCTACATCCATCCTGATTCTCAGTTCTCTCCACTCTCTGAATCCTCCAACCTCCTCAAGAAACCAGTTGATCTATTTTTTCCAATTCCAGAACCATGCAAATGCTAGCTGGAAGTAAGCTGGGGGATACTAAAATTTACCCACCTATAGGGCTATGTACGGAGAGCCGTTTATTGTCCTTTTCCGTCTTAAAGTCATGTTACCCATGAACCAAGGGTTACGTGACTTTAATACATAACTATGACTTTAGACATAACCAAATAGATGGCCTTTAAAGGGCATGTCCACCCCCAAAACTATAATCCCCCCCTACTGGCCCCACCATGTAGTGTAGTTTAATCCTTACCTCACATCCCAGCTCCATCTGGTTCCTGTAGTCCCCCCCCCCAAGTCCCAAAAACGCCCACCAGGAGGATAGCAGAGTCCAGCCTCCTACCTAGCCTCCGGGAGAAGTTTGCATGCGTACTGCAGCCCTTCTCCCCTCCCTCCCCTCCCTCTCCCTCCCTCTCCCTCCTGTTTTGCTATCCCTTCCCCTACCATAAACCCCTTGCCCATATAATAAAATATGTTCCCCCAGCCCCAACCGCATGAAAATATTTTTAGAAAGTCCCCAAACTCTACTTACCTTCCCTCGCTCCCCCGGCATTCTGAGAAGCCAGCAGCCACGTCTGTGATTGGCTGCCTCTCAGCCAATCACGGACGCGGCTGCCGGTCCCGCCCCCTGCTTCAGTGTCTCGCAAGCAGAAGGCCGGGCCGGGCTTCGGAGGAGAGAGGAAGGTAAGTAAAGAACTGGGGACTTTCTTAAATTAATTTTAAGTGGTTGGGGCTGGGGGGCAGTATTCTATTATATGCAAAAAGTTGTAATTAAGGGTGGACATACCTTTAATTTGGAATGGGAAAACCCATTCACTATGCACAGAGAGCCATTATTGTCTCAGTGCATTGCCTAGTGGATTTAATAGAGAGCGATACCGCTTCGGTACATAGCCCTACTAGTATTTGGTCCCATGCTGTTAGGGGGACATTCTCACATACATTAATGATGTTATAGAAAACAATGGCAAACAGAATTTTCACATTGAACATTTAAATTCAATTACTTCTTTTCTAAAAAGGTAGCTTGTGTGAGACCTTAGAAAACATTAATTTCATATAATAATTATATAACCAGACATTTTAGGTAGGAAGGTCTCCCTGTTTTTTTGTTTTTTTTGACCTCAGCTTTTGCAACCACTGGACATTTAGAGGACCAATCAGATATAACCAGCATTTGATTCTGGTAATTTAATTGCATACACACAATTGAGCAGCTTTTGCCACTCAGTATGGTGAGTTGATATTCTGAATCAATGTTTCCTTTGCTTGTCATTCCAGGTTATGGTCAGTTTTCTCTACAAATTGTTTTGTTGTTGTCACCAAAATTACATTGCCCAGGTCATCCAGAGCACTGCTTGGTTTTGGTAGCATGGTAGGGAAAGTTCTGATAGAAAAATACCCATTATTCATATAAAGGAGAACTAAACTCCAATTAAGTAAAATGTAAATATCAATTTTACATTTAAAACAGTTTAAGTTATTTCTTATGCAACGAGGGCTCTTTTAACTTTAAAAATAAGAAGAGTTGCTTAAAAATTTGTATGATTGCCAGTGCTACCCTTCCTCTTATTTATCACCCCTCCCCCTGGCCATGGAAATAGTTTTTTTGAACCAGCATTAAAAACTTCAACAAATGCAGAGGAATCTACCATATAAATTGATGCTGCTTTTCACAAGCTTACATACAAGCCCATAGCTCATTCTCCTTTATCTAACATGCCTGCCCTGCTGAAGAGAACTTAAACAAATCACACAGAGTGCTTGTGAAGGTTCTCATTCATCCAGGTCATGGTATATCTGTTGTATTCAATTAGATCAACTGGACTTGAAATGTGTTCTTGAAGACGTTTCGCTAGTCATCCGACTGGCTTTCTCAATTCAGAAATGCTGTTTTAACACCTTACTCTGGGCTTTCCTATAACACCTCTTAGCCACTATCTAATCACACCACTATCTAATCACACCCTTAACACCCTGGCTGTGATATGCTAATTGGGATTTTCCAGGGTACATAATTGCCACAGATTCTTGTACAAGTCATTCTGAATTGAGAAAGCCAGTCGGATGACTAGCGAAACGTCTTCAAGAACTACATTTCAAGTCCGTTGATCTAATTGAATCACATACAACATTTCAGTCTTATCATTGATCCTTCATTAAGAATAGCACTCTGTTGTATCTGTTGTATTCAATTAGATCAACTGGACTTGAAATGTAGTTCTTGAAGACGTTTCGCTAGTCATCCGACTGGCTTTCTCAATTCAGAAAAAGGAGGAAGAAGAGGAAAAAATAGGAGGTAGTATACAAAACAAAGGTATATGCTGTGAATGTGCATGTTTATTTCACAGTGATTAGACTTGTTTTTGTATACTACCCCGACTTAGTTATTCTTATTAAACTATACACACGACAGTTCGCCACTAGCTAGCAGTCAGTCTGGATGAATATTGGCAGAGGCAAAATAATCTGCCACCGATCATGCAATCCTTAGGGGATCATATGATCCCCTGATTTTCCAACATACCTGATTGTCCATTCTGGACAAAAGACAACAAAAATCTCATGGCAACTCGCAAATACACCATCCAAATTCCAGGCCAAAAAAAATTTGTTGTGCCCCAAGCCTTCAAGGCTTGAAGAAAAAGTTAACATGGTGTTTTCTCTTGGTTCCAAACTATGTAGAAAAATTACACCTACATGTGATGTGTAATTGCTGAAATCAATCGACATACTCTTAGTGCTGCCTATACTAAATATACCTAGGCATTCTAGTAGATAGCAAGTTTAGCTGTAGAATCAGAAGAGAAACATATTATTCTTTTTCTATCAATGGCCAATTTAGAATATTTTAAAATTTTTGAAGCCTAATATACTTAATGGGCATTACTGAATTGAAGAAGGTTTAAAGAAGGACTACTAAATTATTAGGATTAGAGGAGATTGGCTACAAGTATAGATTAGTTTATTTAGCAAACAATCAGTTTATTAAAATACATTTATGAGCCTTAAAATAAAATCTTTGAAGGAGAATTGTGAAAACTATGTAACTGCCTTTCACAGAAGGTGAACCGTAGTTCTAGTGAATCATTGGGCAATTGTAAAGGGTATCTCCACTCATATCAACTAAGTTTTGCCATTTAGTTTTATTGATGAACGGGAGGTAAAGAAGCTGGTTTCTTACCTTCCTTCTTCAATAAACAACCAGGAGCCAGGAGAGAAGGTAAGGAACTTACCTGCTCACTCACTCCCCCAACACGTAGTCTGACAGGTCCCGACGGACTTCTGCCCTTTAAGACGGTGCATCTTTAAAATCAAAAAAACTCCTTATTATTCATATGAACCAGGTTTCAAAATAGAATCCTTCAAGTAGCCATTTAGAATGTGTTCAGGATTTAAAACTAGATAGACTACTAGACAATGGAGATCAGCAAAATAGGAATTCTGTTTTTTCTTGGAACGGCCGTTTCATTCATCAAATCACCCATACATGGCATGATTGTCATGGGCATGTATAAACATTGTGCGTCAAGGGTCAGCCACTGCGATTGTACTTAGGCTACTATTGACTACTCCCTTCCTCTCTTATTTATCTGGATGTTATACTGTATATAGTATTCCTATATTCCTATGAATATAGTGTTGCACTGCTTTTACTCGTCTGGTTGTAGAGAGGATTCTACCTGCTATATTTTCTGTTAATGTTTTAAATCTGTATTTATGTGTTTATGGGTGATGAGGGATTGTTGTAATATTTTCAATTATCTTGGTGATTCAGGAGTAGGGTGTGTATTACAATTAATGGTGAATTTCATAAAACTCAAAACACTGTGATCAGTGTGTTCTACTTAAAGGGGAACTGTGGTCCAAAAATGACTTTAGGTAAATGACAGGAATTGCTCTCCTGAGAATTTTTGCAATATATTTCATTGTTTATTTTGCATAGTTTTGAACATATTTACATTTTTGTGTGGGATATGCCATCAGCATCACCAGGTCCCCTGCTTCTTGCTCTGAAACCATGTCAGTCAATCTGCCCTGTGTCTCCTTCCCCCTTTGCACCCCCCTGGTCCCTCCCTCCATGGACCCCATGGTCCCTCCAGTTGCAGGCCTCCCTTGGTCCATTCTCTTACAGCCCCATGTGGCCCCACCCACCTACGGGTGCCGTGGCCCCGCCCACTCACAGGTGCATAAGCCATGCCCACTCACAGGTGCACAAGCCCCGTCCACTCATGGTTGCACAAGCCCAGCCCACTCACGGGTGCACAGGCCCCGCCCACTCATGGGTGCACAAGCCCCATCCACTCCCGTGTGCCATGGGCCACTCCGACCCCCCCTACAGAAAACTCTGTGGAAACAGCCTTTTCAGCAGAGTGGGAACTCTGCCTGAAAAGGCTGTTTTCACATAGTGGAAAAGAAGGGCTGTAGATTCCCTTATTTACTCTGTCAGGACACAGCAGAGAGGAGGAGGGACTTCCTGTCCTCTCACACACACTGAGGGAGTCTGAGGCTGTGCTCGCTGGTGGCAATGTGCAAGAGAAGCCTTAAGAATGTCACATGTCAGCCTCCCCCCATTGACTTTCTGGTCAGTCATTTCTTTATATCTTGTGCTGTGGAGCACGTAGAGAGGTGGTTGATGGCTCTTTTAAAGGTAGGAAACTGGCCTTTAATTTAAACTCAACTCTTTGGAGACCTCAGTTCCCCTTAAATCAATAGTATTATGGTGCTGTGAGTGCTGTTTAAGAGGATTCGGGGTCTGCTTTGGACTTTGTCTTTGTGTTATAAAATTGTATATTTGCACCTGTTCTTCCTTAATTTAAAGGTTTACGGCACTAGTTTTGTAACTTGGGTTCATACCGTTACCATTTAGTCTATGATCAATTACAAATCTTGTAAGTAATTAATAATCTGCTGTGAAATATTTGGGACCAAGGCCTAACTAGAGATTATTACTGACTGAGACTTCACAACTTGGTCACCTTGCTGGGGTCCTTGGGGGTGTAGTGGAGCTGCAGCACTCCAAACCCAGCACCAACAGGGTTTTCAAAAAAAGTTCTTATCTTTTAAAATGGTGCTAATTTTGCCCCAACCAATCAGATGTTAGCTTTCAAATGTTAAATAAGATCTGATTGATTGGGCTTAATCTCCCTACAAGTTGTGCGCCGTGGTGGGATGCGGCAGCCATGTAACTAAGCTTTCTGTTGCATTTGTAAGTGTCAATTCGCTCCTTTTCATCTTTATGGATACAAACTGCGTCCTTTTCCTGGATACAGGTGCTAGGAACAAGTAGCTTTGTTTAAAGGTGCATACTTTTTATTGGATCATTTAACATTGTTTAAAGGTATTTTGATGATATTAACATATTCATTGATTACTACTATTGATAACTATTGCTGACGTGTAATGAACCATTTATTTATAAAGTATTGATTTCGTATTAACCATTGATCATTTTGGGAGATCCCAAAGTCAGAACTTATCGAATAAAAATATTCAAAATTCGAGAATTACATTCCCAAATTTGAAGATTCTGATCAAAACTTCGATAATAAAAAGTCAAAAATTACATTGAAAAATTTAAAAAATCAGCTCCAATTGTGTTTAAAATGAATTTTCGGAAATTTTGTATTTCTGTGGAAATGCTGCCAAGACGAAACTCGCCAGTTTTATTCTTCTCTTTTATTCATCCATGTGTAAAAAACTGACTTTATTATACAATTAGCAATTTTCAAATTCTACAGAGATTAAGGACAAGGTAAAAGTAGGGTTTTTTTATAGCTTATTTCCTTAAATAACAATTTCATAGCGTACTTGCAGAGTTACTGCAAATGGTGTTTATTATAACACTTGACATTTCAGTGTGACACACAACCTTCTTCAGACAATGCAGAAGGAGTGTGTCATACTGAAACGTCACATGTGTTATAATAAACACCATTTGCAGTAAAGGCTCGTACAGGTGCCCACCGAACAACAACCCCCGACATCGACCGTTACCCATAGCTGTTTCAGCCAAGAATTGTCCGTGTGTATGCGTTATCAACGGGCGTATCAACGAATGACCCCTGACAGAATGCATACCACGGACGATTCTTGCCGATTCTTGGTTCGTCGTGGGCAGCCGCACATCTTGCATGTGTATGAACTTAAAGGGCATGTCCACCCTAAAATGCACTTTTTAATATAGATTCCCCATGGGCTCACAGCCCCAACCGCTATATTTTTTTTTTAAAAAAGCCCCCCAAACTCTACTTACCTCCCCTCTTTCCTCCGCCACGCTCCCGGCCCTCTACTTGCGAGAAAATACAAGCAGAGGGCGGGACCGGCAGCCGCGTCTGTGATTGGCTGAGCGGCAGCCAATCACGGACGCGGCTGCTGGTCATTCAGTGCAGCGGAGAGAAAGAGGAGAGGTAAGTAAAAGTTTGGGGAGCTTTATAAAGATAAATATAGCGGTTGGGGCTGAGAGCCCAGGGGAATCTTACATATTAAACATTTCACGCTAGGAAGGAATCGGGAGAGGGAGGGAGAGGGAGGGAGAGGGAGGGAGAGGGGGGGAGGAGAAGGCTGCGTACGCATGGCAAAAATCTACCTGAGGCAAGGTAGGAGCAGAGCCCTGCTAGCCTCCTGGTGGGCAGTTCTTGCACTTTGGGGGGGGACTACAGGAGAAGCCTATGGAGCTGGGATGTGAGGTAAGGATTAAACTACACTACATGGTGGGGCCAGTAGTTGGGGGATTATAGTTTTGGGGGTGGACATGCCCTTTAAGTCTGGAAGGCGCTATGAAATTGTTCTTTTGATGTACATGTAGTGGCCACTGGCTATGACCTTATGATCTATCTATTGCTTGAAAGTTAAAAATTATTCCGCAACTGAGAGAAGCCTTAAAGGGCATGTCCACCCCAAAACTAAAATTAACCCCTTACTGGCCACATCAAGTAGTTTAAAAACAATCCTTACCTTACATTCCTGCTCAAAATAGTTTCCCTGCTGTGCCCCTCCAAGTCCAGGAAACTGCTGTGTAGGAGCAGTGTGTGACTCATGCTGTGCCTGAGACTTCCTCAACCTCATCAAGGTTGAGGCATGCTCAGTGCAGCCCTCCCTGCCTCTCAGCCAATCACGGATGCGGCTGCCGGTCCCGCCCCCTGCTTTCAATTCCATGCAAGCAGAGGGCCTAACACTGCAGCGGAGGAGAGAGGGCAGTAAGTAAGAATCCGGGGACTTTCTAACAATATATTAATCGGTTGGGGCTGGGGGAGCATGCCCTACAACATATCAAAAGTTAAATTTCGGGGTGGACATGCCCTTTAACACACTAGCGGGGAGATTCAATACCCCGAACGCGTTACTTACCTTAGCCCGATCCCGCGATACAATAACTGACGTAACGGGATTACGTCAGTTATTGCATCGTGGATCGGGCTAAGGTAAGGAGCGCAACCTTAACGCTTCACAACCTTAACGCTACGAGGTAGCGCAAAACTTAACGGCAGGGGTTTTGGATCGTTAGCACAGCGCTATTTCCAAAAACATTTGGAAATGGCGCTGTGCTCTAAATTCCGTCTGAAACTCATGTTAACCCGATTTTTTTTCGGGTTAACGTGGGTTTAGACGGAAAAGGGCCATATTGTATCTCCCCCTAGGTCCCCACCAGTGGTGGCTCCGCTCCAGAGTTTTTGGGGGGCACACAACATATCCCAAAGGATAAGAAACAGGGCACATGAAAAAATACCTATAATATATTTCAGATATTGTAAATTGTATGTAACAGCTTTTCCACCCTTACAGTTAAACTGTTGTGTGTTTTTTAACTAAGAATTTTAAGTTTATATAATTAAACTACAAGATTAATGAAGAGCATTGCCTGGCTTCATAC
Source organism: Hymenochirus boettgeri (assembly GCA_019447015.1). NCBI lineage: Eukaryota > Metazoa > Chordata > Amphibia > Anura > Pipidae > Hymenochirus > Hymenochirus boettgeri. The sequence continues at coordinate 103,446,912 of CM033474.1, read as the reverse complement.
AGTAAACACCATTTAAAAAGCGTAACATACCATTCATGCCACAGCCTGAGCCAATTAAGCAGCGGATGAATTTGGGCATGTCTGACTGGCAGCAGGGGTGTTCCTAGACCTTTTGTCACTTGAAAATGTCACTATGAAACACATATTTAAAGCCACACTAATATCTTCTTTGTGGTGCACAAAGTTCTGTATAGATGTTTTTTTGATCTGAGGTTTCAGGTTTCTGACTTATTTGTTAGAAGGTACTGTAGCTAGAAGATCAAGGGTATTGATACATGTATATGATTGTAAATACCGCATGGTATTGGCTGCAAGTATCAATTTATGGGGCAGTCAAAGAATATCTCTATACTATCGCTATTGGATTGATAACAGTAATTTTTTCAATTTGCTTTATTTTAGTGGATAATTAAATGTAATTTATGACATTTTTAGCTGCCTTCTACTAATGTATGAAATTAACAACCATGCTTTAAAATACAGATACCACACAGCTTTTGTTCCCTGTTGTGATATCTACATCCCATGGTGAAGACTATTTAACTTATGAAATAGACTTTTAATATAATTAAAAAAAAAAGATTCTATGGGTGCAACACACAAAATAAAGTATCTAAATGCATAAAAGATTTAAGAAACTGCTCAATTAGCTTACTGTATCTTTGCAATGACGGGAAAACAGGGGTTGCAAACCCTAGAAACTCCGAACTCCTCTAATGTGTATGAAATTTTCTAACCAACAATATCTTAAACAGCCTTTCTCCTTAGTTTTGTTTTGGGTTTTTTAGAGTTTTAACTATGTGCATATGGTAGGATACTGTTTAAAATCTATATACCTTGATCTGAATCGGTCTGACAGCTCGGTTAAAGATCGCATACGTTGTGACTAATTACTTATAATGTGAAAGTTTCATGTTGTACCCCACTATAGATTATAAATGTTTTTGTTCATTGTTGCTTTGGTTGAATGAACCTTCTGTGTATGTAAAATCACAACATGAACGAGTTAGATGCAGATTTTGAACCAGGCTTCTAATTACGCTCCTGGGAGAAAGCGGGACTTCAAAGAATATTTCTTTACAGGAATTATTGTACAGAACTCTAACACTGGACTTTTTTTAAAAAACACATTTTAAGGGGATTGTTTTATTTTTCTAACCACACTTTCATTTTTTTCATATTAGTCCTTTGAATAAAATTCCCTACAAAGCAAATCAATATTTACTGTGATAACATCTCTAAATGTCCCTTAACCTCCCTTTGCAAACCTAAATAGCTCCTTGCAAAATGGTTATCGCCCAATAAAATACTGAATATCCCTGTTCTATACAAAAAAAAACAAGGACAAACAAAACACTACACATTAAGTTAATTAAGCTTGTATTTTGTGATACTTTTTTCCTTAAAAAGCTGGAGCCGGAATGTCTCTTGTAGTGCGACCTTAATAAATCTGAAACGGAAATAGTTAAAAATATGTTTTCAGGAGCAGGATTTTCTGTATAAACATAGCTTTATAGAAGCAGTAGAATGGACATGTTATCATAGACATGGGCCTTTCCCTCTTTTGGACTCATTATATTACTTTAGAAATGTGCTTTGCACATAAATGAGTATTATAAATGAGCTGAATAAATGAGTATTATATTCATACCTCTTAAAATTATAAACCACAGACTGATAGCACAGCAAAACCATCACCAAACCTTCAATGTTATATAGTATGCATTTATACATACATTTTCCCTACATTATTTTCAAATGAAAAACATTTATGACCAAATACGAACTCTATACAATATGTAAAAATGCTTTGGCAACACAAGGTTTTTAGAACCATCGCATAATGCAGGTGATAATAAGTGTAGACGACATTATAGGACAACTATGCTGAAAAAGTAACTTTTTTCCACTCATCACTTGCTGTCAGCCACTGCAAGGTATAATAAATCAGCTCACCACTCTTACATGGCTATCCTCTCTGGGAAAGGGACTTTCTTTAGAGGCATCATTGCCCTATAAGTAATATTAGAGTGCTAATCAGGTAGATTTAATCAAGAACCCTTGATGCTTCAAGACCAAACATGACACAACAGCACATACAAAAATTCCTATTGTGATTAATAAGTTCAGCCAGTGTCAGACTGGGCTGTTAGGCCTACCAGTTAAGTCACCATTTTTCTGTCATTCTATCAAATAATATCTCACTTCTACTAAGCTTCATACACACTTACAATAGTGGGTCCTGCGACATATGAAAGCCATTTTGTGTCAATTGTATGGGTGCTTGGACGGCACATCAAGATGCCCTCCAAACAACCTTTTGGACGACGAAGCACCCATACACTTAACGATTGGTGTCCAAAATGGCCGTTCGTACACCATTATGGGCCCTACAATCGCACAGGTGTATGGGCCTTAAGTCTTTATGTTTATTTATTTGCTGTTCCTTTCTACAACATCTACACTTAAAATGACCCTGTTTTCATTTGTGAATGGGTTATAGGCCAGTCTGACACTGAAGTCAAACAAATTCTAGGCAAAGTCTAGGCCAAGTGTTTGATGCATGATAAAATTTTACAAAATCCAATTCCTCCAATTCCTGGGTAACATTTTCAGACATATTTTTAGGTATTTGCCACTATGCAATCGTTAGAAACATCATCACAAAAATAACAGTTACAGACAATGATAAACCCAGAACGAGCGCTGGACTGCTCATTTACTGTGGATCCTAAACTGTAGTAGGCCACATTTTCATGTCCAGAGAGATGGCTGAACTTTCAAAGTTCGTTCTGTTTTCAAACTTTCGAACTATATGGAAGTTCGAAAGTTCGAAAACGGACCAATTAAAGTCAATGGGAGTCAAATAGTTTGAAAAGTTCGAATGAAATACAAAAAAATCAAAGGTAATAATGTAAATAGCTGTGGGACCTGGAAAATGGTCTGAGAAACATGTTCGAATATCCGACTTTGAAAAATCGATTTTACTCTCACGCACGCTACTTTTGGGCTCTTGCGTTCAAACATTCGATAATTATCCCATGAACGACTCGATAATTCAATATTTATTCGTGTATTGGTATCATTTTACTTGCATATTCACACCACGCCTCAAACGGTCGAACATTCCATAATTATCGAAAGTCCAGAAATATTGAAAGTCCGAGAAGTCCGGATAGTTGAGAAGTCTGAGTCCGTTCAAACTCGTATAGTTCGGCTCAAACTCGTGTTCAAGTTCTAGTCCATCTCTAATGTCCAGAGATATCAAGCAGTCTATCAAAATCAAAATCAAAAACTGATTGAACCAATTGGAAATTTTTTGGTTGATACACACACTGCTGCAGTACCAGTCTGAGCAACTTTGTGCAGCCGTTGGCTTTATCCTTACCCACTGCCAGTGTTGAAAGAAATTTAGCAGTTAACATTTGTTTTATGCATTTTAATGGAAGGAATTCATTAAATTATTTTGACAATTTGACCTACAAGATTGTTTTATTTAATGGATAAAATAAATCTGTATACCAAAGAAATCACACTGATATGCATATGAAAATGAATTATATTGATTAATTAATTACTATTACAACAAACAATTATTCAGACATAAACATACACTAATTAGAATATATGCATTATAAAGGATGACTTGTTGGTTAGAAAACAGACAACATCATAACATGAAGTTGATCAAAGATTTGATCTTTTCCAGGCCTCCATCCAGCACACCCCACTAGACATCCTTTTGGCATGGCTTCGTCTCTCAGCATTTAGTTTTCAGCTCCGTTTTCTCTCTCCTACATCCATCCTGATTCTCAGTTCTCTCCACTCTCTGAATCCTCCAACCTCCTCAAGAAACCAGTTGATCTATTTTTTCCAATTCCAGAACCATGCAAATGCTAGCTGGAAGTAAGCTGGGGGATACTAAAATTTACCCACCTATAGGGCTATGTACGGAGAGCCGTTATTGTCCTTTTCCGTCTTAAAGTCATGTTACCCATGAACCAAGGGTTACGTGACTTTAATACATAACTATGACTTTAGACATAACCAAATAGATGGCCTTTAAAGGGCATGTCCACCCCCAAAACTATAATCCCCCCCTACTGGCCCCACCATGTAGTGTAGTTTAATCCTTACCTCACATCCCAGCTCCATCTGGTTCCTGTAGTCCCCCCCCCCAAGTCCCAAAAACTGCCCACCAGGAGGATAGCAGAGTCCAGCCTCCTACCTAGCCTCCGGGAGAAGTTTGCATGCGTACTGCAGCCCTTCTCCCCTCCCTCCCCCTCCCTCTCCCTCCCTCTCCCTCCTGTTTTGCTATCCCTTCCCCTACCATAAACCCCTTGCCCATATAATAAAATATGTTCCCCCAGCCCCAACCGCATGAAAATATTTTTAGAAAGTCCCCAAACTCTACTTACCTTCCCTCGCTCCCCCGGCATTCTGAGAAGCCAGCAGCCACGTCTGTGATTGGCTGCCTCTCAGCCAATCACGGACGCGGCTGCCGGTCCCGCCCCCTGCTTCAGTGTCTCGCAAGCAGAAGGCCGGGCCGGGCTTCGGAGGAGAGAGGAAGGTAAGTAAAGAACTGGGGACTTTCTTAAATTAATTTTAAGTGGTTGGGGCTGGGGGGCAGTATTCTATTATATGCAAAAAGTTGTAATTAAGGGTGGACATACCTTTAATTTGGAATGGGAAAACCCATTCACTATGCACAGAGAGCCATTATTGTCTCAGTGCATTGCCTAGTGGATTTAATAGAGAGCGATACCGCTTCGGTACATAGCCCTACTAGTATTTGGTCCCATGCTGTTAGGGGGACATTCTCACATACATTAATGATGTTATAGAAAACAATGGCAAACAGAATTTTCACATTGAACATTTAAATTCAATTACTTCTTTTCTAAAAAGGTAGCTTGTGTGAGACCTTAGAAAACATTAATTTCATATAATAATTATATAACCAGACATTTTAGGTAGGAAGGTCTCCCTGTTTTTTTGTTTTTTTTGACCTCAGCTTTTGCAACCACTGGACATTTAGAGGACCAATCAGATATAACCAGCATTTGATTCTGGTAATTTAATTGCATACACACAATTGAGCAGCTTTTGCCACTCAGTATGGTGAGTTGATATTCTGAATCAATGTTTCCTTTGCTTGTCATTCCAGGTTATGGTCAGTTTTCTCTACAAATTGTTTTGTTGTTGTCACCAAAATTACATTGCCCAGGTCATCCAGAGCACTGCTTGGTTTTGGTAGCATGGTAGGGAAAGTTCTGATAGAAAAATACCCATTATTCATATAAAGGAGAACTAAACTCCAATTAAGTAAAATGTAAATATCAATTTTACATTTAAAACAGTTTAAGTTATTTCTTATGCAACGAGGGCTCTTTTAACTTTAAAAATAAGAAGAGTTGCTTAAAAATTTGTATGATTGCCAGTGCTACCCTTCCTCTTATTTATCACCCCTCCCCCTGGCCATGGAAATAGTTTTTTTGAACCAGCATTAAAAACTTCAACAAATGCAGAGGAATCTACCATATAAATTGATGCTGCTTTTCACAAGCTTACATACAAGCCCATAGCTCATTCTCCTTTATCTAACATGCCTGCCCTGCTGAAGAGAACTTAAACAAATCACACAGAGTGCTTGTGAAGGTTCTCATTCATCCAGGTCATGGTATATCTGTTGTATTCAATTAGATCAACTGGACTTGAAATGTGTTCTTGAAGACGTTTCGCTAGTCATCCGACTGGCTTTCTCAATTCAGAAATGCTGTTTTAACACCTTACTCTGGGCTTTCCTATAACACCTCTTAGCCACTATCTAATCACACCACTATCTAATCACACCCTTAACACCCTGGCTGTGATATGCTAATTGGGATTTTCCAGGGTACATAATTGCCACAGATTCTTGTACAGTCCACTTGAAGACGTTTCGCTAGTCATCCGACTGGCTTTCTCAATTCAGAATGACTTGTACAAGAATCTGTGGCAATTATGTACCCTGGAAAATCCCAATTAGCATATCACAGCCAGGTGTTAAGGGTGTGATTAGATAGTGGTGTGATTAGATAGTGGCTAAGAGGTGTTATAGGAACGCCCAGAGTAAGCCCATGGGTGTGTGACCTTTCTCTGGGATTTTCTGAGCACCCGTGCAATTGGCTGCCTGGAGTAATTATTACTACTTTTGATAAGAGATTTAATATTTATTCCTGCCCCTTTCCACCCCCTGGCCCTGTTACAAACACCTAGATTGGATTCCCACATGCTGGCGCAACGATTCATCGTAGACATGTGCTTGTTTGTGGTGTTTGGAGACATTTTGAGATGAAGCATCTGCCCCAGGAACACTAAATAGCAATTATTATGTGGAAATACTGCAAATACAATTCCACACATATTATCTCTCGCCTGTGGGATAACCAATCTGTGCCTCACCCGTCTTCAACAACCCAAAATGCACCTGATTAATGATCATTAGTGTAAACCCCAGTCCCCTTAGTGGGAATGGTGGGGTGTTACTGATGCCACTTTAAGTTGATTTTTATGCACCGTGGCAGAATATAGATCCTATTGCAAGGGGAACATGCAATGCAGCTCAGGTTTGAAATGCACACAAAACAAAACACATTGCACCAATACGCAACTGTTTTAGTCGTTACCTGAACACGAGCGCAAATGGGATATTGAATGGGTTCCTAGACTGGTACATTAGTATACAGACTTATTCCACAGGGATAAGTCTTTCCTTGTCTGCCACTGGTCAGCCCTACTGCATGTACAAGCTATTACTTGTGATATATTAAAAACCCGCTAGGGCCCCAGGCACTCCACACACCTATTTTCCCTCCAACGCAATTTATTTAATGAATAATAACAATATTACTGCTTGAATATAATCTATCAGTCATCATTCACGTGTAGGCACAATCCTGTCCACAGTTAAAGCAGTCTACTTCATGGGCCTGTAGACCAATAAAGGACAGGTCACAAATTTGCAGGCTCCTGGGACAACCTGACCATTGAGCTCTATATATCATATGAGCACTTCCTATACAAAGGCCACCTAAGACCCAATGCTGGCCACCCATGTCATTGCTCTTGAGTTGGAAAAAACAGTAGGAAGTAAAATTCTGTAGAAATCGAGTGTGCTTCACGGTCTTCCTCATTATAACAGTTCAATATTACACACGGCAAAATGGTAATAAATAAACTACACAAACAATCTTTTTCTAACTAATTTGTGGGCAAATATATTTGACACTTTTTTTTTTCAATTTCAAAACTTTTCATCAAAAATTCGAAAAAAAATCGGAAATTTCGATCGAACATTGAACTTTCCATTTGGAAATCGAAAATTTATATTGAAAAAACAAAATGTCTATTGCTTAATAGAAAATGTCTATAGAATATTCGAAAATGCTATTGAAAATTCAGAAAAATTCGGATTCAATTGGATTTTCAGAACTTTAATAGGTTCTGTGGAATCGCTATTGGAATGAAATTTTGCTACATTCATTCATATCTAGTGTTTAGTCCTTAGGTTGGACAGTGGTATACTGGTCTGTGTATGGTCAGTTGGGAAATACGGCCCGTGTTAGCAGCCCTAACAAAGGATAACACCTGCCTGTAGGTACAGAAATATTCCCTTATTAGTAAGTGTAATATTAGTGGCTAAGTTACCAGGGGAGATCCTGTTACAGACCAACGTTGGAGATGGGTAACTGACAGGGGGGTACGGTTAGAATCATTCTTAAAACAATAGTAGGTTTTGTTTCTGACATATCTATCATTCTGATGATATATAATTCCTGTCAGTTGTTTCTGATCTTCTCGAGATGTGCGATTCCTCCCTTACAACGGATTTTCTGTGATAATGATATTACATGAATAAATCTTTGTGGGGGTTTTTTTTTTTTTTTCATTTTGGTCATTTTGGATAAAAAAAACTATGATTCCAGGAATATCAGTTTCCTATTTCTCTTATTGTGCTGTACCATTGATTTAATACATGTAATTTCATGTTATTTTCTAAAATTTTTCTTCATTTAATTATTTCTTTTTTTATTTTTACCAATGTTTTTTTTTTTTTTTATGTAAGTCATCATGAACTTGTGGTGAATTTTAATGTTTTATTTTTGGAAGTAGGCAATTCGTTATTTAATATAATACAAAACGTCATGTGACACTGATGGCAAAGTTAATGTCAAAACAGCATTGTACATTGCAGACAGTTGGTGTCGACTCCCCACCTCTATTTAGGCTTGGTTTCTTTATTTTCACATAAATGGACTCCTTGACACCTCTCTTGAACAGTCACGTTCCTTTGCCAATATGTTAACATTACAATCTCAAGGTATGTCCTTTATCCTTATGATGCAGGTACATGGCTGAGTCCTGACCCGAGAAATTGCTCTTCTGTGCTGGGCCATACGTTGATGCAGTTGCTGTTTTGTCTCCCCCCATACAAATCAAAGCATTCTTCACTGCACTGCACTGCGTATATGATGTCACTTTCTTGTGTTTCAGTATTGGGTCCTTCGGATGTACCAATTGCTGCCTCAGTGTGTTGTTCAGTTTAAAGCAGACAGGGATACGGTGTTTATTGAAAATTCTTGGATTCCATGTTCTTTCTCCTGTCTGGCTTTTCCCCTTCACTGTTGGTATTCGTGTTCTTTTCTTTCCTTCTACTTCTTTTGACACAAGGAACGTACTGGTTCAAGAGAGGTGTTAAGGAGGCCATTTATGTGAAAATAAAAAAAACCAAGCCTAAATAGAAGTGGGGGAGGGTTTGACACCAACTGTCTGCCATGTACAATGCTGTTTTGAACACCTACCCTGGGCGTTCCTATAACACCTCTTAGCCACTATGCAATGCACTATGCCTTAACACTTGGCTGTGATATGCTAATTGGGATTTTCGAGGGTACATAATTGCCACAGATTCTTGTACAAGTCATTCTGAATTGAGAAAGCCAGTCAGATGACGTCTTCAAGAACTAAACTTCAAGTCCAGTTGATCTAATGAATACAACAGATATACCATGACCTGGATGAATGAGAACCTCACAAGCATACTGATGACATAGATAAACAATGAATATAACTAATGACATAGCTAAACATTAATTATACTGATGACATAGCTAAACAATGAATATAACTGATACATAGCGAAACACTGATTACAACTGAGTAACATATCTAAAAAATGAATATAACCAATGACATAGCTAAACAATGAATATAAACTAATGACATAGTAAACATTAATTATAACTGATGACATAGCTAAACAATGAATATAACTGATAACATAGCGAAGCACTGATTACAACTGATAACATATCTAAACAATGAATAATAACCAATGACATAGCTAAAACATGAATATAACTAATGACTAGCTAAACATTAATTATAACTGATGACATAGCTAAACAATGAATATAACTGATAACATAGCGAAGCACTGATTACAACTGAAACATATCTAAACAATGATATAACCAATGACATAGCTAAACAATGAATATAACTAATGACATAGCTAACACATTAATTATAACTGATGACATAGCTAAACAATGAATATAACTAATGACATAGCTAAACATTAATTATAACTGATGACATAGCTAAACAATGAATATACTAATGACATAGCTAAACATTAATTATAACTGATGACATAGCTAAACAATGAATATAACTAAGACATAGCTAAACATTAATTATAACTGATGACATAGCATTTTTAATCAATTTTAAAGGATACTTGTGGCTTTTTTGGCTTAAAACATAATAGAAGTATTTTAAAATTGAATGTAATTAGTTTGACTCCTTGAAGTCCCCATTTCATTAGACTTTTTGAATATGTTTTAAACATCAAAAAGAAACAGACGGGGAATAAAGTCGAGAGGGTTCATTCTGTTTGTAAACGTCTGTATCACTACTTTTCTTTTGATGCACAATATGATTGTCCAGATTAGGGAGAAGATCCAGACAAAGCAGGTTGCCTTTACAGCACTGTGAGAGTCCATGCAAGAAGGACGCCATTCATGTTTGCATTGGATGTCAGAATGGTAACAATTACAATTCCACAGCAAATAAATCGTCAGTGTCAACTCTTTAGAAGAGGATGACAAGTGGAGACAATTATTATTGGGTTGTTCTCATAACAACGAGAGGTTTCCATGCCAAGAACTTATCAACGAGACAAGTTCTTCTATACTAAAACCTAGAAACCTTTCCCCTAGAAATAACCTAAGTCACAATTCCAGTTAGTACGCAATGAGTTCACAGTTTTGCTGTCACATAAACCAAAATTCCAGTGGAATATCTGGATTCGAGCCTCAGCCTTTCTTACCTACAGTTTAAAGCCACCTTCTGCCTAATCATCTTGTAGATGGCTGTCAGCACTTATTTGCACAAGAATCCAGAAATCCCATTGGGAAGAATGAGTTAATATTATAAGTTAAATAGAATAGAATCCAAAACAGCAATTTTCCAGTATTTTATGCAAATGTTACATGTTTTAGCTATGGGACAATTAGTCCTTTGCTTAGCATTTTTTAACCTATCTCTTTAACACTAGGGCCATTTTTGACTAGATCACCCCTTAACGGGATGAACAGGAGACAGAGATTTTACTTGTGTGATAAATTGTAAACAGTATTTATCCCAGCAAGAGTAAAACAAACCCTGCCCCAGGACACCATACATTGGTCTTCACTAGAGGTGGACTTAGAACCGAAGACGAGTTTGATCCAAACTTTCATAGTTCAGACACTTGAACTATTTGAACTTTCCAAATTCGTGGATGTATTTATTTTTATCTTTTATCTTTATTGAATTTACATTCACTAACCCTCGATTTTGGCCATACCTCGAATGCGGCATTTCTGCGATATCCATGGAAAGTTAAAACCCGACCTAACAGTTGATCCAGAGGAAGACAAAAAACTTTTCCTAACCTGAAGATGAAACTTCTTTTCTTCCAATCTTAATGGATGTCCACATGTCCTCTGATATGGGCAATTAGTGAACAACGCACCAGAGAGTTTATTACATGGCCCATTAATTTATTTGTATAAAAAGCAAAAAATATTTACTTTAGTGTTTGCTTTTTCATTCTTCGAAGAGCCTCCTCTTAAAGTCATACAAGCTCTTTGTGAGATAGCTCAAGCTCAGAGCAGGCAGCTTAATCAGCAGCAGTTAGTCATTGGCTTTGATGCCAACCATCATGGCCAATGGTTCAGCTGCATTCCTAAGGGCTTGAATCAAGGGCCCTCAATCCCCAAGACACCCCTCCTCCCCCCTGTGACCCAGACTGACAAGAAAAGAGATCTTTTATTGGGGTTAAAAAGTAAATCAGAGGTGAGTTTAATATGTGGAGGGAAAATGTAAAGCTTCCCAGTAGCTCCCCTAGTAGCTCTGTCCCTGATCATGGTAATTATGGACTGCTGCTCCCAGGAAGAAGACAAAAAGACAGCAGAAGCTGCAGGCACTAAAATAATCTATTCAGGAACGTTTATTAAAACATTGTATTGTTCTTTTCTTAGTCTTTATGATGAAGGATATATGTATTATTTCTATCTATTCTGGCAAGAGGGATTATTAGAGTTCATTCAGTATTCGGTGGAATTCCAATAGCTGTACAAAAAAAAAGTAGAAATAATTATGGTCCTAGACTCCATTTCCAAAGGCAGCGCCTACAGTATATCGGTCCCCAGTAGATGCTTTCACCCTTTCAACACAAGCTACGATTATGGGTTCTTTTTTAGGGAGATAGCAAACTATTGACATTTACTGAATCCGGAGCAATTTATCTTAATCAAAATTCAAATAAGACGGTAGAAAATTATTTAAAAAAAAAAAAAACTGAGAGGAGAAATATTTTTCTCCATCAGGCAGGACGGAAACCTCTAGTAACAAATGGCAGCGTAGAGGGCAGCTTTGATGTGGTGTTGTTTCATCACTGTCTGGTTTTGGAAAACATTGGAATTGGAAATTAAGAATGTATATAAAGGGCAGAGACATAATGAATAGCATGGAGATCGTTGTACGCTGTGCTCAGTATGGTAAAGCAGAATAATCAGCATGTTCTTAATATTATAGGTGCTGGGGAGCTAGCCAATCAGGAATCCTGAACTATGTATATGTATAAATAATTACTAGCACATGCTATGAGGTGTGCATGTTGCTTCAGGCCTTCAATCTAGTACTTGTTTTGTTTAGGGGACGTATTCCACCTCTAAATGATATTCTCCCACACTCCTATTTAGAAACTCTAGTGGTGCTGAACCGTCTGATTTGTTAACCATGAACAGTGATCTTCAATGATACAAAATTGTATGACGAGGAACGCACACTCTTGAATATCTGTGACTTTATTGCTGCCTTTTCTACTGTATGCCCAAGTCCTACATCATAGAGCCATGAATCTGTATCTTGCACTGACGAGATCTAACAGATCAGGTCAGATGATTGGCTCTATATATTAAGCTATATTCATGTTATTAGCCAGCGGTTCTGGACGCATGCATTAGCTAAGGGACATAAAGGAGTATTTTACATATCTCCACCCCTTACTCTGGGGAACATGGGAGTAAGAAATTACTTCTTGTTTCTTAGATTTGGGGGCAATGCTATTCATAAAGCATGAGACTGTAAGATGCCTTCTGTTATAAGAAGGGTGTTTCTCTATATTTACGCTCAGTGAAGGGCTTTTTGCTCCTTTTGGCCCCCTCTCCCTAAGCTTTCTAGCTGCCTTTTCTACTGAGTTTATGTGGGATAGTATGAACACATACACACCTTTATCAGGTACATAGCCTTACAGTATGTATTATAAAAATATTAAATTAATATCCCTGTTCATTGGATGTTTTATTATTAGTTGTAATTTTTAATAGAAGGTTTGTAATATTTTAAATCAATTCCATCCGATTCAGTTAAAGGGAAAGTTCAGTGGAAAACATCAATATTTTAAAATTTCTTCGTTTGTATTATGCATACCTAGCTATTCTACATAGTCTCTCCCGTTTTAGAAAAATCTGTTTATTTTATACCCTTAGCTTTTCCCGCTGTTAACATTAGTGAGCTGCCATTTCAGATTCCAATGGGCCTTCTCTTCTCCCACAATGCACACATGCTTGAAATGTTCCTAACAGTAATTTCTACTGTATGGCTGTTGGATGGGTCAAACATGCTCAGATCTCTACTGAGCAACTGAATCAACCCAGGCACTGGGTCAAGGGCAAAACCATAATGGTCTCTATTAGGGGTCCTGCAAACAGGAAGTCAGTATTTCGGTTGCATTTATTTTTACACAGACAAGTGTGTAAAAAATACACACTTGTGTGTCAAAGTCTAGTATGTACAGTATATTATCCCTATACTATCTAGTATATACAGTATATTATCCCTGCTCTATCTAGTATGTACAGTATATTATCCCTGCTCTATCTAGTATATACAGTATATTATCCCTGCTCTATCTAGTATATACAGTATATTATCCCTGCTCTATCTAGTATATACAGTATATTATCCACTGCTCTATCTAGTATGTACATTAGTATGTAGTAGTATGTACACTAGTATGTATCTAGTATGTACGTATCTTTATCCCTGCCTTCTAGTATGTACAGTATATTATCCCTGCTCTATCTAGTATATCAGTATATCATCCCTCCTCTATCTAGTATGTACAGTAATATTCTCCCTCCTCTATCTAGTATGTACAGTATATTATCCCTGCTCTATCTAGTATATACAGTATATTATCCCTGCTCTATCTAGTATGTACAGTATATTATCCCTGCTCTATCAGTATGTACGATATTATCCCTGCTTATGCTAGTATATACGTTATTCATCCTGCTCTATCTAGTATATCAGTATATTATCCCCTCTCTATCTAGTATATACAGTAATATATATCCCTGCTCATATCTAGTTATAACAGTATATTATCCCTGCTCTATCTAGTATTACAGTATATTATCCTGCTCTATTGTATATACAGTATATTATCCCTGCTCTATCTAGTATGTACAGTATATTATCCTGCTCTATCTAGTATGTACAGTATATTATCCCTGCTCATCTAGTATATCAGTAATTATCCCTGCTCTATCTAGTATATACAGTATATTATCCCTGCTGCATCTAGTATGTACAGTAATATTATCCCTCCTCTATCTAGTATGTACAGTATATCATCCCTGCTCATCTAGTATGTACAGTATATTATCCCTGCTGCATCTAGTATGTACAGTATATTATCCCTGCTCTATCTAGTATATACAGTATATTATCCCTGCTTCTATCTAGTATATACAAGTTATTATCCCTGCTCTATCTAGTATGTACAGTATATTATCCCTGCTCTATCTAGTATGTACAGTATTATTACCCTATCTATCTAGTATGTACAGTATATATCCCTGCTCTATCTAGTATGTACAGTATATCATCCCTCCTCTATCTAGTATGTACAGTATATTTCCCTGCTCTATCTAGTATATACAGTATATTATCCCTGCTCTCATCTAGTATATACAGTGCTTGTGAAGGTTCTCATTCTCCAGGTCATGGCAGTATCTGTGTGATTCAATTAGATCAACTGGACTTGAAATGTAGTTCTTGAAGACGTTTCGCTAGTCATCCGACTGGCTTTCTCAATTCAGAATAAATTGAGAAAGCCAGTCGGATGACTAGCGAAATCGCCAGTCGGATGACTAGCGAAACGTCTTCAAGAACTACATTTCAAGTCCAGTTGATCTAATTGAATACAACAGATATAGTATATACAGTATTATCCCTGCTCTATCTAGTATATACAGTATATTATCCCTGCTCTATCTAGTATGTACAGTATATTATCCCTATACTATCTAGTATGTACAGTATATTATCCCTGCTCTATCTAGTATGTACAGTATATTATCCCTGCTCTATCTATATACAGATATATCTCTGCTCTATCTAGATTACAGTATATTATCCTATACTATCTATATGTACAGTAATTATCCCTGCTACTAGTCTGTACAGTATATTATCCCTGCTCTATCTAGTAATACAGTATATTATCCCTGCTCTATCTAGTATGTACAGTATATTATCCCTATACTATCTAGTATGTACAGTAGATTATCCCTTCGCTTCAGTATGTACAGTATATTATCCTATACTATCTAGTATGTACAGTATATTATCCCTGCTCTATCTAGTATGTACAGTATATTATCCCTGCCTATCTAGTATACAGTATATTATCCCTGCTCTATCTAGTATATACAGCTATATATACCCTGCTCTATGTAGTATATACAGTATATTATCCCTGCTTTATCTAGTATATACAGTATATTATCCCTGCTCTATCTAGTATATACAGTATAGCTATGCTCCATCTAACACACATATCATCAGCTTTCCAAGTATCTCTAATTCATGCAGTGTAATTTTTCCCAAATAATGGCTTCATTTAATATAACTGTGTCAGCTTTCCAATTATATTTGTTTCTTATAGTTCGATCGTTTAAAGACCCAAATGTATCTAGCTTCAAAATCAATAATGATACACTGAGCTTGTCCTTTATTTGTCCAGTTTGATATGTCACTTATTAAACTGTACAGTGTCTAGTAGGGGACTAGCAGACCACAGGTTTTATTAAAGGATAGGTTAAGGAGTGGTTTAAGGACAACTCCACCCTCATAAGAACATCTTTTAGAAAGACTGGCCTCTTTAAAATATGTTGATATATCATAGTTTGTCCTATGAATTCATTACTGTATTGCCTGCTATGCTTCTGGATGCCTCATGGAAACTGAGCAATTAAAAAAACTGTACTGAGCCTGGGCATGCTCAGAAGAGACAGACAGGGGATTAACATTCAGTGATTGACAGTTGCTAACTGAAGAACCAGGAAGCAAAACAGGGGAAACAGGACATTGTGCAGGATTTAGGGTTGACTTATATATTTCGGATTTCAAACTATTACCATTTAGGGTTTTGGGGGGTGATTTACCTGTATGTAAGTTTTCATTTTAGGGCTGAACTTGCCCTTTAAGATAAACCGTCCATGCTGTTCATTTGCAGCAACCAATTAGATGATCCCATTTACTGGCCCGTTAGAAAACATTTGATAAATCTGATTGCTGAAGACTAACAGAACAATCAGAGTGTTTCACCTCTTATTAAATAACCCTTAGGCCTTATACACATTCTACCTTCTCTCCCAACTTATAGATATTACATCTTTTTTAATTAAAAGCTGTAAAGTGTAAACCTGACAAAATCCCCTTCGGGGCGATTGTTAGACTGTTGTACAAATCGGTAGTTTGTCACCTTTACGTAAAACAAAAATCTAACTGTGTCTTCAATGTTAGATTAGCTTTGCAGGACAATAACCAGGCAAAACAAGGTAGAAAATGTTAGTTTGTTGTTGTTTATTAGAAATAAATTGGAATTTGTCTAGTTTCCATTCAGGGTGAGAATATCCCTTAATAACTGTTTCTACCTGATTCCCAGTCTGTATATACGACTTATCCCTGCTCTAATGTAATATATGATTGTTTTTGTATTTTACTATGTGGATGTAAAATTATATTAATATTATCATTTTACAATGTCAATAATGCTGTCGTACATTATTAACTGGTTGTGGTTAAGAAAGACCCAGGAGTATTATAAAATGGGCATAATGTTAAATAACCCAGGTGTGGTAAATAATACCTGGTAGTGTTATATATTATATAACGTGCATATGGTTAAATAACCCCAGGTAGTGGTAAATAATACCTGGTAGTGTTATATATTATATAACGTGCATATGGTTAAATAACCCCAGGTAGTGGTAAATATACCTGGTAGTGTTATATATTATATAACGGGCATATGTTAAATACCCCAGGTAGTGGTAAATAATACCTGGTAGTGTTATATATTATAACGGCATATTGTAAATAACCCCAGGTAGTGGTAAATAATACCTGGTAGTGTTTATATATTATATAACGGGCATATGGTTAAATAACCCCAGGTAGTGGTAAATAATACCTGGTAGTGTTATATATTTAACGGGCATATTCTTAAATAACCCCAGGTAGTGGTAAATAATACGGTAGTGTTATTATATATAGGGCGGGTTATTGTTAAATAACCCCAGGTAGTGGTAAATAATACCTGGTAGTGTTATCTATACTATAAAAGGCAAAGCCCTCACTCACTCACTCACTCACTCATTCACTCACTCACTCATCACTAATTCTCCTACTTGCGTGGAGGCAGGCGGCTTAAATTTGGCAGGCTCATTCATTGCACCTTACTTACAAAAGTAAAGGAGTTTCGTTTCGAAAAGGCAAAGCCCTCACTCACTCACTCACTCATCACTAACTCATCACTAATTCTCCAACTTGCCGTGGAGGCAGACGGCTTAAATTTGGCAGGCTCATTCATTGCACCTTACTTAACAAAAGTTAAGCAGGTTTCGTTTCGAAAAAGCAAAGCCCCACTCACTCACTCACTCACTCATCACTAACTCATCACTAATTCTCCAACTTGCCGTGGAGGCAGACGGCTTAAATTTGGCAGGCTCATTCATTGCACTTACTTACAAAAGTTAAGCAGGTTTTTTTCGAAAAGGCAAAGCCCCACTCACTCACTCACTCACTCATCACTAACTCATCACTAATTCTCCAACTTGCCATGGAGGCAGACGGCTTAAATTTGGCAGGCTCTTCATTGCACCTTACTTACAAAAGTTAAGTAGGTTTCATTTCGAAAAGGCAAAGCCCTCACTCACTCACTCACTCACTACTAATTCTCCAACTGGCCTCACTCATCACATTCTCCAACTTGCCGTGGAGGCAGACGGCTTAAATTTGTCAGGCTCATTCATTGCACCTACTTACAAAAGTTAAGCAGGTTTCGTTTCGAAAAGGCAAAGCCTCACTCACTCACTCACTCACTCTCACTAATTCTCCAACATGCTGTGGAGTCAGACAGCTTAAATTTGGCAGGCTGATTCATTGCACCTTACTTACAAAATTAAGCAAGTTTCGTTTCGAAAAGGCAAACCCTCACTCACTCACCTCACTCATCACTAATTCTCCAACTTGCTGCCCTCACTCACTCACTCACTCATCACTAATTCTCCAACTTGCCGTGGAGGCAGACGCTTAAATTTGGCAGGCTCATTCATTGCACTGTACTTACAAAAGTTAAGCAGTTTCGTTTCGAAAAGGCAAAGCCCTCACTCACTCACTCACTCACCATCACTCATTACTAAATACTCATCATTAATTCTCCAACTCACTCATCACTCACTCACTCATCACTAACTCATCACTAATTCTCCAACTTGCCGTGGAGGCAGACGGCTTAAATTTGGCAGGCTCATTCATTGCACCTTACTTACAAAAGTTAAGCAGGTTTCGTTTCGAAAAGGCAAAGCCCTCATCACTCACTCATCACTAACTCATCACTAATTCTCCAACTTGCGTGGAGGCAGACGGCTTAGATTTGGCAGGCTCATTCATTGCACCTTACTTACAAAAGTGGAGCATGTTTCGTTTCGAAAAGGCAAAGCACTCACTCACTCACTCACTCACTCATCACTAATTCTCCAACTTGCCGTGGGGCAGACAGCTTAAATTTGGCAGGCTGATTCATTGCACCTTACTTACAAAAGTTGAGCATGTTTCATTTCGAAAAAAAAGCCCTCACTCACTCACTCATTCACTCATCACTAATTTCCAACTTGCCGCCCTCACTCACTCACTACACCACTAATTCTCCAACTTGCCTCACTCATCACTCATTCTCCACTTGCCGTGGAGGCAGACGGCTTAAATTTGGCAGGCTCATTCATTGCACGTACTTACAAAAGTTAAGCAGG
Source organism: Hymenochirus boettgeri (assembly GCA_019447015.1). Lineage (NCBI taxonomy): Eukaryota > Metazoa > Chordata > Amphibia > Anura > Pipidae > Hymenochirus > Hymenochirus boettgeri. The sequence continues at coordinate 103,427,995 of CM033474.1, read as the reverse complement.
TTTCGTTTCGAAAAGGCAAAGCCCTCACTCATTCCACTCACTCACTCATCACTAACTCATCACTAATTCTCCAACTTGCCGTGGAGGCAGACGGCTTAATTTGCAGGCTCATTCATTGCACCTACTTACAAAAGTTAAGCAGGTTTCGTTTCGAAAAGGCAAAGCCCTCACTCACTCACTCATCACTAACTCATCACTAATCCTCCAACTTGCCGTGGAGGCAGACGGCTTAGATTTGGCAGGCTCATTCATTGCACCTTACTTACAAAAGTTAAGCATGTTTTTGTTTCGAAAAGGCAAAGCCCTCACTCACTCACTCACTCACACTAATTCTCCAACTGCTGCCGTGGAGGCAGACGGCGTTAAATTTGCAGGCTCATTCATTGCACCTTACTTACAAAAGTTAAGCATGTTTTGTTTGAAAAGGCAAAGCCCTCACTCACTCACTCACTCTCACCACTAATTCTCCAACTTGCCGTGGAGGCAGACGGCTTAAATTTGGCAGGCTCATTCATTGCACCTTACTTACAAAAGTTAAGCAGGTTTCGTTTCGATACTAATACAAGGCAAAGCCCCTCACTCACTCACTCACTTACCACTAATTCTCCAACTTGCCGTGGAGGCTGACGGCTTAAATTTGGCAGGCTCATTCATGCACCTTACTTAACAAAGTTAAGCAGGTTTCGTTTCGAAAAGGCAAAGCCCTCACTCACCCACTCTCACTAATTCTCCAACTTGCCGTGGAGGCAGACGGCTTAAATTTGCAGGCTCATTCATTGTACCTTACTTTCAAAAGTTAAGCAGGTTTTGTTTCGAAAAGGCAAAGCCCTCACTCACTCACTCACTCACTCATCACTAATTCTCCAACTTGCCGTGGAGGCACACGGCTTAAATTTGGCAGGCTCATTCATTGCACCTTACTTACAAAGTTAAGCAGGTTTCGTTTCGAAATTCCACCTGTAACGGTGAGTATCTGACATTGCACCTGTAACGGTGAGTATCTGACATTGCACCTGTAACGGTGAGTATCTGACATTGCACAGACTGGTTGTGGTCCAATTTCAACCAATTTGGTATGCATATACTCCTTTACCAGTAAAGATTAACAAATATTTTTTTTAGGGGGGGGGGTGAATGGGGGGGGGGGAATAGAATTTTGAACTCCTGCCACACTAACGGCTGGACCGATTTTTACCAAAAATTCAGGGTGTGTGTGCGGGGACTGGCTGAGGTTGTAAGGAGAAGTGTTTGAGGGTGGACAGAGAGGAATAGTGGGGGGTATTAGGGGCGGACGGGGAGGGGTGGTGGGGGTTATTTTTACCAAAATTTCATAGTTGAATAAAAAATATAATATTAAATTAAAGTTAATGAGTGTTGCATTATCGTAAAGCTTATTGAATTGTCTTTCTTTAATATATCAAGTGCCGAGTGATTTACAGCAATCTTGATACATTATTGCTTTCTTAATAAAAACGTTATTTCAATACATCTCCGCTGCGAAGCGCAGGTATTTTGCTAGTATATTATATAACGGGCGTAATGTTAAATAACCCCAGGTAGTGGTAAATAATACCTGGTAGTGTTATATATTATATAACGGGCATATTGTTAATAACCCCAGGTAGTGGTAAATAAACCTGGTAGTGTTATATTTATTAACGGCATGTTGTTAAATAACCCCAGGTAGTGGAAATAATACCTGGTAGTGTTATATATTATATAATGGGCATAATGTTAAATAACCCCAGGTAGAGGTAAAATAATACCTGGTAGTGTTATATATTATATAACAGGCGTATTGTTAAATAACCCCAGGTAGTGGTAAATAATACCTGGTAGTGTTATATATTATATAACACGGCGTATTGTTAAATAACCCAGTAGTGTTAAATAATACCCTGTAGTGTTATATATTATATAACAGGCGTATTGTTAAATAAACCCAGGTGGTGTTATAATAATACCTGGTAGTGTTATATATTATTATCGAGCGTAATGGTAAATAACCCCAGGTAGTGTTAAATAATACCCTGTAGTGTTAAATATTATATAACGGGCATATTGTTAAATAACCCCAGGTTATTCCCCATCTCAGAGTTCTGTATAAAAGCACTTGGCACATTATCCCTTATATAACGGGTGTTATTTATTATATATAATCAGGGGGATTCAATTAAAGTTTTCTTATAATTTAAAATGGAGCTAATTTTGGCCCAACCAATCAAATATTTTTAACATTTGAAAGCTAACATCTGATTGGTTGGGGCAAAATTAGCACCATTTACCAAAAAAAACTTTTATTGAATAACCCGGAATATGCCCTTTAGAGTCAAAAGCAAGGCCAAAGGTGTTGGCTAGTGTAGGCAGAAGGCCTTGATCCCATCCAACCCCTTAGGGTTAAAGACGACCATCTGCATGATAGTAATAATCATTACATTAAACCTCTATTCTCAGTTTCCACTTTCGGTTTCCCACGCAGTTAAGAACCTGTTGAATATGTGATGGCGAACCAATGATTTGTGTTTTATAATTTCTATCTGAACATGATGTGACCCAGAAAGGAATGTGCACGTGTAACTATTTATCTTTTTTATACAGTGTAACTATTATTTATACAGTGTAACTATCTTTTTTCATAGTGTAACTATTTTTTATACAGTGTAACTATTTAGCTCTTTTTATACAGTGTAACTATTTATCTTTTTTATACAGTGTAACTATTCTATAGTATGAAATGGCAATAATTTTTTTTATTTACTGCTTTAATTGAAGAATGGGATTACTTTTAATGTAACCCACAATGATTTGTCCAAGCCAATCACAGAAGGTTGGCCAGGGAAAAAAATCTGTGTGTACCAACTCTAAGGGGTACCTAATCACTAACCAACCCCTCTCCCTTTTATTGTACTTAATGAGGAGCTCAAACTATAGGTCCTCACCCCTCAATACATTATCAGCCAGAAAACTGGAATGTTGAACTCCTCTATGACCTATTCCTTCCCTAGACAGTTTGCCCAACCATTGTAAAGACAATAACAGTCACCAATAGACTAGCAAGTAGCAGTCTATTTCTCAGTCTAAGTGATATGACCCAAATCCTCACACCCTATTACAAGATACCTTTCTAGTGCATTCATGTGCTTACTATTTCATGAGTAGATGTAAAATGAAGAGAAAAAAAACACAAAAAAATGCCTGATCTACGATAAGCTATCGAAATATATACACTATATAAAAAGATAAATATTACACTGTAATAAAAAAGATACATAGTTGCACTGTATAAAAAAGATAATAGTTGCACTGACAAAAATGTTAAACTGTAAAAAAAAGATAAATAGTTAACTGTATAAAAAGTCAAATAGTTAAACTATAAAAAAGATAAATGGTACATTGTATAAAAAGTTAAATAGTTACACTGAATAAAAAAGATAAATAGTTTCACATTATAAAAAAGATAAATAGTTACACTGTAATAAAAAGTTACACTGTAAAAAAAAAATAGTTACAGTACTTAAAAAAGATAATAGGTACACTGATAAAAAGTTAATAGTTACACTGTATAAAAAAGGTAAAGTTCACTGTATAAAAAAGATAAATAGTTACACCGTAAAAAAAGCTAAATAGTTACACTGTATAAAAAAGATAAATATTTACACTGTATAAAAAAGTTACCCTGTATAAAATAGTTACACTGTATAAAAAAGATAAGACTAGGTGTAACTATTTATCTTTTTTATACAGTGTAACTATTATTTATACAGCGTAACTATTTATTTTTTTCATACAGTGTAACTATTTTTTATAGTGTAACTATTTAGCTTTTTTTATACAGTGTAAACTATTTTTATCCGTGTCACTTTTTTAATACAGTGTAACATTTATTCTTTTTTATAGTGAAACTATTTATCTTTTTTTATTCAGTGTAACTATTTAACTTTTTATACAGTGTACCTATTTATCTTTTTTATACAGTGTAACTATTTTTATACAGTGTAACTTTTTTTATACAGTGTAACTATTTATCTTTTTTATACAGTGTAACTAGTAGCTTTTTTTTTATACGGTGTAACTATTTATCGTTTTTATACAGTGTAACTTTACCTTTTTTATACAGTGTAACTATTTAACTTTTTATACAGTGTACCTATTTATCTTTTTTTATTCAGTGTAACTATTTAACTTTTTATACAATGTACCTATTTATCTTTTTTATAGTTTAACTATTTGACTTTTTATACAGTGTACTATTTATCTTTTTATACAGTTAAACTATTTTGTACAGTGCAACTATTATCTTTTTATACAGTGCAACTATGTATCTTTTTTTATACAGTGTAATTATTTATCTTTTTTATATAGGTAATTTACGATAGCTTTCGTAGATCAGGCATTTTTTATTGTGTTTTTTCTCTTCATTTTACAATCTACTCTGAAAATATTAAGCACATGAATGCACTAGAAAGGTATCTTGTAATTAGGTGTGAGGATTTGGGTCAATATCACTTAGACTGAGAATAGACTGCTACTTGCTAGCTGTCTATTGGTGACTGTATTATTAGTCTTTACAATGGTTGGGCAAACTGCTAGGGAAGGAATTAGGTCATAGAGGAGTTCAACATTCCAGTTTTCTGGCTGATCTATGTATTCCGAGGGGTGAGCCTATAGTTTGGAGCTCCTAATTCTAAGTACAATAAAAGGGAGAGGGGTTGGTAGTGATTTTAGGTACCCCTAGAGTGGTACACACAGATTTTTTTCCCTGGCCAACCTTCTGTATTGGCTGGGACAAATCATTGTGGGTTACTAAAGTAATCCCATTCTTCAATTAACAGTAATAAAAAATAATTATTGCCATTTCAATTACTATAGTATGATATTCCGTGGTTTATCTGTGCATAAAAATGCTTCCAAAATCCTGACATCCTTTTTGCAGGATCCTTAATAGGGTTCATATAGTTCCAGTCCCTAGGTTGATTTGGTTGCTTAGTACGAGGCAAATTCATTAAAGGAACACTAAACTTAAAAAACAAAATTTGGCACCCTTTCTATTATTCACAGGGAGGTGAGAAGGCTTCATAAGATTGCTTCCAATAACAAACAGGTAATGAACGCTTCCCTGCAGAAGACAGAGCTACAAACCTTAAAATTTTTGCATAGGTACAGATACCATTCCTCTACAGAAGAGTTTAGGTTTGAGCTGGGATCTAGAAACAGACAGTTTTGTGTTTCAAGTTTCTTTGAGGAAAGAATTTTACACGCAGAGGAATTCTATCTACTGTGAACAGTCTTTACGATCCCCTTGGATTTGTAGCACCCATAACAATGAAAGGTAAAGCCTTAGTTCATGAATTGTCATCTGGGAAGAGTGAATGGGATGCATTACTCCCACCAGGAAAACTGCGTGAATGGGTTCAATGGAAAGAGTCTCTAAAAACATTTAAAACCTTAAAGATAACCAGATGTTATGTTCCAGTTTCACTATCTACTGCTTGTAAAAGAGAATTGTGTATCTTCTTAGACGCATCTACTATGGCAATAGGTGTAGTAGCTTACTTGAGAGTGATTGATACAGAAGTCACTGTTGACGAACAATTCCAAATCCGCCTGGAGTTATGTCTGCGAATGGCAGTTGAACTGTATGAGCTGATTCTAGATGAAATAGATGTGACATACATGCTGTAATTCTTTAGGGATAGCAAACGGTCCTAGGTTACATCTTCAATACCACAAGGAGATTCTATTCATATCTTTCTAACAGAGTAAATCGGATTAGACAATCGACACATATCCTCATCAATGTTTCTATGTGCCCACAGATAAAACACCCTGCAGATTATGCTACTAGGCCCACACAGATAGCCTGCCTTCAGAACTCTATTTGGTTTTCAGGCCCATCTTTTCTCTACCAATCTGATAAACAGGATTCAGATAAAACAAATATTACCCTCTCATAAACCTGAAGTTGATCCTGAAATTAAATCAGAGGTTGCAAGTTTCTGCACTAGGACTTTTAAAGCCACTCTTCATCCACTTTGTTTTGAGAGTTTTCTAACTGGAAGACATTAGTTAAGATTATAGCTAAACTTATCTATGTTGCCAAAAATTCAAGAATAGAATAGAACCATTGGAAAATGGGAAATTTTCCACAAACAACCAAGCTTGGAAGAACTTTATCAAGCAAAAATTGTGATAATTTCATATGTTCAACACAACAATTTGGAGAAGAATTGAATGTATCAAAACCCAGGTCATTTTCAAGGCAAGCGCTGTCTCAGAAATTAAGTCCTTATAGATAAAGATGGATTAATAAGAGTTGGTGGATGTCTATCTAAGTTTGACAAAGAGAAAGGCAGCCTATTTTATCCCTCATGATCATATCAATTGCAACATGCTTGTGAGATATTATCACAATCAAGTGTCTCATCAAGGGCGTCATATAACAGAATGTGCTATCAAGCTGCAGGATTTTGGATCCTTGGTGGCAGATCCTACTTCCGCCATCATCATAAATGTGTTATTTGCCGCAAGCTGAGAGGAGACTGGAAAGTCAAAAGATGGCAGATTGCCAGAAGATAGAGTAAATCCAGACTCCTCATTCACCAGTGTGGGTATTATTTTTTTGGCCCATGGTCAGTTGTAACTCGCCGCACTAGAGTCGGTAGTGCAGCACGTAAAGTTGGGCTGTTCTTTTCACATGTTTGTGTACCAGAGCAGTGCATATAGAACTGATTGAATCTATGTCTCCATCAAGCTTCATCAATGCTTTAGAAGATTCTTTTCTATTCGCGGCCCAGCCAAATTACTTCATTCTGATAGAGGTACGAACTTATGGAGAGCTTGTAAAGAACTAAATATTTGCATGAATGACCAACATAGAGAATATCTTCAAGACAAAGGCTGCATTGGATCTTTAATCCGCCCACCTCATCTCACATGGGTGGGTTTTGGGAAGACTGATTGTGTGCTAAACGTGTTTTGGATGCAATGTTACTCCAAGCTAAACTCTTCAACTGACCCATGAGACTTTAAGTACTTTCATGGCAGAAGTTCATGGCTATCATAAAGCAAGACCCTTGGTTCCTTATCTACAATTCTGACACTCTTATGGTTCTAACTCCACCATGTTATTGACTCAAAAGGTAAACCCTTTGTTGCCCTTCTGGTAGCTACAAACACAGGAGCTTCATTAAAGCAATGGAAACAAGTCCAAATCTGGCTGACACGTTCTGGAAAAGATGGAGAAGGGAATACCTGTCCACATTACAAAGTCGCAGAAAATGGACTCAAGAAAGGCCATGTTAAAGTAGAGATGTTGTGTTGATAAAGATAGTCAAGAGAGTAGAAATGAATGGCCTGTGGGACTTGTTGTTTTAATACTTGCTCAAGCACAGATGGTAGAGTCAGGAAAGTAGATGTAGATGTAAAGTTGTTAAGCAAGGAACTTCTAAAGTTTATTTGAGACCAGTTCCCGAATAATAGTTCTTCTTTCAGAAATAGTAAGAGTTGTAACCATAATATGTATTTGTATTGTTATGTTAGAATTATAGTGGCATAACATATTATGCCAAGCAGGGAGTGTGCTGCCTCCTAGGTAGATTATGTTAAATCATATGTGTATTCATCTGTATATTGCCACCTATCGTCCATTCTCATTATGCAACTAGGTAATACATTGTTAAAGTTATCAATAAAGTTTATAGCTACAGGACCAGGAAGTTGAATATCTAGCAGGGACAGCCTCCATGTTGGTGATCTATCCTCATGGTGTACCAAACTTCTTACCTAAAGCTTAGAGATCACTTGTCTGTAAGTAAATATGTGTAATTAACAGTAACAGTTTTTGTGTATGGTTTAGTGGTATATATACTGATATTATGTCATTTGTATTGTATTTCAGTTTCACAAAGAATGTATGTAATCTATAGAATTGACCAGTAAACATTACAAGAAAGTAACCTCTTCTGTTTATTGAAGATTCATTGTTTAGCTGACTGTCTAGCTGCACACACACAGTACAGTGCCGTGAGGGCAGTACAGTACTTTTTGCCAACAGATTCTTGTACAAGTCATTCTAAATTGAGAAAGCCAGGCGGATGACTTCAAGAACTAAACTTTAAGTCCAATTAACTGATTACAACGGCTATACCATGACCTGGATGACCTAATAGAGAGCTTGCACAGCACAAATAGGTTACTGTTCACATGGGATTCTCCAAGATATGTTTCTATTGTTAACAAGAAAACACTTTTAAGCTCCACCTGACTCTTTGATGTGTCATCTTTGAGATCGGCTGTAAGACACAATATGTGGCAATAATTGATTATTTACACCAATAAGCATGTTGTAATTTATCGTAGCTTTAAAAGTGACCATCCCTATTAACATTTTAATTTTTTTAAAAATATTAAAAAATATTTCAGTACACAACTTTGACCACTAGATGGCAACATTACTTCATCTTGACTCTCATTGAGCCCATGAACACTGAAAACTGTGTAGTAACAAGTGGCCAATGCAGCAGATTAAACATGTCTAAATAAGCATGATATAAGCATAATATGTGTTTTAAATGTTACTTAAAACATGATTAACAGCTCAGAATTAAGCAACAGTGGTCATGTGGCTGCTCTAAAACAAGCAATATAAACTAGAGGTAAGCAAACCTAATGCACTTTTTAAAAAAAAATAATACACAATTCTAACCATAAGTCATCTTAGAATCATCAAAGTCACCCACTAATGCACAAGTTTCAGTTAAGTCAAGGTGGGTCACGGCACGTTTGGTCATTTGTTTGAGATGTGGGTTGCAAACTTTTTGGTAGGATAAGTATGGCTGTGGCATAACTATAAGTCATATTTCACTAATACATTATATAAAGTAGGGAGAGAATTCAGGATTTGATACTACCTTTTCAGCAATATGCAAATAAGGAACAAAGACTTCTGGGAATTTACCATGTTTACACATGGAAGCTCTTAGGAACACTATCAGGGTTATTTAATAAAAGTTCATATCGTTTAAAATGGGGCTAATTTTGCCCTAACCAATCAGATCTTATTTAACATTTGAAAGCTATCATCTGATTGGTTGGGGCAAAATTAGCACCATTTTAAACGATAAGAACTTTTATTGAATCTCCCTGTATGTCTTTAAAAATACTTTTACAGCATTCCACAAGCTAAATGCAAAAACCAGAGCACCAACTACACTGATGATGGCTCAATAAAGCTGAAACTGGTCTGTAGTTGGTGCTCTGGTTTTTGCATTTAGCTGGTGGAATGCTGTAAAAGTCTTTTTAAAGACAGTGTTCCTAATATGTATAAACATGGTAAATTCCCAGAAGTCTTTGTTCCTTATTTGCATATTGCTGAAAAAGTACTATTAAAACCTGAATTCTCTCCCTACCTTATTTAATATACTAGTGACGTCTGTCCATAGGCGCTTCACACTGCAAAACCAGAGGCCTGCACTACACTGATGATGGCTCAATAAAGCCGAAACCGGTCTGTAGTTGGCGCTCTGGTTTTGCATTTAGCTTGTGGAATGCTGTAAAAGTATTTTTAAAAGCATAACAGGGTTATCCAATAAAAGTTCTTATCATTTAAAATGGAGCAAATTTTGCCCAAACCAATCAGATCTTATTTAACATTTGAAAGCTAACTACCTCTGCCTGTAAGAAAGTAAATGCTAAAAGCAACTTATCTGGAACCTCACATCATGGGAAACCACATTTGCAATATTTTGAAAAGTAAATCCCTGTAAACCACAAATCCAGCTTGCCATTGTACCACTTTTCCTGTCCATTCTCCCCTGCAGCTGGAGTCACCTTCACGCTATGGAGGTAAAGCTCCAGTAATAAACATGCTTTAGTAAGATAAGAGTAAATGTTAATGAGCAATTCCACATATCTCCTGAAATGTAAATTATCATAATGTGGTTTATTAAAATGAATTATTTAATAGGTCATCTGGTCTTTTGGGTACTAAAGTTAAATTATGATGGAACTCTATAATTTCAGGGATTAATAAATCTAATAAGATAAAACACCAATCAATACATGAACTCAATAATCTAAGATGAAGTTATTCTGAGGTTTATTATATGGCGCGGTATTGCTTTTTAGCCTAAAGTGATTAATGATTGGTAAAGAATCGTTAAACCGATTGTTAATTTCTGGTCGGTTAAGAGATTGTTAATTAATGCTCGTTTTGTTAATTAACTATAACGAGTGTAATTACCATAACCATCATAAATCTACAATAACCCGATCGTAGATATACAATCCCCATAGAATACCATTAAGGTAGTTTATAACGCATGATATTCCATATTATCGATAGTATGAACATTATGTAAATGTCCGACGCTGCCAATAACGCCAATATCCCTAATTGTGATACCGCTGTTTACAAAGGGCCCTCAGTTATGTTTGTACATTAAGCCTAACTTGTTTTCCACTTCAGCACAGAATATACAAGTTATGTGTTATTCATGTATACTTTGCATCTACTCTACCAAATGTCTGAGGGACTTATTATTTTCCCCACCAGCTTTTACCACAATTTTTGTAACTTTCAGCTTTTCATCAAGGTTATTAAAGAGGCGAATTTTCATCAAAAGGGAAAATTTGTAGCAAAAAGTAGCACTAATAATGCTGAAAAGTTCAGCACACATAGGATATACTCCCTGGTGGTTTTTCAAAGTAGTATTAAATTGGTTAATACACACTGAACACCTATCTATTATCTTTTTTAAAAATAGCCTGACAAGTTTCGTGTTTAGTGTAAAACTTTTCTCTATTTCGTTAATAGGGTGAGTATAAAACTCAAAAGGCGAATTTTTCTCTATTTTTAATTAGGACATTTTTTAGATTGCTTATTTTCACAAACTGCAGCTAATTATCAAACCAGTTCCATTAATATGAAACATACCAAGTGCTGTGTAAGAAAAGTCATGTTAATGGAACATTTCAGTAAGTAATGATTTTTGGCAAAACTGGTAAAACTGCAAAAAATGCAACAAAATGCAGAGAGTGTGTGTAAAAATGCGAAAAGCACCAACATGATGCATCCCGCAAAAGCGAAATGAGCGGTTTTATAAATAAGGCGACAAAATAGCACTATTTGTCATAGGGATTGTCCTGTGAAATGGCGAAAATAGCGATTATTAATAATATGCCTGTAAGTTTTCATTGTTTAATATTAAGTGACTTTCTCCCTAGCGTGATCCATTAATGCATTTGCGGCCATAGGTAAATCCCACAGAGTAATTAAAATCATTTTTTTTGCACTAAAAGTAGCGGCGAACGTGTTATTAATTAATTTGTTTTGCAAAACCCTAGCTTTGGTGCTAAGATGGAGTTAAGTGGCTTTTTCCATCTCTTGTACCAAGTTTAAGTGACTTTAAGACATAACTTGGGGCGGTTGTGGCAGTAGTCAAAAACTGTTTATAATCGCATGCTACTAGTAGTAGTGCGCCAATTATAGGCGTCGGACTGTCCACTGGTTACAGGGGAATCCCCGGTGGGCCCACAGCTCTTCACCCAAGAAAACTGCAAAAATTTTAATACAGAGCCAAAGGGAGATTAAGAAAGCATTTTATTAAACAATCGTAGGGGCATTTACCAAGAGGTGCAGCACTTTTTTAATGGTTTAAAAGTCCGCTAACTTTTACGATCGGTTAGCACGACTTTAAGCCTTGGTTTGCAGCAGCTATTTACCAGAGGCAGCGTGGCTTTGCGCAACTTACATACGGGTGGATTTACCCAGAGTGCAGCCCTGGTAAATATGCTTTGGGAGATGTGTCCAAGCAAGTGCAGCTCTGGGTGAATCTCCCTATAGTAGTCAGTAGGAGTAAGATAGAGGATATAATGAGTGATATAGAGATAGAAATACACAACATTTTAAGGGGTAGAACCTGCCCCTTTTCTCGAGGACACCTGAGGAAAGGGGCACACTCTAACCCCTGAAACATTTTGTATTTTTTGATGTGTGGTCACCAATAAATTTGAACGTTTATTTTTTGAGTGCGACCCTCGGTTTTCTTTCATTTGATATAGTCTCCCAGTGATGTGGATACTTGTAGGAGTCAGCACCCATTTGTGTAAGAGTATATAGGGCTTGTTGTTTTGTTTGGAGCATATTCACTTACGGCCACACATTTACGACTGTGCTGCCATACAATACCATGCGGCAAGTAAACTCCTGCAATGGTATTGTTTAGGCTAGCCAAAAATTCTGATAGCAAATATATGATTGCGATATGTGCTATTATAAATAGTACCTCTACCAGGTGTTAAAGTTTAGCAGTCACATTCACTCGCCTTCCTTACGTTTGCAATGTCCCCCCTGTAATAGGCTATAATCGGTTGCATGACAATGCAAATAAACTGTGATCGCATCACTCCAAAAACGTAATGCAGTGCATGGCACACAATGTGAGCCAACCCACATTGTTGAATACCACTGGCTGACATTTCTCAGACAAAATGTAATTGCAAGCACATAGGAAATGAGTTGTGTTTTCCATAGCATCCCTAACTGAAACCCTGCCAATGCAGCAATACCTTAATGCCACATTGGGTTGTGCACACACAAACTCGTGTTTCTTGCACACGCATACTATTTGTGTCTTGTTATCTGTTAGTTAGTGAGAAACACATGCCAGCATATCCAATGTTATTGACCATTTTTTTTTTTTTTTGCAATTTGCCATTCGCAATGATAACTATTAACTACACCAAGACGCGTCAGCACTTGACTGTAACATGCATGAATCACAGTGCAGCCTGGAAAAATGGCAACAATCAGGTGCCGCCTTACTCCATAGCGTGAAGGTGACTCCAGCTGCAGGGAGAATGGACAGGGAAAAGTGTACAATGGCAAGCTGGATTGTGGTTTACAGGTGATTTACTTTTCAAAATATGCAAAATGTGGTTTTCCCATGATGTGAGGTTCCAGATAAGTTGCTTTTAGCATTTAATTATCTACAGGCAGATGTTAGAAATTTTGCCCAAACCAATCAGATCTTATTTAACATTTGAAAGCTAACATCTGCCTGTAAGATAAGTAAATGCTAAAAGCAACTTATCTGGAACCTCACATCATGGGAAACCACATTTGCAATATTTTGAAAAGTAAATCCCTGTAAACCACAATCCAGCTTGCCATTGTACCACTTTTCCTGTCCATTCTCCTCTGCAGCTGGAGTCACCTTCACGCTATGGAGGTAAAGCTCCAGTAATAACGACATGCTTTAGTAAGATAAGAGTAAATGTTAATGAGCAATTCCACATATCTCCTGAAATGTAAATTATCATAATGTGGTTTATTAAAATGAATTATTTAATTAGGTCATCTGGTCTTTTGGGTACTAAAGTTAAATTATGATGGAAACTCTATAATTTCAGGGATTAATAAATCTAATAAGAGATAAAACACCAATCAATACATGAACTGCAATAATTCTAAGATGAAGTTATTCTGAGATTTATAATGGCGCGGTATTGCTTTTTAGCGCTAAAGTGATTAATGATTGGTAAAACGATCGTTAAACCGATTGTTAATTTCTGGTCGGTTAAGAGATTGTTAATTTATGCTCGTTATTGTTAATTAACTATAACGATTGTTAATTACCAATAACCATCATAAATCTACAATAACCCGATCGTAGATATACAATCCCCATAGAATACCATTAAGGTAGTTTAATAACGCATGATATTCCATATTATCGATAATGTATGAACATTATGTAAATGTCCGACCGCTGCCAATAACGCGCAATATCCCTAAATTGTGATACCGCATGTTTACAAATTGGGCCCTCAGTTATGTTTGTACATTAAGACTAACTTGGTTTCCACTTCAGCACAGAATATACAAGTTATGTGTTAATTCAGTGATACATTTGCATCTACTCTACCAAATGTCTGAGGGACATTATTATTTTCCCCACCAGCTTTTACCACAATTTTTGTAAACTTTCAGCTTTTCATCAAGGTTATTAAAGAGGCGAATTTTCATCAAAAGGGAAAATTATGTAGCAAAAAGTAGCACTATATGCTGAAAAGTTCAGCACACATATGGATCATACTCCCCTGGTGGTTTTTCAAAGTAGTATTAAATTGGTTAATACACACTGAACACCTATCTATTATCTTTTTTAAAAATAGCCTGACAGTTTCGTGTTTTAGTTAAAACTTTTCTCTATTTCGTTATATAGGTGAGTATAAAACTCAAAAGGCGATTTTTCTCTATTTTTAATTAGGACATTTTTTAGATTGCTTATTTTCACAATGCAGCTAATTATCAAACCAGTTCCATTAATATGGGAAACATACCAAGTGCTGTGTAAGAAAAGTCATGTTAATGGAACATTTCAGTAAGTAATGATTTTGGCAAAACTGGTAAACTACTGCAAAAAATGCAACAAAAAAAAATGCAGGAGAGTGTGGGTAAAATGCGAAAATGCACCAACATGATGCATCCCGCAAAAGCGAAATGAGCGGTTTTATAAATAAAGGCGACAAAATAGCACTATTTGTCATAGGGATGTCCTGTGATGGCGAAAATAGCGATTATTTATAAATATGCCTGTAAGTTTTCATTGTTTAATATTAAGTGACTTTCTCCCTAGCGTGATCCATTAATGCATTTGCGGCCATGGGTAAATCCCACAGAGTAATTAAAATCATTTTTTTGCACTAAAAGTAGCGCGAACGTGTTATTAATTAATTGTGTTTTGCAAAACCCTAGCATTTGGTGCTAAGATGGAGTTAAAGTCGGCTTTTTCCATCTCTTGTACCAAGGGTTAAAGTGACTTTAAGACATAACTTGGGGCGGTTGTGGCAGTATGCAAAAACTGTTTATAATCGGCATGCTACTATGTAGTAGTGCGCCAATTATAGGCGTCGGACTGGTCCACATGGTTACAGGGGAATCCCCGGGTGGGCCCACAGCTCATTCACCCAAGAAAACTGCAAAAATTTTAATACAGAGCCAAAGGGAGATTAAGAAAAGCATTTTATTAAACAATCGTAGGGGCATTTACCAAGAGGTGCAGCACTTTTTTAATGGTTTAAAGTCACGCTAACTGATTTACGATCGGTTAGCACGACTTTAAGCCTTGGTTTGCAGCAGCTATTTACCAGAGGCAGCGTGGCTTTGCGCAACTTACATACGGGTGAGATTCACCCAGAGTGCAGCCTCTGGTAAATATGCTTTGGGAGATGTGTCCAGAGCAAGTGCAGCTCTGGGTGAATCTCCCTATAGTAGTCAGTAGGAGTAAGATAGAGGAGTAAATGAGTGATAATAGAGATATGAAATACACAACATTTTAAGGGGTAGAACCTGCCCCCTTTCTCGAGGATCACCTGAGGAAAGGGGCACACTCTAACCCCTGAAACATTTTGTATTTTTTTGATGTGTGGTCACCAATAAATTTGAACGTTTATTTTTTGAGTGCGACCCTCGGTTTTCTTTTCATTTGATATACGTCTCCCAGTGAGTGTGGATACTTGTAGGAGTCAGCACCCATTGTTGTAGAGAGTAGATAGGGCTTTGTTGTTTTGTTTGGAGCATATTCACTTACGGCCACACATTTACGACTGTGCTGCCATACAATACCATGCGGTAGTAAACTCCTGCAATGGTATTGTTTAGGCTAGCCAAAAATTCTGATAGCAAATATATGATGTGCGATATTGTGCCTTTATAAATAGAGCCTCTACCAGGTGTTAAAGTTTGCAGCACATTTCACTCGCCTTTCCTTACGTTTGCACTGTGCCCCCTGTAATAGTCTATAATCGGATTGCATGACAATTGCAAATAAACGGTGATCGCATGCACTCCAAAAACGTAATGCAGTGCATGGCACACAATGTGGCCACCCACATTGTGATACACTGGCGTGCATTTCTCAGGCAAAATGTAATTGCAAGCACATGAGAAATGAGTTAGTGTTGCCTAGCCCTAACTGAAACCTGCAATGCAGCAATACCTTAATGCCACATTGGGTTTGGCCACACTATCGTGTTTCTTACACGCATACGATTGTGTCTTGTGATCTGTTAGTTAGTGAGAAACACATGCCAGCATATCACAATGTTAGTGACCATTTTTTTTGCAATTTGCATGCGCAATGATAACTATTACCAGAAGCGCAGCACTGACTGTAACATGCATGATCATCAGGTGCAGCCTGAAAAATGCAAGCATCAGGTGCAGCCTTGTGCTTTTATTTTTTTTAAGGTCACGGAACTCCTCGGTGGTGTAATATCCTTATATTACACTATAAATTAGGCAATATCCCTTATGACTTTTGCAATAATTATTTATTTCCTGATAAAGAAAATTTGTATCCAGTTCCTGAAAATATAATGCTATACTAATTTTATAATATACATTATAAATTATAATAATTATAATGCTTTTTTAATAATTTGTTCATGGATAGAAAATTGGTTAATGAGTAGGATGCAGAGAAGTTGTTAATGGGGCTGTTGGGTAGAAACTTCTTGGAAAAATATGCACATGGATGGAGTTTCCTTTTAGTGCCCTGCCTCTGGGAAAGGACGGCTCCCCATAGCCCCCTCAGGCGTTTCCATGGCCCGATTGTACTGTAATAAAAGGCCGGACGGCCGGGTACTCACAGTACGCTTTTAGGAGGAGGCTGACTGCTGGAACAATGGTGCTGCTGGGTACTGTAGGCTGGACCAAAGGTGCTGCTGGGAACTGAAGGTTGTATGCTGGAACAATGGTGCTGTTGGGAACTGTAGGCTGACTGCTGGAACAATGGTGCTGCTGGGTACTGTAGGCTGGACCAAAGGTGCTGCTGGGAACGGAAGGCTGAATGCTGGCAAGGTAAGTAACCGGATGCAGGCAAGGTGAGACACTGGAAACAGGCAAGGTAGGTACTGGATACAGGCAAGGTAAGTATTGGATGCAGGCAAGGTAAGTATAAGGAGCAGGATCCAAGGCAGGTAAGTACAGGAGCCAGGGAGGTAGCAGAATGCTACAATCGGGCACCGGGTCCAGGAGGACCCCGGCTTTTCAATTTTCGCGCCGCCCGGCGTGTCGGCGGCGTGACGTCATGACGTCGACGCCGCCCACCCGGAAGTGCAGTGCGGCGCGGGACCGGAGCGGCAGGTAAGTTCGTGACACCTACAGTAGGAATGTGTATTGATTGATTTTTTTCTTTGTTTGTATAAACGATTTACCAGATCAGTAGTACTTCTGCAAAATGTAATTGTAATTTGGCCAAAGGAGTGCTTCCACATGGGAAGTGTAAGCAATATATATTTATATATAAAAATAAATAGGTTAATATATTTAACCTATTACCACTAAATAATGATAAAGCACACAATAATTATAGACACACAGATTTTTAGGTTGGTAGAATGGCTTTACTGAATTATAATTCATCTTATAACCAATGTCACAATTCATTTTTCCCTTTAAACATAACCACCTAGCCAGCTCCTTCTCCTGAGCCGTCTTTTGTCCATATCCACTTACCGAGGCTGACTTCCCGGAGTCTGCTTTGGCTAAATAAAAAGAACCATTATACCACTACGTCATTGCTATACATCTTGCAATTGTCTGAGGCAACTTCCATTGAATAACACAACTTTCCCATAAATTTTGTAGCCCAAGACAAAAAATATCTGTTCCAATTTCAGATAAGTGAATAACATCCTTATAGTACAAGCCTGGCTCACCGCCTTCCAAGTCTGTGTGTCTGTAAGTAAAACACCAATGCCTTTTGCAAACTTAGAAACCTTAAGTTTCTTTAACTTTTTTCTACTTCTCTCTAGGGCTTTCAACTTTTGATTGGTCAACCATCTTAACCTAGGTACCACTTCAGACCACCCAATAACCAGTGTTCCCTCTGAGATGTGCGCTTGTCCACGCTTTATAGCCCACACACAAAATAATGGCTTACTATCCATGCTCTACAATGTCTGGTACCTGAAATGGGAACAAAGACAATATCAGTAAAGGGGGGTGGAGGTAAAGGTATAAGGAAAGGTTGGAGGGGGTTAGATTGGTTCTACTATTGATGACCTTACATAGGAAGAAAACCTCCTGGATTTCCATCTTCTTATTTCCCTAATTCTACTCTCCGGAATATTTAAGAACTGGGCCTGTGTGGCTGTGCCTATCCTACATGAGTGGGATGAATATTTCTGCCAGTCGGCTCCTATAGACTTCAGGCAACTTTGCAGTACTCTTCTGAATTGGAAGCTGGATAAAACTAAATTATGCCCATGCCTGAATAAGGGGCCTTGAGATTTGTCCCATATGGCTGCAAGGTTGCAGAAACAATTCACGGGATATATTTTAACATTAGAAAACTTTTTTACTTCCATCAAACATCCTTTACCAGATTGATCAGTTTTGTATTTTTGCGCTTTTCCACTACATTCTCCCACTGTAGTCCCCCTGGATCTCTCTTCGTTTGTGATACTACTTCACTTATTCTGAGTGCTAGGGGAAATGTTGGTATAAAAGCCGATGAAAAAGAGCAACTTCATATTCTGACAAACAGATAACCTTAAGTGCATCAATTAGTTTATTTGATATACTTAACGTAATGGGCTTTCCTCCCCCCTTTTTAGAAGGCCTTTTTCTATAAAAAAACTTTCATTAACTTCTTTATTACTGGAGATTTACAATATTCCTTTTGGGAGTTTAATTTTAAAGCCTTCAGCTTTAAAATGCTTTCTACTGCCAGGCCAGATGGGGTCAGTGATGTTACCTCTCTTGACTTGGAAGTACGTGTGTTCACTGCCTGGAGTATCCCTGTGTTATCAGAGTTTAGTATAATACTTTAGTCTTTTAATCTATGTCCCCAGAAGTGCAATGCAAAATGTACAGGGATTATTTCTAAAAAAACCCTACATTTTTCATCCATCTTTTTCCTTTCCAGTTAAGTGGCTATGTACCTGTGAACAATTCATTCTTCAGATAACCCCCACACCCAACTGAAGCATCTGCGTCCGTGAGCATCAATAGGGTGTTGCTGTCCTTAAAATTCTTCCTGCCATTTGATGTTGCCATTATGTTGCAGCAAAAATTGCTGCCATATCCTTAAATCATCCTTAATGGCGAAGTAAAGTCTCCAGACAACATTGTCCCAATAGACAGAGCACATTCACAAACATACAACAAGCTGTGTCTCACCTCTCTCTTTGCTGTGGCCATTGGGTGATTTATGAAATTAACCTGTGAGTACTAGGGATCTGCTCCCACAAACCAACTTAGCTGGGTAAACCCCCAGCTAAGTGTCTGCGTACAGGCACGTGCTCTGTAGTGTTCAACAGATCAAAACAAGGAAGTTGCCTAGAAGCTGAAAGACAATCACATTACAGCACAGAGATACTCCCTCTCCCTGACACAGAACAGGGATTTTAGTTTTCTGTTTTCAACTTATTCAATGCTCCTGTCATAACAATGATATTATCCTTTACATTTCATACAAAAAGAAAAGTAATCTTTGTAGTGTATTTCATAAAAAGCATGGATGTAAGAAAAAAAGTAAGTCTGGGGAATAGAATTTGCAACTTGTACATTAACTCAGAGCTCTTACCTCGCTAACAGAGATACTTTATATAAGTTCAAATCGAACTGGTGTAGATACTCACAGGGTTAATTGTCCTTTTCGGCTTCAAGTCTACTCCACTCTGTCTTAGGTGGCAGAATACAGCTTCCAGCCCAAATGTAGACGAGCCACAAGCAGCAAGTGTGAACTGCAGCAATTTTAATGTGTACAAAGCAACATGTTTCGGAGCCAACTGCTCCTTTATCAAGCTTGATAAAGGAGCAGTTGGCTCCGAAACATGTTGCTTTGTACACATTAAAATTGCTGCAGTTCACACTTGCTGCTTGTGGCTTGTCTACATTTTGTTCCTGGATACTTTATATAAGACTGGTACATGTAGAACCTTTTACTAAGAACATAATGGAAACAAAAAATAAAGTGTTGGGATTCAAACTTGTGACCTTCTGAACTGTGTGTTTCTATTGCCAGCGTCTTACCAGATAAGCCACCACTGAATAAGCTGAACATTTAAGTACATTTAGAAACTTTATCTTTTGCTTGGAACATAATAAAAACAAAAAAGGGAAGTCTGGGTTATTGAACTTGTGACCTTCTGAACTGTGTATTTTTAATATTGGTGCCTTACCTAGTGCACCACCCCTGAACAAGCAGAGTATCCAGGTACATTTCAAAGCTTTATTTTTTGCTAAAAGAATAATAAAAAAAAATGGAAAATATGGAAGTCCCTGTTAAGACCTTGAAAGCTGCTTGTTACCCTGTAGTTTATTTTCCAGCAACTAACACTGACTGGTAAAAAATTTGCAGGGTAACAAGCAGCTTTCAAAGTCCTATCAGGGATTCTACATTGGTGTGTTGTGAAAATGCTCTATAAAGGCAGTGAATACTGGGCCCAGGGGGTGTGGCTCTTTGATGAATTCATGGGCTGTGAGTTGTACTGGCAACAAAATGGAAACCTTCTTATTTACAGAATCTATTTCTCACATGTATTAAATGCAACTTACTAGAGAAGAATCTTACAATGTATAGGTGTTCTGGGGAGAACATTTTTCACATTAGTTTTTAAAAAATTTAAGTTTAGTTCTCCTTTAATCTTGGAGTTCCATCTTATATGCCATGAGGGGTTGTCACACCTGACTTTACTATCTATAAGTGGTCTGTTGGAAATATGACCTATGGGGATTACCCTTTTTGCAAAATTAAGGTGGCCTACTACTGACTGTATCTCCCTTACTGTCAATTTGTTTTGCTTTAAGAGCCCAGTCTATCAGGTTCTCTAGTTTCCTTTTTATCACATGGTAATCTGAACTCTATTTTGATTGTATTGTATCCCAAACTTACCACATAAAAACATAAATCAGCGCAACGACTTGGCTCATATATTTTTGCCTTGAGGGCCTATAAAAAGAAAATCATCTAAATACTTTCAGGGAGATTCAATAAAAGTTCTTATCGTTTAAAATGGTGCTAATTTTGCTCCAACCAATCAGATCTTATTTAGAATTTGAAAGTTAACATCTGATTGGTTGGGGCAAAATTAGCACCATTTTTAACGATAAGAACTTTTATTGAATCTTCCTGTAAATTAACAGGTTGGAAACAGAAACTTGTTTGATCACCTATTTTATGAACGTAGAGAAAAGCTCAAAATAATAGCAAGATATGCTACACCCCATCGGCAAACAGGTATCAAGAAAAAAATATCCTCAAATTTAAAGCCAAGGAGGTGATAGCATGAAGGGTTGATAGGCAGTAGTTTAAAGGCTGATTTAATGTCTGCTTCTGCTTTTTCATGATCCCTGTCTGCTCTCCTTCAATATCTGTAGGGCACCATCAAAGGAAGCATAATTAACAGAGCATAAATCCTTATCAGTTTAATCATTTACCGAAAGGCCGTCTGGATATGAGAGATGATGAATAAGCCTATAACTATAAGGGCTAGGCCACACTGCTGCGCTTTTTTTGCGTTTGCGCTTTTTTCATATCATTGAAAACAAGCGTTTTCGGGTGCATTGCATTTGCATTTTAAATCGCAATAATGAAAAAAACGCATGTGTAAACGCAACGAAATCGCATATGAAAACACATGCAATTGCGTTGCAGTGTGGCCGTGCCCTTAGGCTCTTTTTTTGGGACTATTCCCAATGGGGAAATTTTTAGCTCCTTTAAGGGTGTTTTTTAAAAGGGGCTCTTTACTCTGCCAGCTGCTACTACCTTATAAATCTTGTCTCTTGCCACGTCCTTAAAAGAGTGAACAGATTTCAAGTTTTTACATCCCTTTAACAATGCTAAGTTGTTGTTAAAAGGTATCCAAAAACCTTGTTTGAAGCCAAATTCAAGGATCTTGGCCTTCACCTGATCTTGGATAAGCCCTTAAAAAGGGATGCAGCTCTGCTGACCTCAGTTGCCATATCTCGCCCCGGTTGCCTTGTTGATTGGCTTAAACGGACTTCCAGAATTTTTCCTGCTACATCTTGTTGAAGGGTGCTACCCTTCACATACTGCACATTTGTGTAGAAAATTACACATATTGTGCCATTTGCAAAAGCCTTTATTAAAGGCCCAGCAAAACTTGGGCCTCATCTGTCTAGGCGGAGACTTGTTCACCGTTGGTATGGATGGAAGCGATGGTTTCTGTGACAACATTCCTAGTCATAAATCTTCTTTTTCTCCCCACTCCATTTCTTTATAAACCAACATGTTTTGCCTGAACCGTTCATCATAAAAGAACCAGGAGAGGCCCCTGGTTCAATGTGCTTAAATAATCCTGGGGCTACTTCAGAGTACTTAGCTGTGATGACGTTGCCCATGATACAAAATGCTTGAATCCAGTTATTGAGATTTCTGGCAACTGGACGTCTCCTATCCATTTCCTTATTACTTTCTTTACTTAAAAATTCTCTGGAGGCAGGGAATAGGGAAGGTAGATCAATATATTTCCCTTTGAGAATTTTTTCCTTACGCTGTTCTTTTCCTTACGGTGTGCCTTTGCATCTTTAAAATTTGCTTCGTGAACTATATTCCCTCTATCTAATGCACTGGCCTTTGTTTGCATTCCAGCAGAACTAGACGCTTCTGTCTGAGTGGCGACACCGTCCCAGTGCCAAAGAGAATTATAGCAGCCAAGGTGTTACTAGACTGCTTGCTACCAGGCTTAACTTTGTTCAATAATTTGTACATATTTTAACAAACATTCCTTAAGTCCTGGGATATATTCAATTATGTTACTTTTCTCACTCGATGCTTCGGGTCTTCGTTCAGTACCCAAGCTTGTACCAGGATTAGTTGTGCCTGAGGTTCCAGCCTGTGAGGACTCAATTTCTCGCTGCAGCTGAGAATCCTGTTGTGCAGATCTGTTCTCTCTTAGTATTGCTATTCTCTTCTTGTGTCACGTGCCTTCTTACTTGCTTTGTAATGCAGATGTTGTCCTGTGTGTTTTTCCTCTTCTGACATGCCTTCCCTTTCTTTCTCGTCAGAACCATTCTGTACCATTTTTGCTGCCTCTTCTGACTCTGGATCCTCCTCCACTGTGTCAACATGACGTCCCCTGCTTGCCATTGAACAGTTTAAGTACTCCTCCCCCACTTGTTGCAGCCACTGCCTTACCGCTTCCGGTATTGCTGCCATTCCTCTTCACCCATGTCCTTCAGTACACAGCCCAGTGAACCTCCAACACAGCTCAGTTTTTTCCCTCAGCTCCTCAGTCCAGACTGGTCCTCTCTCCTCACAGGCACTACAGAGATTCTGATTCCTGCCAGGAGGACCGGCCCAATCACGCCGCACCTGCAGGTAAGACAGACCCCCTCCTTCACTGCCTTACTTGTCCCTTAACCCCTTCCTCGCCAATTGTCTCACTCCCATGCCATATAATGGTGAGGTGCCATTCTGTTCACATTACTTCACATTTTATGTACCAAAAAGCCATACCTCCTTATGAAACAAGGGCAAGTTACTCTCTTGTGCACAAAACAAGGGTTCAGAAAAACCGCAGTAGGCTTTAGGAGAAGGCAGTTTGTTCAGTGAAGGGCTGGAAAGCATCTGTCGGTGACAATGAAGCATGGGGCTGCATTTATGCAAATGGAGTTGGGAGTTTGGTCAGGATTAACGGTGTCTACAATGCTAAAAAATATAAGCAGATAGTTATCCATCATGGCCTTAGATATATACTGCAGCAGAACAATGGGCCCTATTTATAAAAGATCGATATCGTTATCGAAAAAATAACCATCGTTATCGTAAAATAGTGATCGTTATCTTAAAATAACAATCGGTATTTTCCGATAATGATCGGTATTTTCCTATTTATAAAAGATCTCGTTATTGTAAAATACCGATCGTTATCGTAAAATACCGATTGTTATTTTACAATAACGATCACTATTTTACGATAACGATCAGTATTTTTTTGATAACTATCTTTTATAAATAGGGCCCAATGATCCCAAACATAGAGCCAGTGTCATTAAAAACTATTTCTTGAACTAAGAGGAAGTTAAGGAATGGACTGCACAGAGCCCTAATTTCAACATCAACAAATGTGCCTGAAATTAGATAAAGAGACAGAAGAATGTGAGGCAGTCCACATCAACATCCATCTGTGGATAGTTCTACCAGATGAGTTTCTTCAAAAAGTTTTTTTTAGTGCCTAAAAGAAATTATGATGTTTCAAGCAAAGCGTGGTCATACCAAATATTGACTTGATTTAGATTTTCTTCTGTTCATTCATGTATTGTATTGTCAATTTATAAAAATAAACTATTAAAACTTTTTTTTAAAAGGGACCGGTTTGTGAAAGCATTCTTAGTTTACGTAATTTTCACACCTGCTTAAAACTTTTGCTCAGTACAACTTAACACATATTTGTAGCCCACTAATTTCAAAGGGAACAGCACCACACCTCCCATGGTAAGGACTTTTATATACATTAATTACTATTCCCGAAAAGACAATATGTTCTGTTAGTTTCACAAATGTGTCACAAATCAGTAACACAGTTTCAAAAAAATGAAATAAACGTAAGGCATCAATTTTTTAAGCATATGCAGGGTATGGATATTCAGTAGCATACATGCTTGTGAAGGTTCTCATTCATCCAGGTTACAGTATATTTGTAGTATTCAGTTAGATCACCTGGACTTGAAGTTTAGTTCTTGACGTTTCACTACTCAGTCAACTGGCTTTCTCGATTCTGAATGACTTGTACAAAAATCTGTTGGCAAAAAATACCCTTGAATGTGTCCCAATGCTGTTATATGTTGATTTAGACACATTCCAGGGTATTTATTGCCAATAGATTCTTGTACAAGTCATTCTGAATTGAGAAATACAGTCAGATGACCAGTGAAACGTCTTCAAGGACTAAACTTCAAGTCCAGTTAACCACAGATATACTGTTTACCTGATTTAGGCAATGTGGTGATAAATGAAACCTTGAGTCTGTTTTTTACTTAATTTTTTAGGAAATACGCTAAAGAAGCAAATATTTGTTAAGAACTGTGTTGTAGGCATTGAGTTTATGGAATCTATTCAAATACAGAAGTAGCTGAAATTTGAATCTTGCAAAAAATAAAAAAAACTGCTAAAAGCATAAATTACCATGAAGAAAAGACCCCAACAAAGCTATTTCAATGTTATTTTCTGTTTCTGCAAGATCCTGTCATGTTTCAAAGATCAGGAAACACACAGTCCCGAGTGTGACTCGGGGGACTGTGTGTTTCAGACAACCGCAGCCGATTCCCACTATAGGAAGATAATCCAGTCAGCGGCCGCTCGCTTGTTCGGGAAAGATGTTACACACACTGCAGATAAAGTCCCCATACCGACGGTATCGGTGTTTTGTGTAGAAAGATACTATAGTGAAGGTATGGGAGTCACTAGGCCTCCATACTGTTTACATCTATTACATCAATTTATTCTAGGATGCCTAAGGTTCCAAATTTTTCTGTATAGGCGATATGTCTTGCTCAGGGGGATAGGGAGACACAAAAGTCATTTTGGAAAAAAAACTTATTTTAACAGAATTAAAACAGCCCAGCCATGAAATATTCCAATGTTAACATTTAGCAGCAGCCTTTGACAGGGCCAGAAATAAGGGGGTAACGAGCTCCATATTTTTCTTTTCTTACTTTGTGATTCCTACAGTGGATATTTTTCTTTATTTTTGCAAGATTAAAATGACATTTTATTAGTTTTTGGTGAGTATGTGGTTCATTGATATATACAATCCTGTAAGCCATGCAATTTTGGTTAAAGGGCATGTCCACCCCAAAACTATAATCCCCCCAACTACTGGCCCCATTGTGTAGTGTAGTTTAATCCTTACCTCACATCCCAGCTCCATAAGGTTCTCCTGTTGTTCCCCTCCAAACTGCCCACCAAGAGGATAGCAGAGTCCATATAGGACGCTGCCTCCTACCTGGCCTCCGGGAGAAGTTTGGCATGCGTACTGCAGCACTTCTCCCCCTCACTCTCAGGATTCCCTCCCCCTAGCGTAAAACCCTTAAGATATAGGATTCCCCCTGTCCCCCCAGCCCCAACCTCTCCATTTTTATTCTTAGAAAGTGCCCCAAACTTTACTTACCTTCCCTCTTTCCCCCGCCGCAATGAACTCCCGGCAGACGCGTCCGTGATTGGCTGCCGCTCAGCCAATCACAGACGTGACTGCCGGTCCCGCCCCTCTGCTTGCATTTTCTCGCAGAGGGCCGGCAGTGTGGCGGAGGAAAGAGGGGAGTTAAGTAAAGTTTGGGGCACTTCCTAAGAGTAAAAATAGAGCGGTTGGGGCTGGGGGGACAGGAGGAATCATATATCCAAAAATGGTTTTAAGGGTGGACATACCCTTTAAGAGGTCAAAAAAAGTGAGTGAAGGCTTCTCAGTAAATATTGTCAGCAAACATATATAGTGTATATTCATTATTTATCATATAACAATGCATAGACTTAAGATTCCCTAATAAAATTAGCTATAGACTCCATAGCAATAAAAAAGAAGGCTGGAGATAGTGAGCATCCTTGTCGAGTAACTCTATTTATCGGAATAGGTTGAATGGTGTCCAATGAAATTTATAGTATTACTATGTAAATCCTGTTAGGAAATGAATGAAAACCCTGAAAACATAATATTGCAGAAAACTACTTCCAATTCAGACTACCGAATGCCTTTTGTATTTCTAAGGATAACATACAGCATGGTTTCCTGTTATCTGAGGCCTGTATACCTTTTATTAAACCTGCTTGATTGGTATTGATTAACTGTAGGATAGAGTTCAACATGTTCACCCAAGCTTTTATAGTAATGTATAAGTCTACATTGATTAACAAGATAGGCTTTTAAAGGGCATGTCCACCATAAAATTTTGCCCCATCCTGGCCACTGTGTAGTATAAAAACATTACCTTACATCTCTGTTACATGTTACCATTAACTTACCTTACACCTATGCTGCTTATAGTTGTCCTGCAGTGTGTGTCCAAAGTCCAGAAAAGTGAGCAGTAGGAGCTGTCTTCCTGTCCAAAGGTCTCTACCTCCTGTCTTGCCCCCAGGAGGTATGGTGACATGTGCAGAGGAGCCCTTTCCCCCCTCCCTCCCACCATCTGCATCCATCCTCTGCAGCCTTTGCAGCTAGATTGAAATAATTTTAATATGTTGTAGCTTACCCCTGCTCACTGCTCACCCCCAACCGCCTTATTAGTTCTTTAAAAAAAGAAGCCGAATCAATTACAGCCTCTCTCTCCCACGGCATCTCCATTATTGGCGATCAGCTGCCTCTCAGCCAATAACAGATGTGGCTGCAAATCCGTCCCGTTTGCAGGGAGCCGGGAGGAGAGCACTGCGGGAGTGAATGGCTGTAAGTATGATTTGGCTTCTTTTTTTAAACAACTAATGCGGCAGTTGGGGGTGGGCAGGGAATAGCAACAACATATTAAAAGCAAAAATTTAGGGTAAACATGCCATTTAATTACCTAGTTCTAATTAGTTTTAGTTGGTACCAGTGAAACTTTCCCTATTTAATTTCTAGCGATGGCCAAACTTACTGATTGGTATTGATTAACTGTAGGATAGAGTTCAACATGTTCACCAAGCTCCAGATTCATGGACTTTCGGAAAAATCCAAAATTTGAAAATCCGCAAGGGGACACATTGAAGTCAATAGGAGTTAAAAAATCCTAAGGTTGTGCCTAAAATTTAAGCATAAATAGCAATGGCCCAAAATCTTTAAAAAAAACAGTCCTGTACTGGAAACTTCATGTGTTTCCTGTTTGGCATTCTGCATTACCCAGTATTAAACCTGGAAAATACTGCTGCGGCTAATTCCCACAAATGTTTATAAATGTACATGTTTGCTTTGCATTAGCTCTGGTAGCTCAGCAGGCTAACGCAATAATTTTAAAATAACTTTCTGTTTTTTTTCCCTCAGTACTTGATTGGAAATAAACAGCAAATATTACTTTTGATTTTTGTATGAAAAGCAAAGGAATGTGTGAAAAAACCATGATTGTTTCAATAAACAATTTCCCACTGTGAAATCTCTGTTCTGTGTCTAAGAGACAGGATCTGCTGGAACATGTTCTGCGATTCTGTGCCTTTAAAAATGTTGTGCATTAACAACCGCATCTTTACAATAAATTACCACAGTGATCCTTAGGTCCCGCAATCACATCTGCCACTTTGCAGCCCAGTGTTACAATCTAGTGTATCTAGATCTGGCAATCCTTAGGTTATACTTAAGTCGCCTATGGGGGGGCGACTTAAATTTTAGCAAAGGTTTTTGATACTGTCCTGCAAAATGACTCATTCACTACATGAACTAACTTCTTCGAAAAACACATTTGTACATGGACGGAGAATTGGTTGATGGGTTGTTAACAAAGTCAATGTCAATGTATCATGGTTCATTTCTTTAAAAAAAATACGTTAAAAAGATATTTTAAAAATAATTTTAAAGTCTGCCACTCCTGCCAGTACACGATTAACAAAGTATAAATACGTCCAAAATGCATATAGAATGTGATATTATATAAATGGGGAAAAAAATTAAATATGCACTTGGCATCTGCTTTAAGATTATATTTTATTTACTGGTATCTTTAAACTTATGTGAACAGAATAGGTACAGGACAGTCTTGGTGCTGCTATGAATATTCCTACTCTCCTTTTTTCTGTGTAAAACGTTAAGAAGTAGAAAAGGTGAGAGCACTTCTTCTCAGCTGCTTGGCCTGTTTCTTGACTTTTTTTTACCTCTGTGCATGCACAAAGCATTCAACAGAATGCGAAAAGGAAAGCTTGCAGCTATATTATACTGCTTACCGCTCTGCACAGAAAAAAGGTTATGAATACCCACTCCTATCTCCCACTGGCTTTTGCTTGAAAGAAAAATGCTTTTGAAAGAATCACTAGACACCCTGTAAAACAAATTGTAATTATTCACTGTATTTTTTGTTACGGGGAAGTAAGGGAAACATGTACCAAAGTATACTGTTCTTAAAGGGTAACTGTGGTTTCCAATTCTTCCAAACTAGTAAGGGTTATATAAAAGTCCTTCCATCCTACCTTCAAAATAAAACCTAAATCACATCTCTAGATAAAATTTGTGAGAAGTTATTGCTGGAGAAGTTCAGCAATATTACTTCCAGTTTTTAGCCATGTGACCAGCTTGTAGTCATGTGACCAGCCCCTGCCTGCATTAATAGGCTCCCCTTTTCAACTATAAATTTTTTCCCCCAGGTACTTCCTGATTTCCCCAGCATTACGTCTTTACTGAGCATGCTTCTCCCCCGGGGCAGAGGGGCGGTCAGAGGTAAGGTGATGTCACTAAAGCTACTGGAAGCAGGAAGTTGGAACATTCACCCCAATATCATTTCTCACAGGCTGAAGCCAGAGATGTGATTGTCAGCTCATTATTAAGGAAATACTGCCGGCTTTCCTTTAATCCTAACTTGGAGACCGCAGTTGCCCTTTAAGAAACTATTTTATATGACATTTTTAGAATGTTTTTGCACACATGCAATAGCATGATTTCTTACTTTCTTTTTTCACACAATAAATTAACTCAAATGTACCTATCTGCAAACAGAAACATAGCAAACAGCATAGCATACAGATAAATGTGGCACAAGGGGAGGGAGCAAGCAGCTTATATTTCTTAGCAAATGAAGGGCTTTACAGCTGGACACTGTTTTACGGCTATGGTTGTAAATTTATGTCAGCGGCCATGCAATTCTGCCACAGTCCTTAAGGATTATTGGTAGTTTACAATGCCAGTAAAGGTAAGGTATTGCAAATCAGACCCCAATACAGACCCTAATGTGTGGCCTTTTTAATATGTAGAGACCACTAAAACCTACCATGTTTCTAATCACTAAGCTAAACACTCCAAAAGGTTCTCAAGGACCTTCAGGCAACAAGATCTGTTAGATGTATGAATTCTGTTGTCACTTATGCAATGACAAAAATTTGTGTGTAATTGCACAAGTGATACAAAAGATATTTCAGTTTGCCCTAAATAACCCGAGTATTAAATCAGAACAACCAAACAAAAAACACAAGGAAAAACTAAAAAAAAGGTTTACGTACAAAGATCTTTTATTGATGTAAAAATGTTTTGCTTTATTTTTTTTTTTAACAAAAAAGCTAACTGGTTCTGACAGCAAAAGGTACAGATGTACATAAAGCTACAGATCCTCCAGGCTGGATGTTTTTTTTAATCCAAAGCTGTGTGTTCTGAACCATGGCTAAAAGGCCTATAATGTTACATTGCTATCCCTAACACACATCAAGGTATTTACACAATAAAAAAATGAGTACACATTTCAATGCAAAAAAACTGTAAAAAAAAAATAAACAAAAACAAAACAAACAAAAAGACCCCACTTATTTATTTTTTTAAATGTTTGCAGGATGCACTATACAAATGTAATTCTGTTATTTTATAATTTGGAATAAAGACATATATGTAAATGAGAGAAATACAGACTTAAGAAACAGTGCTATGTTCATATACGCTGCATTTAAAGCACTGATGTAACATAGCTACAATTTGGTAATATCCTTGGTCCCCATTTACATTTTAACAAAAAGTAAGGCACATACATTTAAAGAAAATGAGCTGGAACACACTAAACATTGCTTCATAAGGGACAAATAAACATAGCACAAACTTAAAAGAAAAAACAAATGACACCAAATATAAAATCATGCAAAAACTAGTACCAGTTGTCAAGTTATCTTGCAATACAATTAATAGAACATTTGGGAAACAGTGTCCACAGTAGTGCTTCAGTCAAGTACCCTTCTTCCCTAAACAAGTGTACCGTATGTTGTGCATGTAATCACAAAAATAAAAAGAGATAAAGTGGATTGCTCCCTTTGTATAAAACTGCCTTCCAATTATATCTGTGCAGGGTAGATTGACTTTATGAAGCATCAATATCATAGGGACAGAATAATCCTTGACTGGCCTTGTTCAGTCCACAATGCCATACTGCAAGTACATAATGATTGCCTTTGCTATTCATATGCCCATTTCTAAAGGAGAAACATCCTTTTTTTTGGTGTTTGCTATACAAAATGCATTTTAGCTCTAAGCAAAAACATAATAAGAAAATAAGAAATACAACTAAGTTGCATAATTTCTTTTACACAGAATACATGAAACACTCGCACATGACATCCCCCCAAATCCCCATTAATTTATTCTGGTGTTAACTTCAGTTGTATTGATCAAATCCAGAAAGTGTGATATTCTAATTTGAGTGCTCCCCCCCCCCCCAAAAGCCCCTAGAACTAAGAGCTTGGCTGTCCATATTGCAACAAAGCGTCAATACATGTCTTAAAATGAAAGCTGTGTTCTGCTCTTAAACCATTACAATACAATTACAGAACACCAACCTTTTAACACATTAAACAAAGCAACTAAACATAATTTCTCTTTTGATACATTTCAAACATGCACAGATGTCACACATTTACACTTGTTTACAAAATGCTTACAGACCCAATTGGGCTTAAAAAAAACAAAAACAAATATAGTTTTGCTGACAATACTAATCCAAAATTAGAACGGAAGACTATTTCTCCCTACAACACTTTAGGGTTTAAGTCTTTATTCCATAAAAGGAATGTACTTTGATGCATCCCATTCAAAAGGGATGAGATTGCTGAATACTAATAAACTTATAAACATAGTTGCTTTTCAGTTTGTTTTTCTCCAGGTTATTGCATAATAGCAAGAAACTTGCTTTCTTCAGCAAGTGAGGTCAGCAAAGAACTCATGTCCCCAATGGCCATATTAGTTGTACTTAAAGGCATTGCTGAAAATGTCATTGATGCTCTAGGGGTATTAAGACGTGATGAATTTCGAGATAAATTCTGGATAATACTTGGACTGAGCGCTCCAGAAATTAAGCTGACATGATCCCCATCATCAATTATAGCATCAAAATCAATCTGAACCCCATCTAAACTGTTGCTATCAATATTTTCCACTGTGCTCGTCACTTGATTAGCTCCAGGTGAAAGAAGCTCTGATGAAGTTGTATGATTACGTTCTTGTAAAAGACAGTTAGCTTCTGCACCAGGTTGAGAACCTGATTTCACACATTGATGACTATATGATACTGTCTGGTCATAAAACTGACCTGAATAGTTATGCATATTAGCACAGTGCTGTTGTGGTTGACTTTGTATTTCCATTTTAATGCCATTTATTCTATGAATTTGTTGGTTGGCGGCACATGTTTTGTCTTGCAGGTATGACAGGTTGGATTTATGTAGATTGTGCCTGTTACTTTCGCTAGTGTTTGCACATAGCTGGTAATTTTTTGCAAGGGCTAGCTGTTGGTCTACAGCATTTTGGGTAGCTGTTGGAAAGCCTTGAGCTGCATCACTTGTGCTGGTGTTCTGCATTGCTGACCTCTGATTAGAACGATTAACTCCCAAGTAATACATGCCATAAACCACTTGTTCATTTGCAACTTGTTGCATATACTCCTGATTTACAGTATTTTGATTTTGAACTGTTTCAGCTGTACTAGACAATGGGATGCTATAATGGTCATTCGATTCCAAGTTCTGTTCACCAAAATTCATTTGAAAGCCATTGTTTGTAATATTTTGCCCTCTGGATAAAGTAGAGCAAAGATTTCCTGTCACAGAAGGACCCAGTGATGATTTTGTTAAGCAATCAATGTATTGGTGACCCCTTACAGACTGACCATTTAAAATATTATTACTGTAAAGGTTCAGGTTTTGCTGAAGCCCTTGAATATTTCTTTGCACATGATATTGATAGTTTTTTTGGTGCAATTGGGCATTTTTTGGAATATTTTGTTGTTGTACCATCATGTTATTATAAAGTCCAAAAGCTCGATTCTGCTGCATAACAGAACGCTGACCATACTTAAAGCGTGAAGGAGAATATTCTGCACTGCCAGAACTTACTTCATTCCACTGAATTGGAAGCTTATCTTTATTTTCTACTTGGTCTGCCTGCTCAGGACTGTGGAATTGTTGATTTATAGAATTTTCAGTTATATGTGATTGCTCAAAGTTGTTTCCATTTCTTTCAACTGCATTATTCTGTAGTTCTGCTTCAACATTTTCATTCATTCTTTGGTTCTGAGAGTTGAGATATTGAACCATATCATCTGGTAGGAAATCTTCGTCATCAAGATTTCCTTCTGCTTCCAAAATCATTGCTTCCAGAGCAACATTTTCACTGATACTTGGAGGACATGGTGAATATGCATTTCTGGTATAGTTTTGAATACATAAATTGCGCCTTTCCATAGATGCTGGCAAGTCTGGGAGGCAGATATTGTTAAGACTGTTAAACCGTGGAACTCTATTATTAGAAAAGTTATCAGAGACCATTTTTATGGGGTCGCTTGCTCTTCTCATATTATTACCATGCAGTTCATTTGATAGAAAATGTTTTCTTCCATAAGTGCCTACTACACCATCACTACATCTTCGTGGGACATTAACTGAAGGAAGAGGGGATAATCTATCCCTTGAGTCACCAAAAAGAGCCATCCTTGTTTTTAAGCTAATTCTTTCCATGTTTGGAAGTGGTGTTGGTGGGGGGCCACCTGTAGCAGCAGCATATTTGGCTTTAAGCCTGTACTGCTGAGCTGGAGTAAGGCTAAGGAGGCTTGGCAACCCATCACACTGACTTGTTTCACTTGATCGCCTTGAAGCATCTGTAGAAATTGGATCATAGGAGTCTGCAACACTTATATTCTGAACCCGTCCCTCAAGCTGGGATGCTTCACTGGATCTTCGACTGGAAAAACAAGGTGAAATTCCAGAGGACCTACGGCTGCTTAAATAGGTAGAACTTATTGTACTGGTATTGCTGTCTCTTCTATTAAGCATGTTCAACACTGTAATGTCCATGCTTGAAAGCTCATTTCTGTTTGGAAGTACAGCCACTGATCCTCCCATACTGATGTTGCCATTTAACTGTAAACCTAAAATAAATTGCATATTTAGTTAAAAAATTATAGCAATCTAGTTTCAAATAAACAAATTCACAACTAATGTCAGCATTATCAGCAATAAAGCTAACGATAGACTTTAAGGCTGACTTTTGGTTTAAGGCTGAATAGTGATATCAAACATAAGCACAATCTTAAAAAGCATCAGCAGTATCAGAAATAAAGCTAAACATAAACTTTGCTGGTTCAAATTTGAATAGTGATATCAACAACGCAATCTTAAACAGCATGTTAAAACTGTAAAGCTGGGTTCACACATGAACTGGAAAGGGCTCCTCTGTAAACTCCATTTCCAACTGGGATATACGTTCACCATAGGCATTGAGATTGCTTGTTACGTTCTGAGAATTTCCCTCAAACGTGGTCGTCCCCCTGTACTAAAGTATACGGAGTCTACTTTAGTCGTGGGAAATATGTCAGACTGAATGTTGTCCCTATATTGTATATAGGGAGAACACTCAGGACTGTGTATATATATAATGTTTAGGTTTTTCGGATGAATTTTATTACTTTTGTTCATCTTACCATTTCCAGTAATTGGTGGTAGAGCTGTTGCTTTATGAGGTGGAACTGGGTTCAGTCTTGGAAGTATTCCATTAACCTGTTTGATTTTTTCTCTTTTTAACTGCTCCATCCATTTTGTTCCTGTCAAAATTCTCCTGCCATGTACACCTAGTCCTGTGGTTGCTGTGGAAATGGTAGAGTCCATGATTGGGGTTTCATCCAGGGCACAGAGGTCTCCTATGCTGCCCCCACTGTTTAGATTAAGCTCGATCCCACTGTTTGAATAGTTGCTGATGGGGGACTGCTCGCTGCTGCATGAAGACTTACCACCAGGGCTTGGCTGAGATGTCTGATTGATCAAGAGAAAAAAATGTTGTGTTATATTATTGAAATTAAACACACCAGTAAATGAAAATAGAACATTTAACCTTTACAAACTTAACCAGTAGAAAGCAATTTATACAATATATGTAGAATAAAGTTAAAGTGAACAGGAATATGTGAACGAATATATGTACAAGTGGATAAAAAATATATTAAGGGCATGTCCACCCCCAAAAACTATAATCCCCCAACTACTGGCCCCACCATGTAGTGTAGTTTAATCCTTACCTCACATCCCAGCTCCATAGGGTTCTCCTGTAGTCCCCCCAAATCCAAACTGCACCAGAGGATAGCAGAGTCCATATAGGACACTGCCTGCTAGCTGGCCTCGGTAGATTTTTGCATGCGTACTGCAGCACTTCTCCCCCTCCCCCCTCTCCTCCGTTTACTATCCCTCCCCTAGCTCAAATCCCCTTAATATTGTGTCCCCCAGTCCCAGCCCCACCGCATATTTTTTTTTAGAAAGTGCCCCAAACTTACTTACCTTCCTCTTTCCCCGGCGAACTGACTCGGCAGCCGCGTCTGTGATTGGCTGCCGCCAGCCAATCACAGAGCGTGACTGCCGGTCCCGCCCCTCTGCTTGCATTTCTTGAAGAGAGGGCAGGAGCGCGGCGGAGGATCGAGGGAGGTAAGTAGAGTTTGGGGGCTTTCTAAAAAAAATTATAGCGGTTGGGCTGGGAGCCCAGGGGGGACCAATATTAAAAAAAATTTTCAGGGTGGACATAGCCTTAATTTAAAAATCATAACACTAAAAACAAAATAAATGATGATGATATTAAATGCAAAACTAAAATTACAAACTGTAAATTCAT